>CM017797.1:94478784-94962234 GCA_008086715.1 Sitobion miscanthi
AAAAAACGATGACAGGCGACGGTATAAAAAAAATGTGTACCTGTAGGTAAATGATGGAAATAAACACGACCGTGTCCGTTTATTGTCTCACCGTTTTGCACACAATCGTTATAATAATTAGGGTTAGGATAACATTCATGACCTCAATAATTACTCTGAAAAACGCATGCAAATATGTACAGAAAATATTAAAGTATAAATGGCTTTAAAACAATCGATACGACCATAATATAGGTAAAGAAAGGTATATTCGTGGTACAGTGAAACTTCCATATAACGAAGTCGAATAAGCAGCAAAAAAAAATTTGTTATATAGAGGAATTCGTTAAATAGAATTACGTATTTTTTTCAACTTTTTTTTTATTATTTTTTTATTATGTATATTATAATATGTATGTAAAAACAACATCAAACATGATATTACAGTTTAATTTAATTTTTAACCTTAAATATAATTTAAATGAAATAATCAGTAAGTTTTGTTTGCTTATTATTTTTGAAAATTGTCATTCTTTCGTAAAAAGTTTCTATATCGTCAAATTTTAAAAAAATTTCATGAAGTGCACTACAGTAAAATTAATCAGTTTGCCTACCTTCGGTGTCTTATCTTTATCGGGTACATTGTTCATGTACAATTTTAGAACTATGACATAAACTATCAATTTGATAGTGACAACATTTACAAAAACTGGTTTTTATCGAATAATTATTTCGTTACATAGAAACATCAGATTCGTTATTTGGAGATGAATTTATTTGTAATTAACAATGAAGGTCATAGTTCTTAAAAATATTTCGTTAAACAGAAAATTTAGTTAAATGGAAGTTCGTTATATGGAAGTTTCACTGTATATGGTACTACTGTCGGTTGACGTAAAATATTGGGCGTGTGTGGTACGTCAATTGTTTACAATCAGTTTGTACATTCTTTATCATTATTTTACATGCGTTCAGCACATCTGTTTGGACGTACTTGACAAGTATCTTTGAATTTCAGACTTATGTTAAAAATAAGTAAATTGTTTTTATTGAATTTAAAACTATAGAAAACATGCTTGATTTAATGGTAAAAATTTTGTTTTTTTTATTGAGTTGTGGTAACTAATGGTTCCTTATCGCAGTTGCGCATTTTCTTAACGTTTTCACCTCAAATCAATTAACATTTTTAATCATGTTTTGTTTATTGAAATATATAATGACATCAAAAATTGTTTTAAGCTCAATATACTTTTATAGTTGAATGTAGATAATATATTTCTAATATAGATCTCTATACAAATCTGCAAATATTTTTGCAATACAGCCTATCACGAAATTACCTACCATCACTAAATATTTATTTTTTTTATAAAGGTAATTAGAAAGCTCCTTCCTATGTGAAAAATATGTTTTTTTAGTATAATTTTTTTTTATATTAATTTTTATTTATTGTGTTTTGATATTTCTTGTTATGTTATACTTTATTAATAAAGAATTATTTGAATGAAAAATTCAAATTTTTGTGTAATCACGAAATTACCTTACCATTATCACGAAATTACCTTACCATTATCATCAAATTACCTAACTTTTCTCAATGACTTTGTACTTTTTTTAAAACTAACCAAAGGACTTGAAATTCAAAAACTGAATATATTCTAGTAACTTTAATCCAATTTATATCCATCAAACAATTAAAATAATTAAGTATAATTACTGAAATTGAATTTGTAATTAGACATTTAGATAATTTATCACGAACATACCTTCCTTTACCTTACAATGCATGAAATACATGAAATGCAGTATACCTATGTGATTTAGTCGTTTCACTTTTGATTTAAATCTCAAAAAATGAATCAAACGTAGATAAAAAACAATTCGGTTCACTATTACACGTCACAGGTACTACACTCTAAATTATTGAGTTAAATGACGTACGTTTTTTAGAGGTTTTTAAACTAGAACTTTCATCGGTTATCAGATAACAAATTTTTGGAAGATTGATAACTTTGTTCAGTTTCTATTCAGAAGTACTTGATGGGCGCATATTGCAATTTGTGAACTATTAGTTTTTTTTTATTATTATTATTGAAAATTGGTCTTTTAACTTGTTTTCATAATACGTATAATACACTCCTATTAACGCCCAAATATGTAAAAATTTGCAAAATACAATTTTATCAATCTGATTCTGTGTCCAACAAAACGAATTTAAAAACCGATCGGCAATGTGCACGACCAAAAGATAAAGTATGAAAACATCATATTAATACGCTAATTATCACAATATTTGATTGTGGAGTGTATTGTGAGAGTATTTGAGTGATGTAAGCTTCGATTTACTGTGTCAATATAATTCGCAGCATCCGCAGTATGTTTTGAACAGTCTTTCTCTTCACAACAAAAACCCTTCGTAAACTACGTGTAACAATGGCTAAATAAGAGAAATTTAAGATCTTTAAGCACTATAAAGATGTGGTATCGTGAATAAATGCTAAGTATATTGAATTTAAGTAAACTTGTTTTGTTTCAATTGTGTATTTACTTGGCGAGAAATCATTTAGAATAGTATATAAATATTAATAACAATAATAAGTTATATTTTAATAGTCTTTCGCCGTTTAATTATTTTGTTCATCGCACTTTGTTTCTTTTAAGAAAAAATTCCTCGCCAGGTAAACAAATTATTGAAACAAAAATAATGAGTTTACTTAAATTCAATATACTTAGCATTTATTCGTGATATCGCATTATCTTTACAGTGCTTAAAGATCTCATATTTTTTTTACCTAGCCATTATCGCACGTAGTTTACGAAGGGTTTTTGTTGTGATGTCACAAATTTTTATCGTTATTAAATAATATTGAGTATTTACACGATAATCTATAAGAACGGTCATATTGTTGGTAACATTGGCAACGCTTGTGCAACGACGACCACGACGACGACGGTTACCGCGATTCTGAATTTAATATAAATTTCCATTAAAAAAATCGCACTTTTCCACGTACGATTTTGACGATTTTCACAAAAGCACGTTTTACACAATATTTCTGATGTTTTGGGGCTTACTAAGAGTTAGTCGATGCATTAAAAAATTAGTCGTGTCGTATAACAAATTCACCTGTATATTTACACAGTTTAAATAGGCAACTCCTGCTCCGTGACCGTGCCGCTGGATATTGTCTTTGGCGCTTCTCGTTTCAATTAATTGTCAATGTAATAATTTTATATCGTCTTTATAGTTCAATAATCCGAAACTCAACTGGCATATAAAATATACAAAGAAAACATTAATTGAAACAATTGAATACGGCCTTTCTCATCACCGAAGAAAATGTCTTATCGGTGTTGATAGAGTACTTACTAGAGCGCGGATTCGTATGCATTTGCATATTTATTCTGGTTAATCGTATGATATGCTAAGTGAGCACATATTTTGACATTTTTCTATTTCGAGGGCGTATTTTACAATTTTAATAGCATAGTTCATCTTTTAGTGTATATTTCGATGTTTTTTTAGACATTTTTTATATAGTCTTATAATATAAGAAAAAAATATCATATTTTTAATGTTTCGATTAATATCAAAACAAATTAATAGGTATACTTGTAGGTATACGTAACGGTTTTCCCAAATATGACCTTAGATCAATAATCGGAGTAATAAAATACATAATAAGATAGACTAAAATTTCTTTAGGATACATTGTTGATATAAATTGATTCCTATTTTTTTCTGATAGATTAAAACTACCTATAAAAAAAAAAAAAGTAGATAAGTAGGGTTCGATAATTTTTTTGCCAATTTTATTATGCATATTTTTATTTTTTGTGCATATTTTAACATTTTAGTGCATATATTTATGCATATTTAGGATTTTTTAGCGCATATTTGGTTGGTTTTCAATGCATATAAATCCGCGCTCTAGTACTCACTTTTAAAAACTACATAATTTAAATATTTATACGTTTCTACAAAAATTATTCTGAAAAATAAACAAAAACATAAATGTATGTTATAATAAAAGGATCGGTGGGATGTACATGGCAATATAGATGCAATCATCAATTAACAGCTATTAAGGTTGTTCGCATTAAATTATAACCATCCAAATGTTGATGCCACGTCTGCATTTGACTTACAGGATGTGCTGTTAACGAAGTTTTACGTTGGTACTTTTATCAATAAGTTTAAACCTAGGTAGTCATAGGTACTTGTGAAAAACATCTACTAGATTTTAATGTTCGAATCGTACATATTTTGTAAATTGGTTTACAGGCGCGTGTTACCATGGTTTAAATTTGTATAAAAAAACATTTAGAGAATTTCTGTAAATTAACTGTTGAAAATCGAAAACTTCGTATTCTCCGATGGACACAGATTATTGGTCGTAGTGAACACCAATGAGGGTGCCTCAAAGTTTTTTTTTTCGTTTGACTCAATTACTCTAGCCGTTGTAGGTAGTCAGTTTTTTTTTCCTGGGACTCGATCATAGTGTGTTTTTCTAATTTCGGAACTTAATTAGGATGCAGCCTGAAGCATAACCACTGATTAGTAATGACTGGCCGCTTTTAATCGAGTGTGATCATTATTATTTATTAAAATATGTGATGTGTTTAAAGATCAAATTTTATCTGCCTTACATAGTTATTGACAAAACCATTAAAATTTTAGTTGCTGCTGTCAAATTTCGTTTTCGGGAGATACATCGCTCGGCCCATCCGCCGCTTGATAACTACTATTACTATAAGGAGACATTACCCCCAAGAATTAGGGCTATCGGGCCCCCTGTTCTATCATGCCGTCCAGTCTTGTAGTAATGTAGTATACGACTTATTGTATCGCATCTCATATTACCTATACCGTTTACATTTTATTACAGATTGTATAATATATATTATAATATTCTTGTTCGTTCTGATAAAAAAATTTTTAGAAAAACAAGAGACATTCGTACGCGGGAAAAAAATATTGTAAACTTGTGTTTACATTTTATTACATTTTACGCGCAGCTTACAAACCGTTTTGCGACATATTATCCTTTTGTTATACGCAAAAATGTACCACAATTTATTTCTCAAGCCGTGTAATGCGTATACTCTTGAAAACGAAAATTCTTTAAAAATATTACGTCCGGGGCGGCGGTTAGATAACCGCGAGTACGTCATATTATTGTTATCACAGCATTATTATATATATCGGTTACATAAAAAACCACGTCCCCGCGCAGTCATTCCCATTGTTGACAATTTTTTTTTTTTAATTTTCTTCTTACGAAAGGTCGTTTTCGTGAACGTCATTAAAATATATTGTTGGGTCCTGGAAATGCGGCTGGAACGGCAAACAAACGATCACCAGACACGAAATAAATGTCTGATGAAAAGCGAGTGCTCGCCAAAAAAAAAAACATTTCGCATTCTTAATTTCTGATTATGTTTTTGTCGTCACATCTCGCACACTTGTGCAGCAGCTGTAAGAGCAGTGACCGTGTACACAATCCAAAGAGATCATGATATCATATTATATGATACCGTTCGGCGGACCATTCGGCGTAATGAAAAAATCCAGCGAATCCGGGGCTATAGTCACAATTCTGGGGGGGAGGTGAGGGGTGACTACATTCTGTATACAGACCAAAACGACTCTCGGGGACGCTTTGAATTATTAGTTTTTACTCGGTTATTGCGTTGAGCTTGTACACACGACTTGCGACCATGTCAGTAGTCTCGTCACATTTTAAGTGTTTGTTTTGCAATTATTGTTGTGTTTCCGTCCCGCCCAGTCGCAGTCGTCGTTTCCATAGGGTGCCGCGGCGTTAAAAATAATCGTTTACGACATTCGCGCTAAACAAGAACGGAGCGATAAAAAAAGACTTCGTCCGATTTGAAAAAGAAAAAAAACGCATATCAATTTCGAAAACGATTATTGCAGGGAGGTGGGTGGGTCGAGATAAACTTTATTCTTAAAACAATCTCGAGTTACGGTATTATGGGTTGTGTAAATGTCGTTGTAATTGCTCGACAACACTGGGGCTGCGCGGATTTAAAAGAGAAACGCTTTGTTTATTTCTTTTTTTTTCTTTTGGAAAGTCACAGCAGGCAATGCCTCTCAAGTACAAAATCCGATTCATACGTCGGAGAGGATTGAAGACTTAAACTTTTTTCTTGCGTTGTTTCTTGCATTCTCAGCAGTTTTTGCGTTTTTATGATTCGTTTTTAGATAATTTCGTTAATTTTTAGTGCATTCTTATTCGAGCCATATTATATGCATTTTTAGATTAAGCTCGATTGATATTTCAATATGCATATTAACTCTAAAAATTTCGTTCCGATCATTTATCATTAATTGTCGATTTCGTTCTGTTGATGATTCGCGATACATCGATGACATATATCTTATCTGTATGGAGTATTAGAGACTCAGAACACTAGCTAAAACTACTGATTGGTCAGTTAGTGTTATATCGTAAACGATTTTTTTTCGTAAATAACAATAACAATAAATTAATTTTCGGACGGTCGCCCGTAAGCAACAGCTGGTTAATTATATTCGAGCATTTTATAACTTTTTTTATACAGTTTATTCATAGATGGTAATTTTGTAAATTGAAACAAAACAATAATGGTCGTCTAAGCTCTATCTATTCTAGGGGGGGGACGTAGAATAAATATAGTGTATATTATACACAGTGTGCTCAATGATAGCCCGCATAGGCCATACATTCCAAAACAATAATAATAGCTTATCCAAGTGATCTTTAGCACACAAAGTTGAATACCCAACTCAAAAACTACCCATTTGAATTTTGATTTTGATTCATCAAAATTTGAAGAAAAAAAAACGTGTGTGCCAGATCACGTCATGATATAAGCGAAACTTGTAGGCACGTGACAGGAATTTAGGGAATTCAATTGCAATTTGTTACGAGTAGCTGGTTGATATTTAGACACATACGAATAACAATTTACAGGAAATAGTGTAATTCTCGTTTGAAAAACAAAAAAAGTTTTGATACACCACACCCACAGGGCACTCCATGGTCCTTCATTTATGTACGATAATATAACGACATTTAATATAATTTTAAATTAAGGACATTAACTATTAAGACGTATTAGGTACGGTATTGGGAAAAGATAAACAAAAAAATCATCTGATAAGATAACAGATAATTCATTCAAAGTTTATCCAGATAAGATGAAATAATTACATAATTTTTTTTTTATCTAGATAGAGAAATCGATAATTTTTTTTTAACATTATATTATAATAATATTGTAATTTTTTAGTAATTTATTAATTAACAATATTATTAATTAATAAATCCCTTAATGCCATTTCTCAACTAAATTAATATACAATTTAATTTTTATATACAACTTGATTTAAAATAAAATAACAAAATAAAACTGACAATTTCTCAGGAACATTTCTTTTCTTTTTTTAACTTATATTAATATTGGAATTTAAGAATCACTACTCGGTTCTCGTTACATTATTGGCTATTTCAGTTTTTTTTACAATATATTCTTTTTGTTATTTATTTATTTGTTTGATCTCACAAATCACCACAGATCCATTTACAGTACTAAATGTAGATAATTAATTTTTTATATTGATACGTAATAAATTAAAAAATAATTTATCTAGAATACATCTCACACACACTGGTAAGGTATTGAGAATCTCCAAAAATCAATATCGAATGAATCGATTATCCCCAAGACTCAGATTTTATAGCACTATGAACAACTGAAAATACTATGTATCTTTATGTATCCATACCTAAGTTTTTTCATTATTTAATTTAATATCAAAAAGGATACTGGCCTGCCCTCACTGAAGTTTAAACAAATAAATGGTTAAGTTAAATAAAGTTTCAATTAATGCCGTTACTTATATTTATTTTGGAAAGTTGTCTGAAAGACAATTAAATTAAGTAATGCATTTTTTACTAGTTCTGAGTACTGTTGCAGGGGGAAGCGCGGTGGCTGACCGGGGGGGGCCGGCTTAAGATCTAGCCGCCCGCGGGGGGGGAAGAAAGACATGTATGAAAAAAAAAAAAAAAGGAAAATTTTGTTTTAGGTTTAGTTTTGGGTGGTTATTTTTATGATTCGAGTCAGTAGGAGTCATGTTTTACTCCAAGAGTTTTTGGTGGGTTAATTTAAATATGGGTAAGCGGTGGATTGATTTTATTGGGGGGTGGGGTTTGTTGTTATTGTGATATTGTATTGGGCGTTTGTTATTAGAGTTTATTAAATTAATTATTTAAAGGGAGATGAACTGGTTGGGTTATTCAGTGTTTGGTTACGAGGGGGATTATTAAAGAGAACACTGTTGTTGGGGTGATGTGGGGCTGTGAGTATTGGGGGTGTTGGATTGGTGTTTGTTTTGGCGTATGGTGGCAAGAAAAGACCAGGGTTATTGTCGTTTTTATGGGTGGGGGTGCTTAGGTTGTGTTGTTTTAGTTGGGTGTTGTTTATACTTGTAGTATGTGTGTTTTGTATTATTTTTGGTGGGAACGTTTTAAATTTTGGAGGGAGGTGGTAAGAACACGAAGCACGAGCAAGGGATAATATTTGATTTGTTGAAAAGGATAGGTTTATGTGTTTTATGTTGTTGTGTTGTGTGGGGTTTTGGATTTTGTTTGGGGGTACGAATGGGGGTGGTTGTGGGGATAGCTAACTTTGTTATTTGTTAGTTGGGGGTTGTGTGTTTTTTTGTTTGTTTGTTGTTTTTGAGTTTGTCTTGGGGAGTGGTATGGGGGTGGGTTTGGGGAGGGTTGGGTGGGGGTGTGGGGGGTTGTGTAGAGCACGAAAAATACCTAACCTCCAGACCAGAAGAAGAAGCACGTACAAACCATTTGGTTGTAGGGTGGTGGCAAACCGTTGTGGGAATTGGAGTTTTTGGGTGGAATTTTGTTGTTGGGTTTTGGTTGTTTTTTACGAAAGAGAGAGAAAATATATATGATAGTGTTTGGTGATGTTTTTTGTGGGGGGTCCTCAGCACTTGTTTTAAATGTTTTTTTTTGTATTTTGACAGAAAATCGCTATAATTTTATTAAAAATATTTATGACCACCTACTACCCGGGTATTGAATCGAATAGTAATATATGCGTATATAGGTACATCTTATAATTATTTTTTTGTTATCTAACTGCGGCTGGCACAGTTGAATTTATTTTATAATATATAATTTTTTTCATTTTTTTATTGTACTGCGGTAAGTTCCAGTTTTGATTGTGGCTTATTCTTTTTTGTTGATTTTGATGACCAGGCTCCAAGATGGATAAATACCCATTTCAAATGATCTTACATAATAATGTGTAATATTATGCTATACGGTTTTACTATAGAATAATTATACTATACTTTTACAGTTCTTGTCAAATGGTTATTTCCAGTGTCGGACTTAGATAAATTATCTATTAATCTATTATATTATTATGTTCCTAGACCCTAGTGCCAACTAAAATATACAAAATTTAAAACCCATTAAAAAAAAAATTGTATTTTTTTTTTTATCTATATTCTATAATCTTAAATACTAGCAGTACCTTTTATTCTAACTATTATTCTGTTAAAATAAATAAAAATACAATACACTATTAATAAAAAAAAGAAACAATATTTTAACCACATAATTTTTATTTTTTTTAAGATGAAGAGGTTTGACACAAAATGATCTGAATAATGGTAATATATGAACAAAAAAAATGTATGTTTGGTGAGCTGAAAGATAAGTGATTTGATGCAAACAAAATGGTGTGATTTATGGTAATATATGATCAAAAAAAAATGTATGTTTGGTGAGCTGAAAGATAAGAGGTTTGATGCGAAATGGTTTAAATAAATGATGACATATATAAAAAAAAACTTATATATTTAAGGTGGAGGGAGGGTGGACTGCGGCCTCACTCTCCTCGAAGCATCCGCACAGCATAATCAAGCGTGTGACCCGTCTCACACGTTTCCACGTGGTGGCCAATAATCTTCTGGCGCGTCCACGTGGAGGTGTGGGGTCCGATGCTTCCGATTTGGTTGTTCTGAACAGTCCAACTCCGTCCCTCTCTCGCACTGGCCCTCGCCGGTGTCTCTCTCTGTATTTTCTAATGAACCGTACCTGCCTCGGGCTCCGCCGGCCATAGCCTCCGACGCGACAGCTTCGGCAATCTCAGATGGTATTCCATCTTGATGCCCTTTGTCTTTCTCGTCGCAGGCAACTCCTACCAACTCTCTCAAAAGTGTGTTCACGACGTCTTTTAAATCTACTGGGTCTTTCTTGTCATTCATGTTCTCAGGGACTTGATCGTTCTCGCTGTCTACGCCCTCTTTATTTTCGTCGCAGTCGGAATTCTGTTCCACGACTCCTTCGCTGACGGAAAATTCGTCAATAAGCTGGAGTGTATCAATCAAATCCATAAGGATTTCGTTGATATAGTTCTCCACCGTGGCCATGTTCTGTGATTTGCAGTGGTTTTTTTCCGGTACAGTGGAATAATAAAAATAATAGTACTGTCGGAGCAAAATTGTAAATAAGTTATAAAATAACAATTTCGGTCTAAGCAGTCACCAAAAAATACAAACATTGCCCAGACGACGGTTTATTACTGGCCAGCGCGAGTCAAGACTAATAATATTATTATGTATAATAATAATTTTCTTCTTTCTTATTTATATTTTTAACGTATAATTGAGTTATTTTTGAAAAATCTAGTTTTTTTCAGAAACGATTTAAATACATGATATACATTTTTTAAATAATTACTAATATCGATATTACAATAAATTACCTACAAACAATTCGTGGTTGCGGCAGGAGATATAATAATATGGATAAGTCCGAGCGGTTCATTTAAACACGTCGGTATACCTATATCTATAGATATTGATATTTTGTACCTATAAACGAGTTCATATAGTATAGGTATAATTCACCACGGCACGCCGTTATGCTTAGACCTGTACTTTAAGCATTATGCTAAATTAATTGTTACGCTATTTACGGAATCCGTTTGGCGACGTGTCACTGTTACTTTCTATACGCACATAATATACGACTGTGTTCTTTCAAGTAGGTATATTCGACGAGGGTTTCCCCGAAGGGCTGCGTATATAACAATATAATATCATGTGTTTGATTAATTTTTTACGAGTGGATCACGTCGTATACGAGTCGGTTCGGTTTCGAGAAGTCTGATATTTAGAAATTATAAACACTTGCGAAGTATTATAACATTATACGTATTACGTACAATATATTATATGATATATTATGTACCTATTATATGGCCTACATTGTACCTAACAGGGTGATCCATTTAAGTGGGTACACTAATTATTTCGAAAAGTATTAACTTTTTTAATTTTTTTTTTTTTTTTATAAACTTTTGATTTTCAAATGGTAACATATAGTAAAAAGATCATGAATTAATAAAACCATTTTTTTTATGAATTTACGCATTAACATTTTTATTTTTTGTTAATTGGTTTGGGAGATACAGCTCCTCAAAGTATTGGTGGTTGAAGGAGGTGTTATAGTCGGTACCGCTGAAAAATTTTCATTTGTAAAGCACAGTAGCTATAACTGATAAATTCGATACTGTTCGACCCATCTACCTAAGATACCTAACATTAAACATATGGATAATTGTTGTACTTTGAACCTAATTAATTGAATGTCCTATTAGTGCTATTACATCTAATGCTATTTTGACCATTAAAGCTAAGTTTTGTTGACCTTGGCTGTTGCACCAGATCCCTTCCATATTACCATAGAACATTGTAAACTCGGCCATTCACTGGCTGATAATTAAAATGTCGATTGTTGTTTGACCCTCCATTATATTTTTTTTCAATTCCATCCATACGCATATAAGTATTTACAATACTCTCCTCATCCGCGCTCGATACCCAAATATATTTCGGATACATTACAACTCACGAGGATTACAGAAATTACGGAAACCCAGAAACCGACAAAACCTGTACTCAAAAATCGTTTTAATAAGCCATTTTAATGTGAATTGACTAGAAAAAAAAAGAATTAATAGAGATGAAAAAAAAAAGAAATTGCTAGTTTATGATCAGCGTCGCGTAATGGTAAATAACTGTTAAAAATACAAACCTAACAGTATAGGTATATAACCTAATATAAATATATAAAATACAACCTTTATGTCGAGTATTCAAAGAAATGTTTTGGTCAGAAATTTGTAGACTATTTAGGGCCAACTTATTTCAATTACCTAGAAATTAATGTTAAAAGGTGTCTTAGATTAAGTAATAATATTAATATAAATAAATATTTAACAAATGTTTTTATATCTAATTATTCAAGTATCTAGTTTATAACTTCTTCTTCGTTGTCTTTTATTGTTAATTTTTGTCATATTTGTAAATTGTATATGCTATATTTTAATCTCTAAGGAATTAACCGTAATAACTCGCTACCTTCAACTCAAGCTATGCTTAAAGAAGGTAGGTAAACCAAAAATGTTTGAAAATGTTTATTTAGTATACTTATTTGTACTACTATTTTCATATTATATTTAATAAATGGTTTACTTAAAAAAAAAAATAAATATGTTTAATAATAATAGATGTCACGTATCAATACGATGAGACGTATATAATATATTGCCTGAAAATTCGGGTCCAGGAGACTCCGCATGTTTACGCCTCTTTGAATTTATACTAACCAAAAAATCGGAGTGGAGTTAAGATTTATTGACCTTATTTTTACAAGGTACTATTGTATTGCCGGTCAGAGTTTACAATAGCACCGAAACATATACAATTTGTGTAGGTATATTTGTTGTACTCGTTACCCCGCAGAGAGACAAAATAATATAACAACTGACCGTCGAAATACTCGCAGAACAGTTGATGTTGAACATTTTAAGTCTTGTCATAAGTCTTTGTTTGATAAATACGGATTGAAAAAATGAAAATAATACTCATTTCTTTATTTAATAGTTGTGTGCAAAGTTGTTTACTACAATTTAAATTTTTTCTGATGTGCTCCTGTTTTTTCTGTAAATTTTTTTGGTCAAGTTTTCAAGAAAAACTTCATCATTTTATAAACCGTAAATTATTAACAAAAAAAAAAAATAAAAATGTAAATGTAAAACCACTAAGTTAATCTAATGTGGAACGTACTACCATTCATTATTCACTCTAGTTTCTAATTTTCCCATAATTATTGCATTTTGAACACATGTGTATGGATTGTAATATTTTCAAAATACACATATTTAAAAAAAAAATTTCAACTTTGGTTCATTAATTCACTATCTACAACCCTTTAAAGTTTAGAAATTTAAACCAATTGGGTTAATAGTTTAATTCACACAAAGAACTCTGCATGATAAATATACCAAATATTATAAGTATGTACCTATATACGCATATATTACTATCGATTCAATACCCGGGTAGTAAGTGTTCCTAATATATTTTAGTAATATTATAAGTATAATAATTAGAACATTGTATTTCAGAAATGGATTATTTTAAAAATGCATAATAAGACAAAATATAGACCATTTCTTTAGTTTAGCAAATAAGGACGTAGGTATTTTGTATTCAAATAATAACGACCTGGACGACTGTTCAATGGAAAATTTGAACTCAGAGTACTATAATATGTCTATTACCTACCTACTATATAATATTATGTACATTATAGACTTAAACAATTTAATTTTAGTATCGGAAACCAATATAATGGTATATATTATTATCATTGTCCAAATAGGTTTTTATTTTTAAATGGCGATCATCAACTTATAAATAATATATAGGCGAGACTGTGAGAAAGAATCTAGAAAAAAAAGGCCCGTAACAACTAAATACATTTTTCTTTTTTATTATGATTTACATAATTAATTATAATCATAATATAATCATTACATTTATCAATGTACCTAACACTTCTTTAATATAATATCTATAACCATAAAATATATTATAATATTCTAAAATACTAGTTTAGTAACAATTGTTTTTCATTAATTATTATATTATTAGGTATGTATCTAATTTAATATTTATTATACTAGACAATACATTTATTTTATTAAAAGGTAACTGTAAAAAATTACATCTAGTTAACAGTTAAAAAATAATATAACATAAACCATAAATCAAAATATATATAATTAATAGTCCAATAACATATTGTATATTATGAATTACTTATTAATTATTATAAAGTATACAAGTATAACTGCAATCTTTTATCTTGCAATTACTTTTATTACCCTACTATATTTTAACCTTTTTATTTCAAATGTATATTTATATCTATAGTTAAATAAATATTTGGTGTATTATTTTATTAAATATTTTTGATGTAAAATTATATACTATACATATAATATATATGGTTTTAGAATATACCTATGTGCAAAAAAGGATAGGTTACCTATACACAAATATTAAATTATAAAATGTACACTATAATGAAAATATCGTACTCACGCTGGCTAGTAATAAACCGTCGTATAGGTCAAACCACTTCTATATATTATATATTTATTCTTCATAGGCGCCTACAATCCATAACTATGTCAAATACATAATATATTTATTACTATAGGTATAAGGTGAGCTTAAAAAACGATTGTTTTGCAGTGGCAAAGTCTTGTGTAAACTTAAAAGTTAGAATTCGTGCTTACATTATGTTATGATATACTTACGACGAGTTTTCCGGACATGTTGACGTTTGGTTTGTTGTGAGATTTTTTTCAAATAGTGAAGTACTGAAGACCGTTTTGAGCGATCGAGTGTGGATGCTGCAGATTGCGTTGTGCCGGATCTATCAGATTTGGGCCCGTATTTATACGCTTGTGCCGCGGTGGTTTGTTTTGAAGGAGACGCTTTGCGAATAAAGATGATCACCTCGGCGCTGAAACTGCGCATTTTGAAAAGTTAACAAGAAACTGGACCTCGTATAATTATTCGTGAAATATATTCGCACTATGATGTTATTAACGTATATTTTGTAATAACTAGGTATATACGAGATCGTAGACCAATATGCACCTATACGACTATCTCAAAACGAAATACAGGTACCTAATCCATAGATATTATCCACTCCAAGTGGTTAATAATTGTAATGTCTACGGTAGAAACAAGTCCAGTGTTCGGATTAGATAAGTATTTATTTTGATTAATAGATTATTTTATCTAGGTATAGATAAGTGATGCAACTCAAATGTATCTAGATACATATAAAATATAACTTACTCATTTTATCTAGATAAAGATAAAAAATAAATACTTTTTTATCTAGATAAAAAAAGATACAATTATTTTTTAATGGTTTTAAATTTAGGTGTATTTTAGTTGGGCTCTAAGAACATAATAATAATAATAATGTTATGAATAAAAATAATTACATTATTATAAACTATGAACTTTGTTCGAGAATCTGTATAAATATTTAAAATGCATTTGTACAATTTCACAATTTTTATCAATAAAAAATGAATTTTGATAAATTTATTTAGATTAGTAAAAAAATATCTAAGATGAACGTTTGGATACCTATTGTAACTATTTATCTATATAGATAAAAGATGAAAAAATATTATCTAGATAAGTCCGAACACTGGAAATTAACATATAATACAGCATATACAATATATAGGTACAATGTAGCCAATATAATGGTACATAATATCATTATAATATATTGTACGTAATACGTATATGTTATAATACTTCGCAAGTGTTTTTTAATATCAGACTTCTCGAAAACCGAACTCGTATACGACGTGATCCACTCGTAAAAATTAATCAAACACCTGATATTATATTGTTATATACGCAGCCTTCGGGAAAACCCTCGTCGATATACCTACTTGAAAGAACACAGTCGTATATTATGTGCGTATAGAAAGTACAGTGACACGTCGCCAACGGATTCCGTAAATAGCGTAACAATTAATTTAGCATAATGCTTAAAGTACAGGTCTAAGCATAACGGCGTGCCGTGGTGAATTATACCTATACTATATGAACCGTTTATAGGTACAAAATAATATCTCATAGATATAGGTATAACCGACGTGTTTAAATGACCGCTCGGACTTATCCATATTATTATATCTCCTGCCGCAACCACGAATTGTTTTTGTAGGTAATTTATTGTAATATCGATATTAGTAATTATTAAAAAATGTATATCATGTATTAAATCGTTTCTGAAAAAAACTAGATTTTTCAAAAATACTCATTATACTTTAAATATAAATAAGACAGAAGAAAATTAATTATTATACATAATAATATTATTAGTCTTGACTCGCGCTGGCCAGTAATAAACCGTCCGTCTGGGCAATGTTTGTATTTTTTGGTGACTGCTTAGACCGAAATTGTTATTTTAATAACTTATTTACAATTTTGCTCCGACAGTACTATTATTTTTTTTATCCACTGTACCGGAAAAAAACACTGCAAATCACAGAACATGGCCACGGTGAGAACTATAATCACGAATCCTTATGGATTTGATTGATACACTCCAGCTTATTGACGAATTTTCCGTCAGCGAGAGTCGTGGAACAGAATTCCGACTGCGACGAAAATAAAGAGGGCGTAGACAGCGAGAACGATCAAGTCCCTGAGAACATGAAGACAAAAAGACCCAGTAATTTAAAAGACGTCGTGAACACACTTTTGAGAGATTTGGTAGGAGTTGCCTGCTACGAGAAGACAAAGGGCATCAAGATGGAATACATCTGAGATTGCCGAAGCTGTCGCTCGGAGGCTATGGCCGGCGAGGACCCCGAGGCAGTTACGGTTTCAGAAAATACAGAAGAGACAACCGCCGAGGGCCAGTGCGAAGAGAGGGACGGAGTTGGACTGTTCAGAACAACCAAATCGTAAGCATCGGACCCCACACCTCCACGTGGACGCGCCAGAAGATTAGTGGCCACCACGTGGAAACGTGTGAGACGGTCACACACTTGATTATGCTGTGCGGATGCTTCCGAGGAGAGTGAGGCCGCAGTCCAACCCCCCTCCACCTTAAATATATAAGTTTTTTTTATATATGTCATCATTATTTAAACCATTTCGCATCAAACCTCTTATCTTTCAGCTCACCAACATACATTTTTTTTGATCATATATTACCATAAATCACACCATTTTGCATCAAATCACTTATCTTTCAGCTCACCAAACTATATTTTTTTTGTTCATATATTACCATTAATTCAGATCATTTTGTGTCAAACCTCTTTCATCTTAAAAAAAATAAAATATGTGGTTAAATATGTTTTCTTTTTCTCTAATTATAGTGTATTTTGTATTTTTATTTATTTTAACAGAATAATAGTTAGAATAAAAGGTACTGCTAGTATTTAAGATAATAGAATATCGATAAAAAAAAATACAATTTTTTTTTTTATGGGTTTTAAATTTTGGTAATATTTTTTAGTTGGGCACTAGGGTCTAGGAACATAATAATAATAATAGATTAATAGATAAATTTTTCTAAGTCCGAACACTGGAAATAACCATTTGACAAAACTGTAAAATGTATAGTATAATTATTCTATAGTAAAAACCGTATAGCATAATATTACACATTATTATGTAAGATCATTTGAAATGGGTATTTATCCATCTTGGAGCCTGGTCATCAAAATCAACAAAAAAGAATAAGCACAATCAAAACTGGAACTTACCGCAGTACAATAAAAAAATGAAAAAATTATATATATTTATAAAATAAATTCAACTGTGCCAGCCGCAGTTAGATAACAAATATTATAAGTATGTACCTATATACGCATATATTACTATCGATTCAATACCCGGGTAGTAGGTGGTCATAATATATTTTAGTAATATTATAAGTATAATAATTAGAACATTGTATTTCAGAAATGGATTATTTTAAAAATGCATTATAAGACAAAATATAGACCATTTCTTCAGTTTAGCAAAGAAGGACGTAGGTATTTTGTATTCAAATAATAACGACCTGGGCGACAGTTCAAAGGAAAATTTGAACTCAGAGTACTATAATATGCTTATATACCTATCTACTATATAATATTATGTACATTATATTGTATCGGAAACCAATATAATGGTATATATTATTATTATTGTCCAAATAGGTTTTTATTTTTAAGTGGCGATCATCAACTTATAAATAATATATAGGCGAGACTGTGAGAAAGAATCTAGGAAAAAAAAGCCCCGTACCAACTAAATACATTTTTTTATTATTATGATTTACATAATTAATTATAATTATAATATAATCATTACATTTATCAATGTACCTAACGCTTCTTTAATATAATATCTATAACCATAAAATATATTATAATATTCTAAAATACTAGTTTAGTACAATTGCTTTTTCATTAATTATTATATTATTAGGTATGAATCTAATTTAATATTTATTATACTAGACAATACATTTATTTTATTAAAAATTAACTATAAAAAAAAAATTACATCTAGTATAAGACATTAAACAATAACTAATTAAATCACAGTTAAAAAATAATATAACATAAACCCTAAATCAAAATATATATAACATATTGTATATTATGTATTACTTATTAATTATTATAAAGTATACAAGTATAACTGCAATCTTTTATCTTGCAATAACTTTTATTACCCCACTATATTTTAACCTTTTATATTTCAAATGTATATTTATATCTATAGTTAAATAAATATTTGGTGTATTATTTTATTAAATATTTTTATGATTTAAAATTATATACTTTACATATTATAATATATATGGTTATAGAATATACCTATGTCCAAAAAAGGTTAGGTTACCTGTATACAAATATTAAATTATAAAATGTACACTATAATGAAAATGCGTTATGTATTTAGTTAGTACGGGGCTTTTTTTTCCGAATACCGCGAAAAACTACTAAAAACTATAAAACGCATCAAAGTAGTGTAAATTTAGTCGTTGTACATAAAAATACCACTGTATAGTTATAGAAACCCCAAATAAATAACTCCCGGAAAAATAACCCAATAATAAACATTGTAAGTCCTCGACACCTATATTCACGAGATTTCAATGTCAGTCTATGTATTATTTAAAAACAAACAAATAGTCAATTTTTAGTCATAAATCATAAACAATTTGTATTACAATGTCAATAATAATATACAATAATAGATAACAAACGGTCAATTTTTTTAATCCGTTATACGTCATAAGTTATTATATTATATCTGATCGATATGACTGTGAGTTATGAACATTTTTAATTTACGTTATATTATGCGCGCATAACTTGCTAAAAAATTGAACAATCGTAAAAACCCCACTTGCAAACACAGATAATATACTTGCCATCGAGTCCTATAATATTTTCATTCACTCAAATTTTTAAACTAACGAAGCTAACTTTGATCTGCTGAGCATAAATTTGCTACGTTACGCACTTGTAAGACGGATACAACAAATAGTTAAATATTGAATGTAGGTATAATGTAATTAATAATTTAACTAATTAGTGTATGTTTTAAACCGTTATAAGTTTACCGACAGTTTAAATTTCTTGAATAGCATAATATACCTAACAAAATAGTTGTTGAATCATTACGTTTGTCAAAAATATTCCATTGAACTTAAAATTACATTATATCCAAGTCGTAATTTGTGATATATTTATGTATTTTATTTGATATTTCAATCAAAAATATATGTATTTAAGTTTATACTATTAAGTGTGGTGTAAATTTGATAATACCTACCACTTGGAAAGCACAACATTTGCACCTACATTAAGTTTATTGGTTAGTTTTCTTAAAATGTATACGTAGAAAAATAAATCGTTATGATTAATACTTTAATTTGAACATACATTATTGTACATTATTATGACGTATTAACAGTTTTTATTTAAATTTTATTTTCAGTTAAATCAGTTTTGTTCATTCAGTTACACCACCAATAAATGTTATTCAAAGTTTAATAACACAAAAGTTGTTTTACTCTTAAAATTATCGGCCGACACCAATACACCAAACCTAATACAACTTCATATATTATTAATTTACTTATTACCATCTACTTGGACACAAAAGATGGCTGCTTATCTACATATACATACCTAACACTGATACAATATAATTTTAAATACAAATATTTTTATGATGCATAAATATTAGGAGTAAGACATACCTACCTAATATTGTAATAAAGTAGTAATATAAGATAAATATAACTAAATAATTTGATGGTAAAAAAATATGTTTACTTACTTTCATCTTCATTTATTTTGTGTGCAGTTACGGGATGTATTATCGCACCAACGATGGGACACATCCCGACGGTTAGGTAATTTTCGTTTATATTATACCGTCGTCTAGAGTTGATTTGCGTCGCGTTACCGACCTCGACGGACGATGAATGTTTACTTTTTTTAATTTTAATACACAAATACTTAATTTTTTTTGTGTGTTATTTGGTCATCTAGGGGAGGGGTTTAGCCTCCTAAATGTTCATTATAGGGCGAAAATAGGACAAAAATGAACGGGTTCCAGAAGGACGACCAGGATAGTCGCACAATTTATCCCATCTCTAATTTCTAATATTACAACAAAATCAGAACAATTTGTGGCCCTGAAAAGGGCCTTTTTAAGTGCTAAACTCGTTGCTCAAGGACTACGTGTTTACTTGGAGCTTGTGTACTTGGTGACGGCTTTGGTGCCTTCACTGACGGCGTGCTTGGCCAACTCGCCGGGCAACAAGAGGCGGACAGCGGTTTGGATTTCCCGACTGGTAATTGTAGATCGCTTGTTGTAGTGAGCCAAACGACTGGATTCCGAAGCAATACGTTCGAAGAGATCGTTGACGAAACTGTTCATGATACTCATTGCCTTTGACGAGACACCGGTGTCGGGGTGTACTTGTTTCAACACTTTGTAAATGTAGATGGCGTACGATTCTTTCCTCTTGGGCTTGCGTTTCTTGTCGGACTTTGCGATGTTCTTTTGGGCCTTGCCGGACGACTTCTTCATTGCTTTACCCGCCGATTTTCCTCCTGGAGCCATTTCGATTAATTGTGATTAAACTTGTTGACGATTAGAACGAGTTGGTCTGAATGATGCCGTGGAGAGAAAAAAAATTAGTATATATTACCAAACCAGAGCTATATGTCGATCGTTCATTGGTCAAAAAGTCCTAAGTATAACGAACTAAACAGGATTCGACGGTAGTTACGTGATAATTGAAAATAATGGTTTCTATATTAGAAAAAATGTAAAAATGCCGATCGAAAACCGCATCGTCAAGTAACAATCAATCGACAAACGGTGTCAAGTTGTTTCATCTAACTGTTTCGGTTCATCCAATAGCAGAATTGTTTTCCTATTTTTGTCTATATAATGTGCGGAGCAACAATTCATTTGTATCAGTAGTCAGTTGATTTCATACAAAGCAGTCGTCAATCTATCAGTCATGAGCGGAAGAGGCAAAGCAGGAAAAGCGAAAGGAGGCAAGTCCAAGACCAGATCGTCCCGTGCCGGACTCCAGTTCCCGGTCGGTCGTATTCATCGTCTGTTGAGAAAGGGAAACTACGCCGAGCGTGTGGGAGCCGGAGCACCGGTTTACCTGGCCGCTGTCATGGAATACTTAGCAGCCGAAGTTTTGGAGTTGGCCGGTAACGCTGCCCGTGACAACAAGAAATCTCGTATCATCCCCAGACATTTACAATTGGCCATCAGGAATGACGAGGAGTTGAACAAACTGCTGTCCGGAGTGACAATTGCTCAAGGTGGGGTGTTACCCAACATTCAAGCCGTTCTTTTACCCAAGAAGACCGAAAAGAAAGCTTAATTATTTTCCCATCCGACGCTTGCTCTAATAAAAAGGCCCTTTTCAGGGCCATCAATTAATTTATATATAGACAACTTACTCATCCAAAACCGTACATTTCGTATAATGCTTTCAGCATTTTTTACACGAGTGTTAATAAAATAAGTTAGTTATTTTCTTCTCCTGGGACCTACGACGTAGAGTGAAAATTACAAACAATTTATTCTTGAACCGCCTAGGGCCCCGCCACGTTGTAAGTGGTATCGAATCGAAATAAAATATCGGCTCCAATCACCACATCTGAATGTTTTTTTAAAATGTTTGGTCAAATTTCATGTTTTACCACAATACTTCATATTTTGAGAGCAAATTTTGCATTGTGCGATCAATTTATCCAATTATTTAAAATACTTCCAGCATTTGCTCTTTGGGGGCGGCATCGTAAATATGAAATTATTGTACAGTAAGTAGTAATAGATTGAGTAGTCACACAAATTGATTAATTGTGGAAAGCGGAATGCCGAATGTAGTCATGAGGACACTCGGACATAGTTCGATTTGTTCGGCAAGACTGGTCAGACACTCAGACTAGATATTTAAGCCGTATAAAGTATTCTAGTACTTCCCCGAATTCATAGTTCAATATTATAAAACATAATGTATCAACATTTATAATCGTGTGCCTCCTTATAAATTAATATTGGCCAGTGGTACGAATTTACTTTGAATAGAAAACAGTCGCGACATAGGATTTTAGGCTGGTTCTTTGCCAAACACATCAATATTGATCTAATGAAGCGATAAGAATTCTAAAAGCAGATTTGAATTTGTCGTCAAGTTGACTTTTCCACATTTTTGATTTTAACTTCTTCAAAAATTAAAATACGACAATTTGAAAATACTCTTGTTTAATATGACATTTATAGGAATTTAGGGAATAATATCGAACGTGTGGGAAAGTCGATTTCAAAGAGACTTGACAAATTCAAATCTGTTTTCAGAATTTTTATTACTTCAATAGATCAATCGGAATGTTTGGCAAAAAACACGTGTAAAATACTGTCACGCATGTGTTCGACAAAAACAGAAAATCACGGTATCGAATCCCCTTAACAAGACTAGTTGTGAATTTCTTGTTTGTTTTGGATTTTGAATACTAAATAATATTAAATTAACGATGATATAAGGCGTTCTAAACGCATGTGTAGAAACTTAAAAGAAATGAAATTGTAAGTCATCGAAATTAAAGATCCAATAGTCTAATTTAATGTCGCGAAAACAGAATTGAAAAATATGTACAGGGTAATGAGTGGTAAAGTGTACCCTGTTTCCGCGGACACACGGTATATTGATGTTAGTATTAAACTGTTTACTTTCCTGTTATATAATAAATCTTCAATAGTAAATAAACTATCGTGCAACTGATAAAAACACTAACTGTAAGTTATGAAATGTCCAAAATATAATTTTTATTAGCTGTACTTGAAACATTTTTAAAACGTGTCATATGCAAGACTGCTGATAACACAGAATGATATTTCTAGTTTGAACGCCTCATGAGTTTCAATTATCATTTGACTACACAAAAAGTACCTAAATGTTGTCCATGTAAATTATAGAAATGCATGCTCCTAGTAACACACCGGTACTAAAATTGTAGTTACCGGGAATACGTAGTTCATTCCGATCCCATGATCCAATTAAAAAATATCGAGATACTGTGAGCGCGAGTGGTCAAAAAACGTAGCAACCGTACCATTATCGCGCATTGCGTATGAAGAATTTAGAATTTTCCCTTAAACAGCACTAGGCTTATAAAAAAGTGGCCCTACTTAAATAATTCAATTTTTTATTTTTTTTTAATTTACCTACGAGGTGGCAAATTGTAAATCGACGTTAACGTCGTTGTGAGTTGATTATAGCAATCTTGAAAAATATTATCTTTATAAAAAAACGTTGTGGTCGTACACGGAAAAAGGAAAAACTAGCTGCCAAAATAGGTGATATAATAATAAAATATTGGTGGCCCTGAAAAGGGCCTTTTTATAATAAAATATGTATCACGCGTGCACTGATTAACCTCCGAAACCGTAAAGCGTACGGCCTTGACGTTTCAGCGCGTAAACAACATCCATGGCGGTGACTGTTTTCCTCTTGGCGTGTTCGGTGTATGTGACGGCGTCGCGGATAACGTTTTCCAGGAACACTTTCAACACGCCACGGGTCTCCTCGTAGATCAATCCGGAGATACGTTTAACTCCTCCACGGCGAGCTAACCGACGAATGGCGGGTTTGGTGATCCCCTGGATGTTATCGCGCAACACTTTGCGATGACGTTTGGCGCCTCCTTTGCCAAGTCCTTTTCCTCCTTTGCCGCGTCCCGTCATGTTTGTTAATGAGTGGTTTCTTGAAGATGAGTATTAAAGAAAGTGTTGCTCTGGACCGCTGAACGTAGTATGATGCCCAGCAAATGAAACGTCGTCTTATTAATGCGTTTTACGACGCACGCACGGCCAATCAAAATACTCGATCGGATTTCTCCCACTCTCCAACTAACCGCAGTACACCGACCAATGGTAGCGACGCATACGATTCCGATTCGTGTATATATAACGGTGCTTTTCATTTTTTCGGTTAACATTGTTCATTTGCAGTTCTTTAAAACTTTGTATCAACTATCGAATAGTTACGAGATGGCACGTACCAAGCAAACTGCTCGCAAGTCGACCGGTGGAAAGGCACCCAGGAAGCAGTTGGCCACTAAAGCTGCACGTAAGAGTGCACCCGCCACCGGAGGAGTGAAAAAGCCACATCGTTACCGTCCGGGAACCGTCGCTCTCCGTGAAATCCGTCGTTACCAGAAGAGCACGGAACTGTTGATCCGCAAATTGCCCTTCCAACGTCTGGTGCGTGAGATCGCCCAGGACTTCAAGACCGACCTGCGTTTCCAGAGCTCCGCGGTCATGGCTCTTCAAGAAGCTAGCGAGGCCTACCTGGTCGGTCTGTTCGAAGACACCAATCTGTGCGCCATCCACGCTAAGCGTGTCACCATCATGCCGAAGGACATTCAATTGGCTCGTCGCATCCGCGGAGAACGTGCTTGAAATATCTCGTCACTTCTTTATTGTCGTTTTAAAAAGGCCCTTTTCAGGGCCATCACATTTTATTGGTGTTTTATTATTCAAATATTGAGCGCGGTTACAATTAATCCTTTATTAGATGTGTAAAATAATTTTACATTAATAGACCCATATTATAATTAAATCGATTTTTACTCTTGTAGGTGAAACTTTATTTCTTCAAATTCGAATAACAATTACATATAAGCATACTTGGAAATTATATTTTAACAATTACAAAACAAAAAGGAAATATTTAATAGTTATAAATATAACTTTTGCCCATGCCTATGAATATGATAATTATATTACATTATATAATAATAACCAATATTAGTAAGTTGGGATTTATCCATTATGACAATATTATCCACCTAATAAATTCAGATGAGTAACTCATCTAGATAATTATATTTTATTTAAGCGCAACACTGATTATAATATATTATATAGGCCGCAGGATCGTATTTCGTATTGTTAATGATATGAAATTCACATTAATCAACACATCCATACAACGACCAACCATGGCACCCTCTAAAATTAATTAGAATGGCGCTATTAACTCGTTGAGGTACGATAGTATGCGTTTGTCAATTCTTAGTTCGTTCCTATCTACTTTAAATGACTCAAAGATCACATATTATTATCCCTTGGCACCATCCAGTTTAATAAAACTTCATTGACACATAGTACGTATATGCCGGCGCTGCTCCTGTAAAAGGTAAGAACGTAAGAATGACTAAAATAATATTAAACTCGGGTTTTCAGGTCGGAAACACTTTTATTGTATTAAAACAAACTTAAATAAAACACTTGGCATATTATTCAGATTGCCTACCTACGTCCTTGCCGAATCACTCAACGACAACGCCCCCCCCCTCCCCGTTCCTGCGCGTACGGCGGTGTCAAATAGAAAATATTACTGTCGCCTCAGCACATCTTGCTTCGCTGGCCTGACCTATGTCGATAATTTACAATTTAAAATATTCCTGCCTATAGGCATTACATAATATAATATATTAAATAATATTATTTTGACGACTGACTACAATACACGACAACATTTAATAATTATACAGCGTGAATCCCATGTATTAGGTACAAGCCTGGGCATAAACGAGTTAAAAAGTTTATTTTCATTAACTTTACTTTCTTTAATTGGTATAAACTTGATAAAAAACGAGTTGCTTTTAATCAAATTCAAGTTAAGTTGATTTATAAATATTTAAATAATAAATATAATAAAAATAAAAATTATTATTGATGACGCATACCTATTACATAACCATTTACTAGAGTAGGAAATTAGAAATATAGTTAAATTCATTTATTGTTCCGTTAACCAGAATTCTTCAATAAAAATATCTTAATTATACGTCGTATTATAGCAATAGCCATTTAGGTGTATCGTATAATGTATAAAGACGTACCATACCATACTGCGGCATACGGCCATATTGTAATAATAATAACTAATAAGTAATATGATATTATATTATTATATTGACATAGATACAAATCACAAATGGTGGGTGTTTTTTTCACTTTTGCCACAACCTTTGATCTGACAACAACCGTAGGTTGCTTTTTCGGGTTAGCCGGAGATTTCTTCGTTTTTGGCTTCGTAGGTGCGACAACAGCCTTCTTCGCTTTCTAGTTTTTACACGGCAGACGATAACTAAATATCGAAACTTCATAGTTTTAAATTAAAACATAAATACTATTATTAAAGGATTGTGTTCGGAATTCGATTTTTAATGAACAAAAACATTATTTAATCGTTTCGTTGGTCACACGTCAACGTGACACGTTGGCAGCCTACTTCGTACAATTATTGATATGAACAACGTACTAAAAATGCTTTATGAGATTTTGATAACATCGGACGTTTCAATAAATTAATTATTGTCAGACCGCCGTGTTTTAATTAAAACTCGTCACATAATAATAATATACTAGCGGTAATAGTATATTGTGTGGCAAGGACGGGAAGTGAGCTATTTCAGTCGCGGGCGACGTGTGAGACACGTCATACTATTTTTTGTCACGCCGTCTATCACGGCAAAGGTAATGCGGGGATGCAGCAACAACTGGACTAAAATATTATACGACAACAATATTTCGAAAGACGAGAAACGATTCGGTTCAAGCGTCACGCATGGAGGTTAAAATATGAATATAAGACGTAACCAAAAGCTTATGTTTTGTAAGGATCGACGACCGTGGTATAGATTGCAGTGTCTGTTAGTGCAGGGTATAGGTGCGCGCGTGAAATGTGAGCGCAGGACTTTTGGGGATTTCCACTTTACCGCTTGCTGGACGGAAAAATGACGATTTCAAACGCTTCAACCGCTATCGAAAACCAAACTTTCGGTGCAGGCGTGACAAAACAGTACATTATTGTGAGGCAATGGCGGGATGTGAGCTATTTCAGTAGCGGCGAGGACCTCATTTCGTCCGAGACTGAAATTGCCTTCCCGCACGAGCCACACATACTATTTTTTGTCACGTCTCCGCGTTCATTGATCTCGCCATCACGGCAAAGGTAATTCAGGCTAGAATCTATGCAACGACCAGACTATTCTACGAAAACAATATTTCACTAAAGAAACGATTCGGTTTTATTTATTTTAAGCGTCACGCATGGAGGTTATAATATGAATATAAGATGTAACCAAAAGCTCATGTTTTGTAAGGACCGTGGTATAGATTTCAAAATAAACAATAATTATTATGTTAAAATAAAATGAGAATAAAAAAATGTAATCAAGGCAAAGGTAATGCATTATGCGGAGATCTATGCATCAACCAAATTATTATACGAAAACAATTTCATGAAAGAAAAATGTTTACGCGTCATGCAAGGAGGTTATAATATGAATATAGGATGTAACCAAAAGTTTATGTTTTTTGAGGACCGTAGTATAAGATTTTAGTGTCTGTTCAGTGAATACCAGTGATCAGAACTCTTGGGGATTCCCACTTTACCGCCCGCCGGACGAAAAGACTACGCTTTCCAACGCTTCAACCGTCATCGAAAACTAAACTTTCGGTGCAGGCGTGACAAAAAATTAATTATATACAAATGTCTGAAGTTAACCTAGGATGATTACCAAAACAGTTTTTAATTATTATTTTTTGAAATAAATAAAAAACTCTAATATACTTGTTTTTTTAAGCAAAACAATAGATGATACGTTTTATTATTCATATTATTGTTTAATTAATATAGCTATAATAATATTATGATGAATGATTATTAAATGAAATGAAATCACCATTAATTTCCTATCTATTTACATGCACTTGTCTATAGTGGTTTAATATTAATGGTGTACATAATGATTATTATCATATTATTTTAGGTATACATAGATAAATAGATGATGATAATATGTACCTATAGCACGGACTAAAGTATTCAGGTACATTTCTATTTAACCATCTATTAAATTAATTATAAATGGTTCTACACTTCTTTTGGCATAACTATATTTGTATTTTGTACTGTAGAAATGTGAATGTGTACCTAAAGTAAATACTATTGACAGTCTTTCAAATGTGTATAAACATTTGAAGTTACCAGTGGGTTGGTTGTCATATGGAAGTGTGAAAGCAGTGAACATTTTATTTATTAAAGCATACATTAAATGGTGAACAACTTATTGCTACAATTGAAAAACAAATAACATTTACGCCTGAACACGAAATTGGATTTTACATCATGAATAATTATCAAATAAGTTATGAGTTTATAACGATCTGGTTAAGGTTATAAATTGGCTTTTCCACTTGATGAAAAAAATATTGTAGAATCAATTTGAACATTTTAATAATAAAATAGTTTGCTGTGCTGGTCCTCTTGTATCTAATTTTTCTGGCAGTATTTATCATTGTATTTTAAGATTGTCTGATAAGTTTTGTAATATATTTACTTTTAGGTATTTTGCATCTCTAGGATTCAATAATATATATGTTAAATGTTCAATGATTATTGGTTCTAACAAAAGATGCGAGTTTTGTGAAGGTTTATATTCAACGTTTAGAGTTTATAAAAAAAAAATCTTTGGAAGCAAAGTCCAAATATATAAGGCAAATTCTTACTCCAATCCACAAAAAGAAATATTGTGATGTATAAAATAATAAGAAAATTTACTAAAATTAAATTCTAGGTAAGTACCTAGTTGCATACTGTTTTTTATGAATCACTTTGAAATTTTGTCAATATTATTTTATAGCTCAAGTACCAATACAGTTTTAAGGGAACAAGATATTTTACCATTATCATGTATTTGTACCATAAAAATATATATTCTCTCTCTCATAAAACCACAATGTGGTTTTGATGATAAATTTTCTTTACTTTTAAAAAAGAAAATGGCTTCTTTAAGCAAAGAACAACGTGTCGTATACCTTAACAACTAGTATGTATTACTATTTTAACAAAGGGTTTATATTAGTAATGTGTGTTTTAATACATTTTTTTTTTTTTTTAGTACTTTCTTACTAAATTAAAACAAATAAACGTATATTTTATTTATCTTTATCTTTATTTTAATTTTAATTTATGTGAATGTATGTTTAATTTCATGTTTATTGTTAGTAAGTTTTAACACATTGTGTACATATCTCTTGTTGTATTATATTATTTGTTTATTATTTAACTATATATCTTTACTCACGTATAGGCATAGTTCTATCTCAGCTTGTGGAAATTGTGGAGCAAAAATTTATGGAATCGTATCAGATAGGGCATCTATAAACCGCAAATTATTGGTAGAATTTGGCAAGGCTGGGCATCGATGAGTTAAAATGTTAAAGTTAATTTAATTTAAACTTTTTGACTTAACTAGTTACTTTTGGGTTTTCATTAACTTAACTGTTAACTTACTAAATTTAATTTTTAATTAACTTGAAAATAACTAATTAATTTTTCATTTTAAGAAGTAAGTTAAAATGATGTCTTTGTAACGTATTGTATACTGTGTATATTAAGTTTTCTTATTGATTATCTACTTCTTACTGTAATTATACTTTCTTTTTCTCTATTTAATATTAAAAGTATAACTTTCATATTATCATTGTTATTAGGTATATAAAATTAAACACTATACTATATGTCTATATTCTAGTTCATTTCAAAATGGAACCAAATGGTCTCCCTAATCTATGCTTGTGCTATTAATATGCTTTAATATATTAATTGCTATTATATTCTTATCTATATTGTTATATCGTTTTTTGTTTTATTTTTCATTTTCTTAATGACTTAAGACTTTGTATAGCTTACTCTCTCTTTTCTGCACAAGCTTTGCTTTTGAAAAGAGAACCAAAGATTAATTCATTTATGCTTATAACATGTTTTGTACATTTAATTTTAATTTGGTAACAATAAATATTATTATTAAGTTAAGTTAATTTATTTTGTTTATAATTTTATTATATTTCTGTTTATTTTGTTTTCATGTCGAACATTTTTTACCGTGATATCATTTGAATCTAACTTATATGGAAATACTATATAAAGTATAAACACTAATCTATAATTTAGTTTTGGGTTGGAAAAAAATTAAGTGCACTAGCGTTGTATAAACAAATTAACTTTTTTTTTCCTAATAAAAAGTTAGCAAAAAGTGTGTATTAACTTTTAACTGAACTAATCTATAGTTAAACTAACTTTTAACTTTTAACTTTTTGTTATTGGTGCATATTAAATTAATTAACTGAGTTAAAAAAAATCATTAACTTGCCCAGCCTTGTAATTAGGAATAAATGGTACAATGAATGATGTGAAAAATTAATTTATTCATCCTTTAGACGACAGTAGAAAGATAGGTTAGGTATACATGTTTTTGGATGCCCCACATTTAATAATAAAAATTTGAGGAATCGACTAGTTGACAAAAAATCTTTAAGGGTACCTACCTATAGATTTTTTAAGGAATAATATAATGTTTCAATTTCTTAACTAACATAATTTTTCTTTTCTCCCGAAAAACCATATGTTAGGTGGAGTCATTTCATGGATGTCTATGAAAAGGACATCGTAGGGACTCTGCAGCTCCCACTAAAATATGCCCTAAAATTACTAAGAGACATTTGTTTAAAAAATGTCCGTGAGGTTAGCGGCTCAGGTAAGTAGTGATAATAATAAAATATTAACTACCGAGTTAAAGTAATTTAATTTAATAACACATTTTGGTTTAATATTTATAAGTTTTTAGCGATTCAATGGCTAAAGGTATCGCATTTTATCGAGACCATGAAGGTATTGATTCATTAAAAGATAGCCATGAAACACAACAATTCGTAGAATTTTTTAATTAAACATTCGACGCACTCAATCACAAATACCCATCTGAAGGAATTAGAATTAATAGTCACGATTTTGATGTTTGTTTATTTATCTACAATTTAAAATTTAAAAATGTATACCTAACTGCATGATTATTCATAGGCTTTAAATGAAACATACACTTGAATAAATATTTGGGAAAATAATGTTAAGACTAAATTAATTCCAGAAGAGTAATATCTTACAAAAAATACAGCTGAGGGATTAAGAGTTACAATAACATCTACCATAGAGTTATCTACATATCTTTTAAAAGAATGTGGATTTAAATATGTTTTATCCTCAAAAATGAATCAAGATCGATTAGAAGTAAGTGCAACTATTAAATATAAAATACATCATTATATAATTTATTTTACCCATAGCAATTTTTTGGAATGACACGTCAAGCAACAGGATTGAATGGCCATCCAACAACTCCTACATTTTTGCAAGTCTATAAAATGCTTTCTCTCTATTCAATTTTAAAACCCTCGAAAACTGCAAACTGCAAAATTTTGGAAAAAAATACACCAAAAGTTACAATGAATGATATAAAAAGGTTTTTCTTTTGAAGATAGTGTTATGAAATCTGAGAAAATATTAAAATTACAAAATAAGCTGGATAATATACTAACAGTTGGAGAGTTGGAAGTTAAAGATGTTTTTGAAAGTGATATACATAATTATTGCACTCCTTATAAATCTCAAGTCTCAGATTGTGTAATGTACTAATATTTATAACATCGGTGGTTTTGTTTGTAAACATATTTTAAAACATACAAAATGTGTTGTATGTATAAATGCAATTAATGGTTAATAGACATTATTACAATTGTTTATTATCTAACTTAAAATAATTCAAAGTAAACATGTATTATTCCTTTTTTGTATATTAATTAGTTAATTAAAATATTTCTAAGAAAAAACGTAATCAAGCAAATTTGAAGCACCTACCTTTTACAAGTATAAAATCAAAGGGAAAATTAATTCATTCTAATAAACATTTTTATCGACTTATTGTAGCCATAGAAAATTCTTTTTCAAAGAATTACAACTATTCGTCAGTAATTGGGGACACTTTGATGATGTTTTGGACGAAAGTGCCAGATTATTAATATTTCCATGTAGTGAACATAAAAATGAAATTTTAATGTTTATTCTAAAATATTTTATCACAACAAGAATGAGACAATATTGAAATGTTGAAAATAACAAACAAAAAAAAATTAAATTTGAAGAAAAAGAAGTATGCCGAATTAATTATAACTTAATAATTGCTTTTAATTTGCTATTATTCTTAATAATAGGTACTTTCAAATTATATCTATACAAGGTGTATATTATGTACTTTTTAAAAAAAAATTAATTTCATTTGAGTATATAAATATAAGCAAGAGTCATTAAAGAATTTATAATAACTATAGTTATAGTTGATCATGGATACAAGGATATTATATTTATTTTTATTTTTTTAAAGGTAACGATTTACGATTAACGATGATCAGTGATGAGTCGTCTACTCGTCTCACTTCAGTTAACTGGCACGAAATACGAATGCATAGTACAAATAACAATAAGTATCCTATAATAATATATATTATTAATTAATTAATTAATTAATAATGAATATTGTATAATGTATTAATATTTCTGAGAATGGATCATAGATGGCGTTAAAATCGCGCTCGAGCCAGAAGCGTTACACTATTGTTCCGTTGATAACGATCTTGTTTCCAGTACTTTGTATATCTTAGTCGATAGTACCTAGTATAAGTAGCGATGTGTGTTGTAAATTTATCAGGTAAATCAAAAACGCCTATTCCGAATTATTGTAAAGTAATATCTTTTTTATCAACTGATAATAAACACCAATACAACTAACGTATTATATAATTTATAATCGCCCGCCGCAATGCATTGCTGTTTGAGCATAGAATATTTTAAGTAGTGCAATTTAGAAAATTGTGCAAAAATATTATTGACAAATATTTGTCATTGTGTGAGTAGTAAATGAACCTTAGTGTGTGTAATCCATTATCCGGGCCATTATCGTGTTATTGTAAAAGAACCATTAAAATCGGTACAAAATAGCTATAAGCGGAAGATTAGTTAATGTACTTCCCGATGTCCAATTATTATTTTAAAAATATGTATGAACTCATCATCTCCTTTACTAGGTTATGTAGGAAAAATTAAAACTTTAAAACTGAATGTAAGTGTATAAAATAAAATTTTTTTTAATTTTAACATTTTTGTTAAGCCTTATTGAATACAAAAAATTCATCAAAAATCTGTTTTCTACATAGGTTACCTAGAAAAGGAGATGATGAGTTCATACAAGTTTTTAAAATAATAATTGGACATCGGGAAGTACATTAACTAATCTTCCGCTTATTGGTGTATAACTACAAAAAAATACGGTGGGGCCGGTGGGTTTTTTGGTACAAAAACATGTCTTACAGGAAAAACTCTCACGCCCTGATTACCTATTCTAGTAGGATTTCGTTAATTTTTTTTTTTTGTTTAAAAGTAGGGAACATTTTGTTGGTCGGATCAAAGCCCGATTTTGAAAATTATAATTATAGAAGCTGGAATATGCATTTGAATAATGCACAATATTTGTTCTTTTTCAAACGTATTTTTCAACTACTATTAGTAAAATAAAAATTCGTGTTCTGATCCGACCTGCAAAAACTTCTCATCTTTCAGATAAAAAAAAATGAACAAAATCCAACATATCAACGAGGCGTGAGAGTTTTTCCTGTAAAAACATTTTTGTTCATCAAAATAGTGCTCGATAATAGTCTTCGAAGTCAATCACTGACTTTTTCATGCGCGTGTAATTACTAATTATAGCTCACTCATACTAATATCGATTTAAGTACCCACACACATGCATGTTCCCCGCGAGGCCGACACAACATATGAATTTAATTGCCTACATTTTACTCCTTAATAAATGACCGGCACCGACACCCTTAATTCAATTAAAAATTATCATTAATTCACCCAGGCTTGGTTACACGTGCTATAATTCCAGCGGATGTCGTTGTTATCGTTACTCGTTAGATTCACTGGTCGGTAGTTACGGGAAAGTTAAGAATAAAAAACCTAAGCTATAGGTACCTACTCTAACTTATGGTAATTAGGAATAATTTTTTAAATTATAATGGCCGCAGAAGTTTTATTTTACAGTATTATGTAATTAATTATCAAACTAAACTTTTCATATATTATGGCTTTACTATGATTAACAAATATATAGGTTAGGATAAGTTTTGGGTTTTACTAAATGTATATTATTATTTATTAAAGGCGGTAGCTTTTTTACTCAATTTGGCCAAAAATATTATGGTCGATCATTTATGTAATCGGTGATTTCACTCAAAGATTAATTGAAACATAAAAAATATAATTCTGCGTAAACACGTTTTGTCAACGTTGCACAATAAAACAGATACCTATAATACCGATCGCTCACTATGGAAGTTCACCTTGATTCACGATCGCCGCTGTTCCATAAACCCACTTCATTAGTTCACAAACCCGTGTTTGCGGCAGTCCGAACGCATGGGTGAAATACAATTATTTATAGTACCTACAATACCAATTATATAAGTAATAATAAAATATTATATTAATAACAATAATGTCTTGTACATCATTGTTTGTTTGTACGGGAGTTGTTTTCTTCCTGCATGTCTTCCAGGTCATGTCCGTCGATATCGACGGTTCGGCGGACAGTGGCTTGCCGAAGACATGGATCGCGAAAATCTTCTACGAGGCGCTGGTCGACTTCAACGGGCCCAGAGACGTGGGCAGTACGGCGTGTCGCCAACAGACGCAAATGTACGCTAGACACTTGGAAAACGATTCGCTGTGGGCGGTGCAGAGTCAGTAAAAAATTTTAATAATACATATATCTATTACCTACCTACTTAACTGTTAAGAAAAAGTAAAAACTGGGTATTTTATACAATGATCAATGTGTAGCGGGCAGTATACCTATAATAATATAATGTAATTGGAAGTTACTCGTTTCAATTAAAAGTATACCTTTCCCTTTTCCACCGAATCACTATTCAACCAAAATACCAAATCATAAATAGGTAAATTCCCCTTACTGCCATATGAAAAAAACGTATAGCCTATAGGATGGCATTTTAATAATACTGAATGTTGTAACTATTATAGGTATAGAAAAATTATTAATTAACAATTAATAAATAGATTAAAAAAATATAAGTTATCCAATTAAATAAACAAATGTTCGATTTTATTCAATTTTTGTTTATGGAGAAAAAAAAATTAATAGTTGAATACCTATAAGGTTTCACATAATAGTTACAACAAGTTCAAATGTTCAATTTGACTTCCAATCTTGAGGTTTATATTATTATCCTTGTGTATAAGATTACTAGCTAACGTCCTAGCAATAACCTAACCTATATAATATGAACAAAATTTTGGAGGAGATGTTATTAGCTATATTTAACGCGCGCGGGAAAAATGAATCTGCACCAGATATTTTTTAGATAGTAGGGAATAATAAATAATATTCTTTTCTACTAGAGAAATATAATTATTTCGTAATTTTATTTATTGTACTATTAATTTAAATTATAGGTAAGTATCTATATAATTATATAAATAATTTAACTTTGTAACCACTGAAATAATTTCCTTATTTGCTTACCTATCTAGGTAGATGATAATATATTCAGTCATTATCGAAAGAATATATTATTATATTATAAAGCAGGAAATGCAGCAAAAAAAAATGTCTGGCTCATATAACTAGCGTCTAGCTTTACAATGTATTAAAAAAAAGCCAACAAAAAATAAAGATAATTCTTCGGTATCTTAAAATTTAATAATATTAATATATATTATACTTAAGCTACAACGAGACAAAACTAGTTCTGTTTAACGCAAATTAATTAATACATTGTTGTACGTTTTTATAAGATGGTAGTGCGGGTTTGGCATCCTGTTAAATACTATTATAATATGTTGTATTTTACGAATCACGCTAACAATATAAATTATTTTAAATTCTAAACGATAAACAGGAAACAGAATTCTGGTTTGTTTTCCCACATTAATCATTTTTTTTTCTAGAATCACTTTTGTTTCTATATGTTTAATACATGTCTAATGTATGCCTTTGCAATTTTCGTAGGTAATAATGAAATAGGTATATATTGCATATAATATTCGAGACGGAAATTATATAACAAAAAGGAAATTTCCATATGAGATCATCTCCCCAAAAAGTTCTTAAAGTTAGGTTTGGGATTATTTACATCAGCATTGCTTACCGTTACCAAAGTGGCCAGACCCATATGCACAGCTCCTATAGTTTACCCGTTTACGCAAACCTAATAATATGTATTATTTTTAATTTTTAAATATCGTTATGTTTTTTTAACAATATATTAATATGCAGTGTCTGATTCTTGGATACGGTATCCGAACGGCATACTTGTCGGCACCTCACACCACATGGGTGTGTACGATGAGTGCGTTAGCGTTCACAGGCCAATTCAGGGCAAATACTGTATACCATCCATCAAACTCGGATCGTCAAACGGCGTCGATTTTACAGTCGGCAAACCCGATCAACCGCAGAGCAACGACCACGCCTGGCGTGAGATACTCGGGGTGAGTACGCAATAGGTACGCGATAGGTTCAATGACAGGTTTAATGGTCAGTGGAATAGGTATAATATAATGTAATATCATAGATAGTAGATATTACGAACTCTGTAGCTGCGGGTGGAGTGGATATACTAAATCAGCGGAATTGATTTAGGTATAAGCTCCCTAAAATACATATTATTATGTATAGTAATCGCTCTTGGCCAGTAATTAATACATTATTGATATACCTAACATACTACGCGTGTGGTATTATAATAGGTATTGCAGTTAATATGTTTACGACATTTGATAAAATCGTGAGAATACATAGAAACTCGGAACTTCTTATATTTAATATTAGAACACCTTCAGTCAGCCCTCGAAAAAGAGGTAGAAACAAATAAAATGATAGTCAGTTTCTTCAAGGAATCCAATTTAGTCCTATTTTAGATAAACAATCTAACAATTTATAGGTACGCCAATAATAACCAATTAATGGAAACGTATTTTTTTAAACAAATAAAAAAATATATTTAAAAAAGCATTATTGAAAAAAAAACTATGATATAGTAGCATTACACGGTAACAACCACGGCTGGTTCTCATTAATTAGGTCTATAACCTATCGTATACCTACTTAACTTCGTATTGTACCTATTTCTAATAGTAAAATAATCTACACAGTTCGTAGATCATGATAAACAAATGCACAGGAATGTCGTAAAATTTGGCATTTGCATCCCGGACTCTTGCACTGCTGCCGATCTCCAGGTTACGCTACAAAAGGAATTCGACAAACACTTCCTACCACATCGGGTTAAAGCTCAAGTCGAAGTCGAATCAATATTGTGTTCGACGGATAAGGACGAATATCCGTACGATACCGGCTACTATTTGACAAGGTAACGAATGTCTAGATTAAAAATAATGCAAATTATTTAGTTGTTCTATCGACACAAAAAATAATTATTTTATCTAGATTAATACCTACATATTAAAATAAAAAAAAAAAAAATTATAAGTACGTTTTTTTATAAATTTGATTTTTTTTTATTGATTTACTAACAAAATAAGAGTAAATATGCATAAGCCCTTTAAATATATACTAATAATATTATGTATACATTTGTTGAAAACTAATAAATACAAAAATCATTATTGAAGTGAAGTTAAATTTCATAAAATATTCATAATATTTTTCTGTATACACGGTATAATTTTCAAAATGTTTCAAAATTTCGACCTATTATTATAATATAGAGATTTCAGAATTGATATATCGATTTTTATTACAGGAAAAACTCTCACGCCTCGTTGATATGTCGAATTCTGAGTGGAATGATGTGTGTTTTTTTGTGTTTGTGTAAACGATAAATAGTCGAAATAATTCTTCGATTTTCAACTTCAGTATCTTGTTCGATGAGAAGTGAATATTGTTGGGGAGTCAAATTTTAAAATTCCCAATAGTTTTCAAAAGTGCCGAGAAAACAACATAAAAATTAAGGAAAAACGGAAATTTTTACGTAAAATCGGTTTTCCACAAAATCGATTTTGGTTTTTGGTGTAACTCTAAAACAAATGAACGTATATACATGCAATTTTCACTGGTTGTTTATTTTTGGGTTTTCTATACACGATACAATTTTCAAAATATTTAAAATATTTGATTTGTTTTGAACTGTTTAGGAAAATTTTCTGTTTTCAATTTATTGTATTAGTCTTTTTTTCTATGAATGTCGATAAAACTTTATTTGTTAGGTAAAAAAGCTTGGAAATTTAATACAAGGCTCTTACTGTATTATTACAATGACATTTGAAAAATATTAAAAATCCTTAGTCCCAGTTTTTATTTATAAAGTTCAAATCTTGACAAAATACGAAAAAATCACGAAAGTTAACAAATTATTTTGAGTTGAGATTTATGAAAATTTTTCTTTTTAAATCTAAGATTTAAAACACTTTTAGATCTACTTACATTATATATCTATATTATCTTATGTTTAATTTGTAGTAGCCAGTAGGTTTTTTTGTTATTTCTGACCAGGTATACCTAACCTTTGTATGACTATAATATTAATCGTAATATATTGTTGTCCATTTTGCTTGAAAGTTCACTAGTTGGATTCATATTCTTGGTCTGCTGCTTATCGACGGCGTACCATTTGATAATAATAATACGGGATAACAACGGGAAAAATAGTAAGTAGAGTATTTTTTTTAGTTATGAGTATGAAATAACTAGATACATACCTATAGGTAATAGTATTAATATTAACTATACGTTTTAAAATATTTAATTAATTAATTACTTTTACAAAACCAGAAAAATCCTTAAAAAGGCTTGGTATATATAATTTCTTTAGTCATTCTAACCAACAATTTATTTCGTTAAACATCTGCTCAATTCTTTCGAGTTTCGGGGGAGACTGCTGGGCTCCCAGCATTACCCTTTGGCAAGGCTGGGCAAGTGTTAAATATATATATTTTTTAACTTGTTAAGTTAAGTTATTTTGAAATAATAAAGTCAAGTTAAGTTAAAAGTTACTCGTATTTTTTTTCGTTTACTCGTTAAGTTCAAAGTTAACTTTAAAAAAAAGTAACTTAATGTAAAGTTAAAATTGGCTAATTTGCAAAAATAAAAACTTCCAGACACATAATATGGTTTATTAGATAGTTTTTCTTTACGCTCAAGAAAATTATTGGGAAAATTTAAAATGATACATCAAAGTAACAACCCATTCAAAAGTTTGCATTATTCTTTAAACGATAATTAACTTAATTTAGATACTTTTGAAATAAAATTAACTTGAAGTTAACACGTTAATCTTGAAAAAAAGTAACTTGTTAAGTTATAAGTTAATTACCTTAAAATGAACTTAACATTTTTACTTAATTTTAACTTTTAACTCGTTAATGCCGAGCTTGGCCCTTTGGCATGTCAACGTAATGTACCCATAATATTATTATTCAAGGCCTAACCTTAACGATTTAATAAGTTTAAAGTTAAAATATTTTTAACTTATCAATTGAACTTACTAGTTCACTGTTTTAATTAACTTAACTCCTTTATATATTTACGTTAATTTAATATCAATTTATATTATTTTTATTATTAACTAAGTTAATTTTGAATTTTCATATTATCCAAATATTATTTTTATTAATTATAAGTTTGTAGAATATAGAAAATATTATTACAAAAAAAAGATATATTTACCAAAAATTTCGCACTTATTTTCTATAAATAAAAACTAATATGTCGTATTAATTAGGTACTAATTAATAATAATATAGGGGTAACAATGTAACATACTACTTGTTTAGTCTCCCTTCTTGCCCAGCCAATAGCTGAATAGCCATGTTATTATTGAACTTGTTATTGTATTTTATATTTTACAGGTGAAATGCCAGAAACGTTTGGTTCATTCTCGCTAATTCGCAACTACAGAGATCTGATCAAATACAACGAAAACAACGAATTGAACATCTTCAACGGGCTAAAAGTTGTTGCCATGTTATTGGTGTTGTTCTGCCATAAATTTCTATATTTTGTAATAAATCCGATCACATCCGGGATTTACCTTGAAAAGGTAATCCAAATATTATAATTATACGGGGGCATGCAACGATAATTTACATGACCTATTTCTAAACTCGATTTAATATATTAAGAGGATGCCCTACACGTCCATTTGTTGTCTCTGTCTTACAAGTGCATAAAATAGCAAATTTACGCACTTGTGAGAAGGAGACAACAAATATCTGTGTAGCGTCCTCTTAATTATCTTTAAATTAAAATAGTTTTATAAATTGTGAAAGGTTTTATTTTCTTGAGTTTGTTTTCGTTTTATTGAAGTTTTATGACGACGGATCGGATTTCTTGTTGACGGCCATGAATTTAATCGATCCGTTTTTTTACATCGCTGGTTACTTAATGTACGCCATGTTGATTCCACAATTCAATAGGCCCGGAACCAGTTGGTATCATATAATTATGGTGATCGCGTACAAATACTTGAAGTTTGTATCTTTATCTTATTGATATAATATTATATAATAATTATTATGATCCGTGTAATAACTAATAATAATTATTATTATGATGATCATGGGCGTAGTTTGGTATAATTACTGGAATTAATGGACTAGGAAATTATAAAAAAACATTTAAAACTATAATTTTGTATAAAATGTAATAATTAAAATAAACACCACGAGGGGGCTACAAAAGTTTCCATGGCAGCTGTAGTCCCCATACCCCATGCATACTACGCCCATGATTATTATAATTTAATTTAAAAGAATAAATAGGTACATATTTTATACTACGTCGAGTTCGAATAAACGATCCGTTTTAGCAAGGTTTATCAGCAGTGCTCCTGGTATTTAACATACTTCCGATCATGTACGTTATTCTAACATTTGTATTGTATGTACCTATACAGTATTGTGTAAACTAAATATATTATATAGGTAATCTTATCTCCTTCCTCAAAGAAATCGGGCTGGATAACCTCATTTAATATTACATTTTATATTTATCTATAGATACCTAATGCATATTATAGTGTATTGGTGAATAGCAATCTATATTTTTTTTTGTTTTTATTTTTTTTATTTGAAATCATCATAACTTACAAAAATTAATTATAAAAATTATTCATGATTATCTATCTCTTTTAAGCTAAAATCTTGTGTTAGAGATAGAGAGTAATACAGTCTTAGATAATAATTATAAACATATATAAGTATATAACAAATTTAAAGCAAACAAAAGGAGACAAGTATATACAAATAGTAATCAAATTAAATACAGCAGTAGATATTAAAATATTTTAAATTATTTGAGAGAACAACCAATTATACACTAACTTTTTAGCATTATTTTCAGACAGCTGAATATTTTGTTTATACTGTTTTGGCTTAGAGTTAAAAAACACAGGTCCTAAATAGTTGACAAAAGATTGACCAAAAGATTTGTATGGGTAATCAACAAGTATATTATACCGTCTATTTTCTCTTTTGTCCTCAATATCTTGACCGTCAAGGCCTTTATTGAAATTTTTAAAGGTGAACAGAAATGCAAATTTTTTATATAAAAATTTAATAGGTAAGACACCAAACTCTCTATAATTATGCGAGGTAGAACCTGATAAGGAATGTTTATTTAAGCAAATTCTAACTATATTATTCTGATTAATTTGTATTTGATTTAAAAAACAATCAGCCGATCCTCCCCAAATTAATAAACCATATTGAAGTATGGATTGGTACAACGCAAAATTAACTACACGCATTGTGTGTTTTGGTACCAGATCTTTTAATTTATAGAATTTATAGGTTACCTGACGTAACTTTCTTACCAAATTATGAATGTGAAGATTCCAGCGTAAATTATTATCAAAAATGATACCTAAATATCGCGTACTTGAAACTTCTTTAATAGTTAAGCAAATATTTAAGTCACTACAACTCTTACCATCGTTACATCTATGTATTTTAATATGATTAAGTGTTTGGAAACTTTTGTATATTGAAAAGGTCATAAACATTGATTTATTTTCGTTAAGCGTCAGATTTCTGTCACATAGGATTCGGTATATATTATTTAATCCAAAAGTTGCTTTATGATGAACGCCGGTCCAAGTTTTATCGGTAAAAAGCAAGCAGGTATCGTCAGCGTAAGAGACCACCAAACCATCAATAATTAAATCACTTACTGTGTTGATATATAATAAAAATAAAATTGGACCTAAAACGCTACCTTGAGGGACTCCATATTCAATTGAACCTACCTGACCAGTAATGTCATTGATCCTGACCATTTGTTTTCTGTTCGTTAGGTAGCTTTTAAACCAATTTAAGCTATGCATATTTATACCAAAGTTCGGTAAAATTTGAAATAAAATGTTATGATTGACAGTATAAAATGCCTTAGTTAAGTCCAGGAATACGGCAATTACTTTATTACTTTTATCTAATTCTCTATAAATAAATTGAGTAGTTTGATATAAAGCATCTTTAGTACCTATACCTGGTCTAAAACCAAATTGGTTTTTTGATAAGAGTTTGTTGGCTTCTAGAAACGAAATTAATCTTTGTTTAATAGTTTTTTCAAATAATTTCGCAAAATTAGTTATCTTTAATGGAACTATATTTATATGATTTATTTAATAGTACAACTCTACTATTTTGTGCATATTTTATATATTAATAATACCATAGGTAGGCCTATATTTTATTCTGGATTTTGAACCCTTGTCCTGGACCAGTCTCGCCAAGCCTAGCTAGAGCATTGGTCACAGACTACAGTACCTATAATTTTGGAGGAGCTGCGTCGATAATGTTGTACAGTTAAAAAAAAACTGGATTTCAAAAAAGTGTAACTACCTATATATTATAATAATTATGGTGAATTTTATTTCAAAGTCCATGATAAAGTGATATTGTTTAGCTAATAAATGCACCCTACCATGTTTGTTTAATATAACCTATATTAATATTAAAACGATTAATGATGATGATAACGATTGTTTTCGAATAAGGGTTCTACCGTCGTACGTGATCATGATGATGATGACAGCTTTCATAATTCCTCATTTAGGTAACGGGCCGTTTTGGGCTTCACGGATGTGGCCTGAAGCTGATAAATGCAAAAACTATTGGTGGGCTAATGTATTGGCAGTCAGCAACTACATACCAGTTGATAACCAAGTAAAATGAAAAAATATACATTTTGATAATTTAAGAACTATATTTATTAACTATTTTAAAGGTGAATATCAAAGCTGCAAATAGGTTATAAAGTAGTGATAATACTCAGGAGAGAGTGTTGGGGGTATCCAGATATGATTGATACGTTATAGGTAAAAATTCCTGGTACCCACATAGGTATCAAACCCAACACCAGTTTTCTACAAAATCTATTTCAATTTTTTTTAATTCTATAGTGTATAACCGTACAACCGTAATACTTACTATATATATCTGAAAGTTTCACTAAATAAATACCAATTACTAATTAAGCATATGTTAGCATATTCTAGATTTGACATCATTTTCAAAATATTTTGGCTCGTTTTAATTAATTATAGACATTTAAAACGCATTTTTTTAAATTTATGTAAGTTCTTTTATATAGTTAAAATATTTACTATACAGCAGATTACTGTATACCTATATGGTCGAGGTGTGTTTGTGGTAGGTACATTGTACATACCTACATAATATGTGTATGTATATTGTATATTATATTCAACCCTACGGTTTAACAGGTTTCACAGTTAGTAAATATTTTTAAAAAATCATAACAATAAATGTTTTTGGTGCGATATGACTTCGGAAAATGTATCATGTCCTAATCGGGAGTACCTATTTATTATAATTTATATTTTACTGCTATATAATGTGGTCTGAGAATAGTCGAAAATTCATATCCCCTACACCCATTTCAAAACTACTAAGCACGTCACTGGGTTTATACTATAATATTATACTATTATTATATGCATAATAATTTTTGTTTTCTGTTAAAGTGTATTATTTCCGGCTGGTACGTATCGTGTCTGCTACAGTTTCTTGTCATCGGGACCACTGTGGTTTACGTTTGCGTCAAAAACCGAAAAATTGGAATATATTTAATTATTACACTCTTTATCGTGTCTATGGTGACATCGTTCGTTACAACCTACTTCAACCAAGCGTACGGAATGATTCGAATAATGTATTCGTAAGTATAATAATATACTATAGATACGAAGCATATTGTAGCAGGGTAACAGTTACTCATCACTTGAGAACAGATTTTTTATGCAAGTTATATAATATAGTATATACGTATTGGAATAAGCTATTTGAAATTTGATGAGAATCACCCCTGATTTAGATTGTTCTTATTAAAATAACACTAATTGTATTTTGCATATTTTGCATATCTTACATATTTCAACGTTTTTACCCGGTTTTGCATATTAATACATATTCGTAATTTATAGTAAATATTTTTGTTTCATCTTATATTTTCACGTTCACAGTCACATGAATTTACCATTTATTACCAAATTACTTATACTTATGAAAATGGATAATATTTTACTAATAAGATTAAATTCAATAATAATATGTAGTCTATCGGTCTTCAATATTAATAACGATACAATTACGAACGGTCTTCAAAGATAAGATTTTAAGATTAGACAACTTTGGATCATCCAGTGCAATAAGATAAAATATGAATCAAAATTGTAAATCAAATGTTTTCGATTAAATTGTTAGTACATATTTTGTAGCATATTATAAGGTATTTTTGAAAGCATAAAATCCGTTCCCTATTCATTGTTCTTTAATCAGTGTAAAATATAGCAAACTTATATAGTTACTATTATAGTGTTATGATAATAATATATTCTAACAGATATATCCGTATAGGTACCTAAACCTTCATAAAATAACACGTTAAACAAAACAAAAATCATGATAATATTGATAATACATGGAGCAGTTTGTAAAAGAATTTTATGTTTCAATTTAATCTTTAAAGATCTCACCTATAAATAGGTAGGTAACGCAAACGGTAGAAATTTAGAGATTGAATGCAACATTATATTATATTCCATTTTGAATTTCAACCGTTGAAAATTAGTATATAATATCATAGGAATGTGGTTTTGATGCGATGTCATTTTTTTCTGGTGTTTTAAAACGTAGCTTCGAATCGTCGATTATCCTGCAGATTATTTACCGGAATCTGCGGTTCGTCTGGCCGGTGAATAGATTATTAGTACTCATTAGTCATTATACACTCATAGACGCATGGTATTATACATACAAGCTTATTTATGAATGCGTTTTTTTTTACATAACTCGTCCACTGCAGGTTTTTGGAGAATCCAAGCAATTCACCGGAGTTTAGTCATTACTACCGACCGTTTTACCATCGTGGTACTCCATTCTACGCCGGATTGCTGGCCGGTGTCGTGGTGGAGGAGCTGAAAAAACGAAAAATAAAATTTTCAAAGGTAATCGAATGTACCTATGTTATATTTTTAACTGACGTGACGTACGGCATGATGATCGAGATTTATAATATTACTAGCTGATCCCGTGCACTTCGTGCACACAGTGTAAACAATTTCATCAAGATCGGTCCAGTAGTTTCGGAGTTTATCCCGGTTTTATATATATAAGATATAATATCGCGTACTCACGCTTGTTGGAAAGATTGTATGACACTTTGAATGATTAATAATAGGTTAATAAATCAGTTACCTACCAATAACACATACATTTTTATAAATATATAACTCGTTAAATTTGTTAATAGGTACTGGGAAGGATTACTGGGATAGGTACCTATATTATTGATGTTAAAAGTTTAAAATAAAATATAAATACAATTTGATTACGAAAAAACATCATTATCCATGATACATATTGTTTAGCTTTATTTTATTATAATTATAATTATAAAACATATTTAAAATTTTTATTTTATCATAATATGGACTGTATAAGGAAGAATTTAAGAGGAGTAAATATAGGCGCTCATGTCCTCTGTCAATTTTTTTTATGTAGATATTCGTATAGTTTTCTATACTTATACATTTATGTTAAACAATAATATACCTACAATTGTTATTTTATTGTAATGTACCATTCTGTAAGAAATAATTTGACAATGATGGAATGTATTGACGCTCGTACAACTATTACAAATTCAACTAATGGGTATATTATTATATTATATTTTATTGAAATATGTATATTTCAAATTATACGATGTAAATAAAATGTCCATGATCGTCGGTTAATAGCAACGATTTTTATGTTTTTGTTTTTTCTTGACAGCCGGTCGTTTACGTTGGGACTCTGGTAGTCAGCACCGTTTGCATTTGGGTTCAGTTGTACGGAATAGTGTTCTACGAAACGTCCAGGCCTTACAACGCGATGGAACAGTCATTGTACGCTGTTTTTAGCCACTGCACGTGGGCTGCCATATTGTTCTGGATAACGATATGCCATTTCACCTCCGGTTACGGTACGTCAAGGTGATCAATTTGTTTAAGAAAAAAAAAACAAAACCAAAATGCTGAATCCACAATTGTATAACATACACAGCTTGGGCGTTTCCACCGGTCATAGTTGTCGGTAAATGCGCTACTAGTTGACCAGTCAAAGGAACGACCAATATGATAATACAATCGATTAATACGTATAATATATATCGACTAATATACTTGGCAAATACCTATGCCAACTGAAGGAACACCTTATTAGGAAAATTGCTCGTCTACCTATTTTGGCTACAATTAGTGTAGGTACTTAACAAGTACCTAAGAAATTTCCAATTTTGATTTAAAATTAAAACATATAATTGAGATGAGATGACTGATGGTAGTATCGGCATAGGCGTGCGCACAGGGGTGAAAAGTGTATCTGGGCACTTCCGACATTTTACAAACAATTGACGGACATTTAACATTTTTTTAAATTTATAAAACAACCAATAATAACGCACTTTTTTTTTTCTAAGGCAATAATGAAATTTTTACTGTAATAGCAGTAGTGTTATATTAATATGTACATCGAAAAATCTATGTAACGCTATAGCTACGACTAATATTCTTTTGTGATAACTGAACGCATTATTATATATTATACGTACTGCGAATCAGCTTATCGGTGTTGATAAAATAAAAGACAAATTAACGTATAAACCAAAAATCTTAAAATATAACAAGTACTATTAACTTGCATAATTTCCCTTGAAATATGTCAGTGTCCCAATATCTAAAACCATGCAATTTAATGTCCTCTATAATTTGATACCATTGAAAATATTACTGCTATAGTTGTAATGCCATAATATACAATTCTTGATATTACTGCTATTGCAGTAACGCCATCCCACATAACAGTATCATATTACTGCTATACCAGTACTATCCGTCAATGTGATAAGCCCCATTCCAAATAACTTAGAAAATATAAATATCAGATCAAATGAAATATATACAACTTGGTAGTTGGTACTAATAATGATATACCGCTGAATACTGATTAATATGTACAATTTACATGACTTGTAAGAGTGGGCCCAAAGGCCAAACTAAGAAGAGGGCCTAAAAATATTGTAGGCAACCCCCCAAAGTTCTGGTCTGCAACACCTATGGTGGTTAGTGTAAGTAAGAAGGGAAACACAAATGGTAACATTTTATCCTTAAGTAATAATTAATAGGAAAAAATGTATTCATTCACTGTCAGTTGACACGTCATACTCACATTATAAATTTTATTTTTGTAGAGAAAATACAATTTATTATTATTCATGATCTATTTTGTAGACATTTAAATATATAATCCGCCTTCTATCTTTGTGAGGAATAAAAATGAACATTCATTTAAAATAAAAATGTTCGTAAACATTTTTGAACGATTTGAATATAAATTGTTTTACTTGCTTTGCATTTTTTTCAGTTAAAAAATATAAAATATATGTAGGGTTATACCATTTATACATGATGTATAAGATATCTACTATCTACATAATATATTATGACTTATTAGAATTAAATGGTACATACTCCAACTTTAAAATTCACGATCTACTAAAAAACCATATCGTGTGTGTTGATATTATATTATATTATTTAAATAGGTCCAATAGAAAAACTACTCAACAACAGATTAACGGTGCCACTGGGTAGACTATCCTATACAGTTTATCTTGTCAACATCATCGTTATGATGATGATAGAAAGTAAACAAAGAACAGCTGTAACTCCTTCATCATATATGTTGGTAAGTGAATATTTTTTACTAATCAGTAAACATCGTTTTAATATCACATTAAGAAGTTGTACTTAATATATGAATTGATAAAATTAATCAACAATTGACAGACAGTATTCAAATTCTAATTACGATTTAGGTTCCATGTAATTACAGTGATACAAATTATAAGTTAATACTTAATAGCAATAATAATATATTATTTAATAATAGGTACCATTGATTATAAATACTAGTACCTACTTTCAAGTTATAATCAATGATAATACCTAGAATATTATAATTTTTGTAAAATTATAATGTATATTATAAAGAACGAACTACTTTGGTATGTGGTACACTGAAAAAACCTATATATTGATATGAATAAGTTTGTAAATGGTCTTATAGAAATATAAAATACTATTTTTCGTACCTACTTATGAGGTTATGCAATAATTATAATTTATCATTGAGTTTAATTTTAACCATCCATAACTTCATAACGAATTTAAATAACTTTTCAGAGTAATTTTAGTTAATGCGACTGGCCAAACATGGATACTTTTAATAAAAAAAATCAAAATAGTTAATACTTATTTACGACATGAGCGATCCGTTATTTCTTTTATACATACTCTAATTAAAGATCACTTACTAATTTATTACCTATGGACATCATATTTTACTCGACCAATAGTCAGTACAAATTGCCTATACCGTACTCCTTAAAAACGGTTTGTAATAAATCGTTGCTTAAAACAAAAATTATAAAAAAAAAGCTTGTGGATATTGGTCATATTCAAAATAGTATTTTATGATGGATTAGAAATAGAATTTTGGAAAACCAAGTCTGATGCACCCTGTAAGAAGGGTTTCTCTTCAATTTAACTCGAGTATGTTTAGTATAAAGCGAATTGACCTATCAATATAAATAAATAGATGTAAGATTATTATCTAGTGAAGCTTAGGTTATTTTTTCAGATTTTGATTTTTAAGCAAGTTATGAGTATTTTTATGCACAAGCTATTTACATTTTTAAAATACTCATAATTTTTTTTATAAATAAAATATATAAAAATGATGATGTGTCAACATGGCTATAGTCTTATTTTTTGTGCGTTGACGCTCCCGATATGCCTTCGCCCTTTTTAATCTACTTTTAGCCATGTTCTAGAAAAAAAGAAAATGCAGAAAGTATAGTTATAATTGTTGCGTGGACGAACTCCTACTGGGTGAGAAGTTAGTCCGACGACTTGCACCTGTTAATAAAATATGTAGGTTGACTTATGGGTGAAGTAAATAAGAAGTATTATAATTTATGAAATGTACATAATAATAATATTTAAGCGTTTTATGATAAATAACAATTATTAATAATAGTAAGAAAATATCATGTGATAATTTATATAACCAAAATGGATACAGATAATAATAATAATAATAAAAATTTGATATACCTAATACATATGAGTATTATATACGTAGCCACGGATACTCTGCTAAGTCTACTTGGGCTACTGATTTGAACGATTGCGCAACTTCCGTTACACTATTTCGTGACATCGAATTTACCAATTTACCTAGACCAATTTTTTTACACACGTTATTTTTTTGGGGTGTGGCGTGTAAAGATGTTAACATATAAAAAACCTACTAGGTTCATAAGATGAATATTAACTCTTACTTCTAAATAAATTTGATGAAAGGTTAATTCGCTCTTATATTAAAAGGACGTTGCACCCACATATGTTGTCTCCGTCTTACACACGTACGGCATAGGCGAATAGTAAAAACGTTTTGGCGCGGGAAAGAACCGAGAAGGCTACAGTCATAACTAAGAAACAAAATTATCACCACATATAAAGAAAACTTTGGCTGTGCAATATCGTTTTTATTTTTTTGATATCACTTATACGAAAAAATCCAATATAATGGAGAGACGCATGCGGGTATAACGTCCTCTTAATTATTAAACATACCTGAGTAAAATTGTTTCTTCAGATTTCAGATAGAATTTGCTATGTAAGGTATACGCGATTGTAAACGAAAACATGCAGGTGTATGTCAAGGTTTTAAATATTAAATGAGACAGTCGTTAGTAATTTCTTTGTATTTGTAACATTGCACTTTTAAAATTAAAATATATACATAATATTATTGAGTACCAATTAGTAATTCATAATATAGTATATTATACAATATTAGTATTACATAATATTATTAAGTACCAATTAGTAATTACCTACTAAGTTATAAGTCTGCAACGCCCTAAATGTTGACTTGACAATAATCCAAGTTAATTTTTTTTCATTAAATGCCCTATTGTCCACTTTTGAAATATATTTTATAAATTATAGTATTTTTACTTATGCAATTGACGTTTCAGGTTGATGGATGGATTATCGGATCGTTCAGAACATACTTTGTGGGAACTTTGCTGTATTTGATCATTGATGCACCACTTGGGCTGTTGATCAAACTATCATTGTTTGGAAAGTAAGTAGGTCTAACTATCTAATATACTAGTTGATCCCGTGCAATTCGTTGCCAATTGAGTGCCACGTAGATTTGGCGTGCGTTGCCCGTTAAATGTACCAACTTTGTATGACTCAAAATGTATTCAATTCGTTACTTAATATTCGGTGTACCTATGGTGTTCAAAATTTTTCTAAAATACATTTCTTCGTAAATACTGTTTTATGTAGAACACGTGGACATATCGATGGCGTCGGCACTACAGCAACACCAAATGAGACAGACGCCAAAACCAAATGAGACAAACGCCAAAAATTCAGAAACGGAACAAAAAAATACATCGGTTCTGTAACCGCGTATGTACTATACCTTTATTTGTTTTCGCATCATTTCGTTGACAATTTTTAACACTATGATGGACTTGCCATGGATAATTTTATTAATTAAGTATTTTGTTTGTTGAGAAGGGAAATTTACCGGTAAAATAATATCAGTAATAATAAAAGTAGATACTAGATATTGCAACCGTAAAAAAGCTGCTTTAGTAGTTTATAATTGATTAAATGATTCCAGTATTTCACTGTAAGAACATCATCATTTTATGAAAAAACATAAGAACAATTTCAAGTCAAAATTAAATAACAGACAGTAGAACATTTTCTTTAAGTACTATAATAATATGTCAATACTCAATACTCGCATTTTATCAATAATCTACCATTCATATTTACTCCTAAGTGAATTTTCTATCTGCAAGTTAGTTTTGCTTACAACCTGTAGAACTGTAAATGTTCGTAAAAATTTTTTTGGTTGAACATTTTTTTTTTATTTGGATATTGTAATTATTATTTTTTTTTAAGTTTAGGCCATTTGTTAATTATTCATTTAATCATTTATTCACAAATCATTTACCGACTTACTTATAAAATAAAAATGTTAACTAGGTATGTTTAATATATTTTATTACATAAAAATGTAGATGTAATAAATTAAAAAAAAAATCTAGAATTTAGAATTAATTTAATCTTTATTAGGTACATCAGTACATGCATTGTAGGTATATTACATTATTTATATTATATTAAAATAAATTTTGGTTTTATCTCTAATAATTAATTTAATTTTGTATTTATATATTTTAGAATCACCGTCTGGTTGGACAAACACCATACAATATCACAAGGTTATAAAGAAATAATATAAACGTTGCTGTCAAAGTCAATATCAGAAACTACATTTACAGATGGAACCACTAAAATAGTAGTTAATATAACTAATAAATAATAACTATATTTAAAATTCATAGGCAAAAATAAGCATATTATATGCAGGAATAAAAAAATATCTTATAATATTATCATTTTGTGTTACTTATTTTATTTTAAAAGTTATCCTTTTTCAAATAATAAAATAGTGGGTAAGTTTGTACATCGGTTCTCCTTTACATGGGTTGTGTTTCCCACACCAGTTTTATTAATGTTATATACCTAGATATATTAAATACAATTTTTATTCAAATTTAAATCATACAATTTAATTGTATTATTCAAAAACAAAGTTACAAAAGTAAAGATTTATGTTCAGCAATTTAACATTACACACATAATATACACAATAGTTTAACAGATTGTAATAATTATTACAAGTAGGTAGGCTATACAGATATACTATTATTATTTTATTTTAAATAAAACCCAATGTATGACATGGAGAATATTTTTTATTTCAAAATTTAAATAAATATAATTGACTTTTGTGTACCTATAGGTTTTATAGTATGGTATATATAACAGGGACGTACCCAGGAATTTTTCTAAGGGGGTCCACATATTTTTAACATGTAAAAATTATACAATCAGTGGTTCGAGTTTTAAGATTATGTCCGATGTACTATTTGTTCGTTTATATAGCTGTAGTGGTCGAGGACGGCGTAACTTGATTGAGGGGCGGGTAATCTACCGAGTTCACTTATGTGGGTGAAATATGATCGGGCGTTCGATAAAGAAATACCTTTGTAGCTTTCTCCACTTCATTGCGAATAGGGGAGGGAGGACTTTGAATTCCATTGTTTCTTGTAAGGAAGTGGGCACTGTCGATGATAGTTATGATTCGTATAGCCACGTTTTGAACTGCCTCGATGTTTCTCCAATTCGACTCGCTTATGAGTGGGCCCTAAGATGTAGCAGCATACATAGTAGAAATCCTATATGAAAATTATATTGGTTAATGCAATTTTGCTCCTAACATTTCTTTTTCCAAAATTAATGTATTGATATTCGCTAAAATAATCATATTTATATCCAACAATGTAAGGATTATTTTTTTTGTATTTAAAACATTTAACTTTCAACCAGTTCATAATATTACCTTCAATGTCAACTTTTTTATTCTTTATTAATGAAGAAGAATGTTGTAAGTTCATAAAATCCTTGTATTGAATTTCTTTTACTTCATACGGAGGTTAAGATTTATTTCTATTTCGTGTTGATCTTGCAACTTGGAAAATAGTTAGCCAATCTTGAACCGTGTAAATTGAAACATTTCTTTTGGCATTTTCTATAGCACTGTGCATGGAATCAACCTCCATCATAGAGTGGCCACTCTCCATAAATTTATGCTCTATTTGATTGATGTTTGTAGTTTGAATAATATAAATCATTAATGCCATAATATTATGATTCCTATTCTGGCCACCACATGAATCTGAATATAGTGTTATATTTTGTTACTTCAGTGGGTAATGTTTGAATCCACTTAAGAAGACAGGAACCAATCTCTGAACTATCACGTTTTCCATTAATTTCGGTCCATGTAAAGCAATATGCATTTTGAGGAGGAGCTACTTCATTTACAGTTAATTTAAACATATTCAGTTTTCTACTATAGTACATTAACGATACATCTGAACATGGTATCTGTAGTGTAGATTGCAAATCAAAACTGGCAACCACATAGTTACTGGTTATTTTTGATAATGTATTGTCAATATCTTTTGCTATAAAAGATTGGTAAATCCTATCTAAATGCTTATTGTTACTTTGTTCTAGTTCTAGTTTATCTTCAATGCTTGTTGTTTTATATCTATCACAGGAAGCGCACTGGTCTTTTTTAGGCTTAAAGAATGAATAATTAAAGTTGGTGCAAAATATTTTTCGATACACTGAAACCTGTGGTATTTTAGTAATAATATGGGGATGATCAATTTTATACTTATCCTTAAATAATTCATACATTTTTGATATTGAGAGTTTTTCGTCTAAGTATAGCCTTTTGATAGATTTACGCGTGTAATGGCTTTCAACTACAGGGAAACTGTTAATATGAGATTTTATTTCATTTACATCTTCAGTTGATGTTTTGTTCGATGGACAATGTTTACCTCGTTTATCACATTCAATAAATACCTTATTGTCTGATCTTCTTTGCACTGCTGTATTAATGGGTCCATTACTGATGCATAAAGTAGCTGTGAAAAATTGTAGACAAACTCTTATTTTTTTCATGTTTAATGAAAAATAATAAAAATTACACAGTGATCGAGGTCTTTGTGTCTTAGGGACACGGTTTAAACGTTGGGTAGCTTCTTTTATTTCTAGACAACTTAAAATAAAATCTTTCTGACGGTTAAAATCATTTAGATTCCAATATTCTTGACACAATATTTCTCTTTCTTTTTCAGTAAAATATTCTTGACATTTGAACTTACATTTAGAACAGTCAACTACTTTTGGTATTTTAGCATTCATTTTTTTATCATCTTTCTTTATTCTTGAGGTGTATTCATGACATGAACTCCTTATCTTTTTGTTTAAGTTTATTTTCCATAAATTTGGTTGGCTCTGGCTCCATCGACTTCTTTTACTGGTTAAAGATTCAAGATTATGAATGTTATTAACATTAGTTACATTTGATGTAACTTCATCTAAAAAAAAATTTAAGAACATAAAAAGGTATAAATAGGTAATAATTACAAACTAGTAAACTAACCATTTTCAGGACGGTTTGTTTATTTATTCAGGCAATCAAAACTCTCATTCTACTCATTAAGTTCTATTATTATATTATCATCTTGTGATTGAACCATGGTTTCATTAATATCATAGTGAACTAAAACAATAATAAAATTAATATTCTAATATGTTTGAATACCTATAATATGATAATTATTATTTTTTAATTTATATTTGCACTTACCAATGTCTTTAACAGATGTTGTTTCTTCACAAACATTTTGAAGATCATAATAATCAATATTTTCAATTGTACAGTCTGCTTCATTATTAACAATGGTATTTACTGGCACAAATTTTAAAATTTCATCTATAAATGATTATTTATTTATTACAATTTTATGATAGGCACTAAAAATTACTAATCAATTTAATATTTATTACACTATTGTAACCATAGACTGAGATTATATTAATTGTATTAGTAGCTATGTTGCCTAAATATATTATATAATTTTTAAATGCAAAATATTAAATTAAGATGGATTTTAATAACTTTTAAGCATCCTTACACCTGTAACTTCTTTTTTTTTTGTAAATTGTATTGGTACACTAAGTAAAATATTTTAAGCTATTCATTAAAACTTCATCATAAGTAAATGTTGATAGTTTAGTGCATTTCATATGCAAAACAAATTAATATTTATTATTTGATATTATAATAATAAATAGATCTATAAATTCAGAGCACTACTTATGAATAATAATAGTTTATTAAAAAACTAATTAAGTATTTCAATTATAAAGCACTTACCAATAATACCAATTATGGTTGAACCATCAACAAATGTATAATAATTATTCTGTTGGACATTTTCATTATCATCCGGAAGGTCACTAAATTCTGATTCCAGCCAACACATTACTTTTTCTACATGATTAGGCTGTGTATAATACACAGTGTATTGTCAATTCCAAGTGATGTTTCATCTTCTTTAATTTAAAATTTAATTTTGTATTATAACATTAGATACTTTTAAAAACTTAATAATATTATATACTTTCAATGCATTATAATTATTTAAATGATAGATAGGTACTTACTTGTAACTTTGTAACATCAAAATAATTGTTTCCAAGACTTTTTAATAACTTTAATGTACAACTTTTAAACATAATGACTTTAATACTCAATAGTGAAAATAATTATTAGTATTTTGTATTATAAAATAATAATAATATTACTCTAACATAAGTAACAAATTTCAAGTGCAGACCAGCTGGAAATAAAATCTTTTATTTATGGTGCAAACCAAACTGAATTCTGATAGAATTAAAAATAGAATGGTAGGTAATAATAATAACAATACTATTATTATTCATGTTATTATCAGTTTATCACAATTATATTAAGGTATTTAACAGTTCTATACCAGTATTCCACACTACCATAGTCATTCTGTGATTTTACATTTTTATTTTTACAGATAGTGAATTTTGGCTCTCAATATTTCATTCATCTTGTTAATGCCAAAACTCACTAAACCATTAATGACTTTTAACTCTTTATATTTATGTGCTTCTCCGTTAGTGAAAATAAGAAACTGTAAGTTTGTTACAGGTTATAGTAGGAATTTCACTTAAGAGGCCTCTTTCAAATCGTTAGAAAATAATGTTTAACACTAGATAGCGCCATTATCTCAAAATAGTGAAATATGCCGTTACCGAGTTTTGGCAGGAAGCCGACGGTATATTGTAACGAAAAAAAAATGCCGCTCCGTACATAGTTAAATCTGATGAATCTATTTTTTTATCCTAAATTATTAGTACAAGTAACGTGCATAGCTTATAAACTTCATGGTAGCTGAAATAATAAGAGAAAAATATCAAAATGTCGATCGATTAGTTTCATATACTTAAAAGATATTTTTAAAAGAACCTTTGCGTGTAAATAATTTTCAAGAAATTTATCCTAAATTCGAGTTTACCTCCTACAGACTCGATAAAAACACGACGAGGTACTCAAAAAATGTAATTTCAGTTTTAAATGTTTTATTTTAAATAAATTGTTTATACCTAATGGGTATGTTCGGAAAAATTACGTGAATTTATCTTGTATATAGGTACCTACTAATATTATATTATGATAATTGAACAATTTGGTTGAGTAAAGAAATAAAGGTGGGCAAGGGGATATCGCTCTGCTGTACAGTAGGTTACAAATGAGTTTCTGTAATGAATGGTGTTAAATTTGAATTCAATGATATAATATCATTGTATAAGAAAAACGATTCTGAGTCAAAACGGTCAGTCAGCCTGTGATATTAGTATATTACTAAGTATATTTGATGAGTATATTGTGAATAAAGTAACTTTTATATTATTTACCTATTTACGTGGAACCTTGTTTTAAATTTTCAATCCTTAGCTATAAAAGTTGAACATTTTATACATTTTTAACTATAAAATAATTATTAAATTTTGTCAAAATTCGAACTTTAAATGCTTGTAAAAACAAATTGTGCCTATGTATTTAACATTTTTCAATTGCTATTGTAACAATATATCAGGAGCCTTGCATTATAATTGTACTAATATTAATAGAAAAAAAAAAAATAAAAAAATTGAAAACTGAAACGGAACCCATTCAAATTTTTTAATATTGTTTATTTACACCTACCTATTTGGTCGTCGATAACGTTCATTTTAAAAGACTAATAACACCCCAATTTTGAATGTGCTCAGTTCGACTAGGTTTGGAGCAAATTTTATACGGATTTCACCAGGTGGTCGGAAAATACTTAATTACTATGGACTTAATAGATTTTATGCTTATGAAATCGATTTCCTCGTAAAATAGCGAAGATATGCATGTACCACAAATCACAAGTATTTGCTGAGACAACCACTTTTATTTTCTAAACTAAAGTATCTTGAGGCAAACCTAATGAACCGTAACGTTCAGAATAATGTGAAGATTCGAAAAAGTTGAGTTTTGATCGATAAAAGTAATTTTGAGATCGGAAATGACAAAAAACCCGAAGACAGTCACAACGAAGTGAACAAACTTGGTTGTATTATGTTTACTAGTCGGTACGGTGCTGTTATAATATAACTCTGCTTTTGGTGCCAGAATACATCAACGAGTTCGCATTTACCCTCTGGTTTATCAAACATTTTCGTCAGCGCATTTTAAAACATTCCACAAACAATTATGGCTTCAGCGGAAACAGTTCAAACCGCGGCAGTTGCTCCGGTAACTTCATCTCCGGTCAAGAAAAAAACTAAGACTCCTACCACAAAGTCGACGACCGCACCGGCTCATCCGTCTACAGCTATAATGGTAATCGCGGCGATTGCCGAGCTGAAAGAGAAGAAAGGATCATCGCTGTCGGCCATCAAAAAATACATATCCAACAACTACACGGTGGACTCTACTAAGCTCGCGCCGTTCATCCGCAAGTTTTTGAAGGCCGCCGTCATCAAAGGGTCACTGTTGCAGACCAATGGTATAGGTGCCATGGGCCACTTCAAACTTCCAATTGTAGTAAAAAAGAAGAAACCGGTTGTCTCAAAGAAACCGAGTTCCGCTGCCAGCAAGAAGCAGGCTGTTGCAAGTGCAACTAAGAAACCAGCCAAAGTCTCGGCCGCTGGTTCTCCAAAAAAGAGAAAGTTGCCCGCGAAGAAGGCGGCCACTGCTACCGAGCCCGCTATCAAGAAGCCGAAAGAGGTTGCTGTCAAGCCAAAGAAATCGCTAGTTAAAGCGAAGAAGGCTGCTGCAGCACCTAAACCGCCGAAAGTTAAAAAAACGGCTGTAAAACAAACGAAATCGCCCATGAAAAAGTAATGGACTGTGTTGCATATATATTATATGACGAAAATGTAAATTATAATAAACGATAATGCTCTGTACCCTTTAAAAAGGTCCTTATCAGGACCACAAAATAATATCAAAATTCAAACCTTTGAAAACACATGTGCATAATATCTCATACTATAAAACGTAATCACATAAAACCATTAAGTTGGACGTTGTTGAAAATCCTATATTATTTTGGTGATCAGTAACCATTAGGAAAGGGTTCGTCCGTATTTGTTTTAATTATTATTTTATTAATAACTTCATGCGTTTCAATTATAGTTTTTGGTAAATTAGAGTGGACAGTTGTGATCGAATATTTCATATATTCCTTTTAATTAGAGTCGTATCTGACAAAGTTAATGTATTTACGTTTTCTCTTTGTAATTCGGAATGTAACAGTTTGGATGGCTTACATGAAATATCTTCGAGAACTTTTCGTTTGAGACTCTTGCTAAGATTTTGCCGGTTCAAAGTTTTTTCGTCTGGTTTATTGTGTTTGTGATATTCAAAACTATCAATAACTGTGTTGGAATCATTGATTTTCAAATAGCACTTAAATGTACTTAAGGAGCAAGTCCGCCGCTGAACTTCATTCTTTAACATTTTATGGAACCGAAATTTTTAACCATTAGAAATAAAAATTGTTTTATTACATTTACTTTTCATTACGTCCATTATTAATGTTGATATAGATGTGCTTTATACTCACAATAACTAATGGTGCACGAACTGTTGACTGTATGTATAGGTAATTTTTTTTTTCCGTTTTGAACCGACGACGCCGCGGGAACTGCTTTAGAATTGCTTTCGCAAATAGGTAATTTTGAAAACTAGTCTGCAGTAATCGCATTTCTGCAATATCTTATTAATACGCGACATTGGTGTGCTTATATGCTTGCAATAACTAATGGTGCATACGTGATTTATACGTATAAGTAATTTTGAAAACTAGTCTAATAATATACGAGGGACTCTGCTTTGCTTTGAGGGGATGGCTAACACCTATTTACTATGCCAGGCTTTTGCCTCTACTAGTGGATGGAAGTGTGTCGAGTGTGGATTTAAATAGGTTGGTTTACCCATGTTAGTGGGTAGGGTTTAATTTTATTTTTAGTGGTTGAAAGGGGGTGGGTTTTACCTAGAAGTCGGATGTGGGCATGGACGGAGAAGGAGTTTTTGTAGAACATCGATTTGGTTTGGGTATGAATAGAATTTTGGATGGACTTGAAATTAGCAGATTTTAGAAGGACTGAGTTTTTGACGATAGTGGGCATACCAGTGATCGTGCGAATGCCGATGTTTTGGACAGATTTGATACGTTTCCAATGCGAGGGACCGATATAGGGTGCCCAAGAGGAGCCAGCATATGAAAGAATTGGGGAGACGTAGAGTTTTAAGATGTTGAGTTTCGAAGTCTTCGGGACAGGGCTAGAACGGTTAAGTATGGGGTAAAGCATTCCGCGAACGTGAGTGGCCTTTTTGGTGATGTCTTGGACGTATTTGTCGAAGGTGAGATGGCGTCCGATTGTAACGCCGAGATATTTAGTATGATTGGACCAGTTCACTGGATGGTTGTCGAGGAGTAAAGGTGGGATATGTGTAGTATTGGAACGTCCGAAAAGGATACCTACAGTTTTGGTCGGGTTTATTTTGATTCTCCAGCGATGAAACCATGTGGCAGCTAGGTTGAGTTGGTGTTGTAATTGTATGGCTACTCGTTTCGGGTTTTTGTCGAAAGTAAAGAACATTGTGTCGTCAGCGAAAAGTGAGAGATGTGCTTTAGATGTTGTTGGTAAGTCGTTTATGTAAATCAAGTAGAGTGTGGGTAAGAGATAGGATCTTTGAGGACGCCTGCGAGTATGTGTCTGGTGGACGAGAACGAGTCTTCGATTTTTGTGATGAAGGTGCGGTTGGTGAGAAAGGATTCGATGATTTTAACGATTTCAGTCGGGATATTGAGTTGAGATAGTTTGTAGAGGAGACCAGCGTGCCAGACTCAGTCGAAGGCTTTCTCCACGTCAAGAAGGATAGAAGCGGTATTTACGTTATTGTTAAAGTTCTGGCAGGTGAGTTAGTATGATACGTTCGTAAATTTTGGAGAGGGAGGAGAGTAGAGCGATTGGTCGGTAGTTTTCGGGTAGTTTGTGGTCTTTACCTAGTTTAGGAATGGAAATTATTACTGCTGTTTTCCAAGCACGTGGAAAGTAGCAAATTCTGAGGGAGCAGTTGATAATTTGTGTTAGGGATTGTTATTAGGTAGAAATTTAAGAGCAGTGTTGGTGATGAGGTCGTTACCCGGGGCCTTCTTTTTGTGGAGGTTGTTAATAATTTTTTGGATTGTGACAGGGGTGGTGAATAGGTTGGATTTAGTGATTTTAATGTTTTGTAGCGAGTTGGAGTGTGCAGTTATTTCTGGAAGATCAGGACCGGGGTTTGGTCGGAATTGAAGTTCGAGAGAGTCGGCTATCAGCGCGGCTCGGTCGATGACCGGGAAAACTAAGCCGTTGGGGCCGGTCAGCGGGTGAGATGCTGGACGTTTGTGAAGGAGACATTTGTTAAGTTTGTACATGGAGCCGTCTTGATGGTCAAGTGAGTTAAGAAAAATGTCCCATTGGTCAGATTTGTGAGTTTCAAGTAAGGTCCTGATAAGTGAGATTTTGGCGTTAAGATGACGTTTGGTAGTCGGGTCACGGAATCTCTGCCATTGACGACGTAACCGGATTTTTTAGGTTGATGAATAATGCGTCGGTGAATCAGAACAGCCGTGCCACCGTGAGCAGGCGAGCCGCGGACAGGTGGCAGGTCGTTTCTGTATGTGAAATAGTTAGGTATGTGAAGATTGGTAGAAGGGGATAAACGGGTTTCGTTGAGTAAGATTATGTCGACTTTTTGCAGGAGTGCGAGGGAACGAAGTTCGTTGAGTTTGTGTTTGATACCGTTGGAGTTCCAAAAAAGTATCCTTAAGTTATTCATCTTGGGGCGAAAGTAAGGACAGGAATGTTTGAATAGTTGTTGAGATTAGGGTTTTTGGGTCTTGATTGCTGGATAGGGCAGTCAGTAAGTTGGTGAGCAAGCCGAGTATCGTTGATAAGTTTAGTTTTGGGATTGAGGAAGTGGAAGGAGTGTGTGCTGGTTTGGATGTTGCCGTGGAGTATGTCATTGAAGAGTTTTGTGAAGGAGGTGGTGGGGGAGTGGTTGAGATCGGTTTCAATGTTTGCTGTTGGACGGAGTTTTGTACGAGGGACTCAATTCAACGCTTTAACTTTTATACAAGGGACTCATTCACTTTTGAAAAACAGTAATTTTATTTGGTACTCAATTTACCTACGCCCTCCGAATAGACCAATGTCTGGGGGACTTTTAACTTTATAATATGTTTTTAAAAATACTATATGTTACCGCAAAATCATAAAAAATTCGTATGGGTATCTTTTTATTATGTTCAAAAAAAATTGGAGGTCCTGAAAAGGACCGTTTTAATGTAAGGGAACAGGGAAATTATGCTATTACATCTTTTTGGGAGCTGCGGTTTTTTTGATTGAAGTCTTCTTTTTCAGTTTGGGTTTGACGGCGGCGGCTTTTTTGGGTGTATTTGTCTTGGGTTTGGTTGCAGTGGCTTTTTTCGATTTTTTGGCTGCTGGTTCACCAGCCGTGGGTTTTTGGCGATTGCAAGCTTGTTTTTCTTTGGTGTTTCAGAGGTCTTCACTTTTTTGACTATCAATTTCTTCTTTTTCACTTCAACGACCTTCTTTTTGGCTTGAACTCGGCGACGGGTAACTTGAAGTGTCCCGAAGCGCCGGTTCCCTTGGTCTAAACGACAGACCGTTGGTGACGGCGGCTTTCAAAAACTTTCTAATGAAAGGCGCTAACTTGGCGGGATCGACTTTGTAATTGGTGGCCAAGTATTTTTTAATGGCTGGCAACGACGAACCCTTTTTCTCCTTGAGCTCTTTAATGGCCGAGGTCACCATCACAGCGGTAGTCGGATGCAACGTTGCGTTCGTCTTCTTGCCTTTCGAAGCCAATATCTTGTTCTTAGTAGGAGACTTCTTGGGAGCCAGCTATGTCGATTTGTTTCTGTAGGGCGATGATAGCGTACCTAGGTGTTTCGGTTTGAGGTGTAGAACATAGTATCATCGGCAAAGGCAAGACGGCTGTTGTCGTTTACTGGAATGTCATTGGTATAAACAAGGTAGTGGTACGGTGAAAGGCAAGAGTCTTGAGGGACGCCGGCGCTGATTGGACAGTTAGTTGAGATGGAGTTTTCAACTCTGACGTTGAAGCATCTGCTGGATAAGAACGATTCGATTAGTTAATGACAAGGAACTTTTACTTTACTTGGTAGCACGGCTTTCGCCTATAAACTATTCCAGGCTATTGCCTTTGCTAGTAGCTGTAGTTTGAGATGGATTTGCTATTTTTTTTTTTAATTTTTTTTAACTGGTTGCCCAAGGTTTTGTTCTCGGGCGCGAGAACGTCTCGAGGTATATAAAGAGGGGGAAACAATTACCAATTATTCTTATATGGTTGTACCGTGAAGTACTGATACGATGAAAAGTGGCTAAGGCATTCTTCTTCATGGTTTGTTTGACAGGAATGAACCCGACTATGTGTAGAAGCACCGAGTTCCTTACAAAGGTCGGCTGTCTGAACCACCTCAATTTTCTTCCAAGTGAATGAGCCGATAAAGGGTGCCCATGCTTCTCCGGCGTAAGTTAGAATAAGGATAATGTACATTTTGAACAGATTTAATTTGGTTCTAGTGGGGATTGAGCATTTTTTGTTTAGTATTGGATGTAGTAAGCCTCGAATTTGAGTAGCTTTTTTGATAATGTTAGATGCGTGAGTGGAAAAACTTAAGTTGCGGTCAATTGTTACTCCTAGATATTTAACGCTCCTAGACCAAGGGATTTGAATGTTATATATTTTGAAATTTTTGATTTTTGCAGTTTTTGTACGGCCAAACAGGATTGCAGTGGTTTTTGATTCGTTTATATGGAGACGCCGTTTTTTAAACCAGTCTGAAGCCAGGTTTATTTGTAATGACTAGGGAAATAAAAATATTTAATTATATATAGTAAACCATACCGACTAGTAAACCAGTATAATTCGTGTCGTCCTCCGGGCAACGGTTGTAAAATCATTCTACACAATAACTCAATGGGAATTGGTCGTAAGACTCTGGTTTTGAATATTTTTTTTAAATATTTTTGACCAATTATCTACGACTTTCCGGAGACCATAGAATTTGCAGATTTCCAATTAACCGACTTTCCGATGAACAGCGCCTGTTCGAAAATGACGGTTTTAGGACTGTGTTACTGCACAGCGTTTCCAAATGAAATCATAACAAGGCAGACTTTATCAATAAATCTTGTATTTTAATTGTACTTGACCTAATCATTATGAATATATAATTATAATACAGTCAACTCGCGATATAACGAAAATCTTGATATAACGAATAAAACTACCGGTCCCTTGAAAATATCGCGGTATAACGAACAAATGTAATGTATTTTGGTCCCCTCGATGTAGCGAAGCGTTTTTGATCAAAACTCCGCGATGTAACGAATTTTTGGAGCTTTCTATTACGAATTTTTGATTTTAATTAAGATAAGATACATGTCTCTAGTGTATAACTCTATGAAAAATATATAAAAATAAGTATGTTGCTATTACCACATAATAGATTACGAAGTTTTTCTGATGATTATCATGCGATAGTACACTCAAGTACAGTATCGCAATTAAGATAAGACTTATGTCGATTAGTGTCTCTACGCAAAATGTACGTAACATACTATGTAACATATCGGTATCGTTTTAGTTCTGTTCGTTGTGTTAAACGTGACCGTACATTCGAAAATACGTCGCGTTTTACGAGTTACAATTATGAGTTCAAAACGAAATATGTACTTATATTACTCATATATTTTATACATATGTATACGAATAATAAAATTTTGAATTTTTATTTTTATTTTCGTTATAACGAATTCAATTGGTATATTCTCTTGATATAACGAATTTCGATGTAACGAACTTTCGATATAACGAATTTTTTTCTCGGTCCCTTGAAATTCGTTATATCGCGAGTTGACTGTAATTGATTGTTATAGGATTTTGGTGGAAACTCATTTGGAAATGTGCAACAAATTAATAATAATATGTTAATTTGTAAGTACGTTTTGTCAGTCCTAACCTGATAACGTGTTTTAATATTTTACACAATTTCAAATTTAAAATATAAATACAATTTCTTAAAATGTGGCCTAATCTAACTCAAGTAGTTATATTAACAACTTCAAATCAGTTTACTAACGTTTAAACGTGTTGGTCATAAATTTTTGAACTTATTCGTGAATTAAATAACTATAGGAAAAAATAAAATTATAATTTATATTGAAATTATTAATAAATGTAATATTTTATACTTGCCTTCCCTTCATTGATTCAGTAGTGGATTAACTATTAAAGATAAAGTTCTGAAAATCTTCATTGCACTTCTCCTAGCCAATGTGGATCTAACAAGACCCTAAACAACAAAATCCGCTCTTCGGTTTCGGAGATCCATTCTACCCAATCAACTTTTATCCACTTAAGAGAACTAGGTAGATTACCCGCCCCACATATCAGATTAGAATGTAGGGAAAAAAGCCCCGGACAACATTCATTGGAAAAAAAGCCCCGTTACAACTAAATACATTATTCTTTTTTATTATGATTTACATATTATATACCATACATATATATATGGTTATAGAATATACCTATGTCCAAAAAAGGTTAGGTTACCTATATACAAATATTAAATTATAAAATGTACACTATAATGGAAAATGCGTAATGTATTTAGTTAGTACTGGGCTTTTATTCCCGAATACCATCAGGTTACGCCGTCCTCGACCGCTTACAGTCATATAATCGCACCGTAAAAACTCAGATATAAGTAAAAGGCAAACTGCCTGAGACTTAAAAACATAGCCTTTCGGCTACCAAACAAAGCAAAGGAGATCTATTCCACTTAGTGAAATTGAAAATGATTTTTTGTGGGGCTGTTCACACCGACATTTTTCTGGATTTAAATTGTTATACCACTTGAATGTGTGATATCAGTTAATACATTTCTAAAAATTAAAAACTAAGAATGTTTACATGCCAATCCCTGACTTAACAAGCGTTTTTGTACTGTTTTTAAAAAAATGTATTGTTATGTAGTTTGTTTGATTGTTGTTCCTGTAGTTTTGCCTGGTTAGAAGGATTTTATTATGAGTACAAAGTATGGCATTGTTTATTGTGGACTAAATACTGTTTTGCAAATTTTGAAATTAAAATATAAAAATATAATGTAGGTATATTACCTATATATATTATATATAATATGATATAAACACTCGTCATCAGGTCCGTATTGACGATGTTTAATACATAGTTATTCGTAACTGCTGCAAACGGATTATGTAATTATATTCATAACAGTGTAGTAAATAAATTATTACAGTAGGTAGAGGTGTAATGAGATATATTGCTTATGGTCAACGTTTTGTATATTATATAATATTGCAGGTAAACATCAATCCTGCATATCAGAGTGACGAACTGAAACACACTTTAACGCCGGCGGACGTCAAGTGTTTGATGACCTTGGAGAAGTTCAAAACCAAAATTATGACCAAATATTGGAGAAAGTCGCTCGAGATATTTGGAAGCAAATACGCTTGATCAAGTCGAAAGTATAAAATAATATACGGTTATATATTAGGTTATTTATTATTTATTAGGTATATATTATAATGTGTAAAAATAACTAGTTAATAGTTGTTTACGGATTATAATTCAATTATTTATACAAAAATAATAAGGTATAATACATAATTATGCACATGTGTTTTCAAAGGTTTGGATTTTGATATTATTTTGTGGTCCTGATAAGGACCTTTTTAAAGGGTACAGAGCATTTATCGTTATTATAATTTACTTTTTTCGTCATAATATGCAACACAGTCCATTACTTTTCATGGGCGATTTCGTTTGTTTTACAGCCGTTTTTTTTAACTTTCGGCGGTTTAGGTGCTGCAGCAGCCTTCTTCGCTTTAACTAGCGATTTCTTTGGCTTGACAGCAACCTCTTTCGGCTTCTTGATAGCGGGCTCGGTAGCAGTGGCCGCCTTCTTCGCGGGCAACTTTCTCTTTTTTGGAGAGAACCGGCGGCCGAGACTTTGGCTGGTTTCTTAGTTGCACTTGCAACAGCCTGCTTCTTGCTGGCAGCGGAACTCGGGTCGGTGATGGAGATTGCTGCAGCTTACGATGAGCCAGGAATTGGGGGCCTCCACGGAAATTTGAAGTGTGAGAGCCCACAGTTGCAGCAAGTCGGAGACTGTTCGGGGGTTTTGGGATAGGGGTTGGCGTTGCGATTTCTTGCGCATTTTACGCATCGCGGGGGATGACCACAATTGCGTGAACCTAACCCAACCTATGCCGTGGACAGGAAAAAAATTAGTATATAATACTAAACCAGCGCTATACGTCGATCGTTCATTAGTCGAAAAGTCCTAAGTATAACGAACTAAACAAGATTCGATGGTAGTTACGTGATAGTTGAAAATAATAGTTTCTATACGGGAAAAAATATAAAAATACCGATCAAAAACCGCATCGTCGAGTAGCGATTGATCGACAAACGGTGTCAAGTTGTTTCGTCTAAGTGTTTCGTTCTATCCAATAGCAAAATTGTTTTTCTATATTTGCCTATATAATGTGCGGAGCAAGCAGGCAGGTAATTTCACCTTCATCACGAAAATCGAAGACTCGTTCTCGTCCATCAGACACATACTCGCAGGCGTCCCTCAAGGGTCCTGTCTCTCACCCACACTCTACTTGATTTACATAAACGACTTACCAACAACACCTAAAGCACATCTCTCACTTTTCGCTGACGACACTATGTTCTTTACTTCTGACAAAAACCCGAAACGAGCAGCCATTCAACTTCAACATCAACTCAATCTAGCCACCACATGGTTTCACCGCTGGAGAATTAAAATAAACCCGACCAAAACTGTAGGAATCCTTTTCGGACGTTCCAATACTACCCATATCCCACCATTACTTCTCGACAACCATCCAGTGTGCTGGTCCAATCATGCTAAATACCTTGGCGTTACAATCGGACGCTATCTCACCTTCGATAAACACGTCCGTGACATCACCAAAAAGGCCACTCGCGTTCGCGGAATGCTCTATCCCATACTCAACCGTTCTAGCCCCGTCCCGTTGACTTCGAAACTCGCCATCTTAAAACTCTATGTCTCCCCAATTCTTTCATATGCTGGCTCCGCTTGGGCACCCTATATAGGTCCCTCGCATTGGAAACGCATCGAATCAGTCCAAAACATCGGCATTCGCACGATCACCGGTATGCCCACTATCGTCAAAAACGCGGTACTTCTAAAATCTGCTAATTTCATGCCCATCCAAAACTCTATTCATACCCAATCCAAATCGATGTTCTACAAAAACTCTTTCTCCATCCATGCCCACATCCGACTTCTAGGCAAAACCCACCCCCTTTCAACCACTAAAAACAAAATTAAACCCTACCCACTAACATGGGTAAACCAACCTATTTAAACCCACACCCGACTCACTTCAATCCACTAGTAGAGGCAAAAGCCTGGCATAGTATATAGGCGTTAGCCATCCCCTCAAAGCAAAGCAAAAGCAGGTAATTTGACCCACTCATTGCTCAAAAGCGAACCTGTAAAGACGTTCCATGCCAACCAACCTGCAACCAGCTTACTGAAGCCAGTTCCTTCGACAGGGCACCAGCGCCCAAGGTAAGCCGTCGCGAAAGCGACGGGTATCCACCTCCCACCGTTTATCTGTCGAGGGGCCGCGCCCTCTCATTGCCGCAGAATTCCATCGCTGACCAAACCAAACCCCCCTAGACCCACCCGTCACACCACCAGAAAATCGCTCTTTTCAGAGCTACAGTGTTAAACCCTGAGTTTGTTACGGTCTTGCCATGGGCAAAACAGCTAACAAGCGGAGGGGCCCCGCGCATACACCCGGGAGTTCCAAGAAGGGACGTCCACGTGCCTCACCATCCCCACCGTCCACCTTCCTAAAAGGTCCACAGACGGATTCCCCCCCTCTCCAACTCCGTCGACCGACTCATCAATAACAATGTCGTCAAACTGCTCCTCTTCCGACACCGAGTCAAACAAATCCGCCCCGACTACTAAACCTCCACCAGCCAAAACAACCGAACAACAAATCCCGACATCAGCCAAACCCAAACAAATCAGGCCACCCCCCTTAATCTTAAACTCTGCGTCCTGGCGAAAAATCGCACCAACCATCTACAAACTTCCGAACTTCACTCCATCGGCAATTACAGCCAAAACCACATCCAATGGACAAATAACTGTCCAAACTACCGACCCCACCCACTTCCGACAAATTCAGAAAGTCCTAGTTGACAGCAAAACTGAATTCCATACCTTCAGCCTCCCTGAAGATCGTTCCCTTAAGGTCGTTCTAAAGGGCATACCGACCGACATCACCACTGACGATCTAAAATCCGAACTAGAAACCCTAAACTTCCAAACAAAATACATTCGCCGTTTCGGTTAGGCCAAATACTTAGGCGTCACGATTGGACGTAAACTTACATTCAACCAACACATTCAAGACGTAACCAAAAAAGCTACCCGCGTCCGTGGTATGCTTTACCCCTTACTTAACCGTACTAGTCCCGTTCCGCTGAAAACAACTTAACATACTTAAACTCTACGTGACCCCTATACTTACATATGCTGGCTCTTCCTGGGCACCCTTTATCGGCCCCTCCCATTGGAGACGTATTGAATCCGTCCAAAACATCGGCATACGCACGATAACCGGGTATGCCCACTATCGTTAGAAACTCGGCTCTTTTAAAATCAGCCAACTTCAAATCTATCCAAAATTCCATTTGCTCTCAATCAAAAACAATGTTCTACAATAACTCTTTTTCCGAATACGATCATATCCGCCTCTTAGGTAAAACCCACTCCCCTCCAACCACCAAACGTTTACTCAAACCATACCCATTAAATTGGACCGTCTAACATAACTGAACCTACCAATCAACCCCAAAATCCATCCACTAGTGGAGGCACAAGCCTGGAATAGTAAACGGCATAGCCACCCCTCCCAAAGCAAAGCAGAGTAATTTGATTATAACAGAATATCATCAACACATCATTATCAAGTTATCAGTCCACCTGTCAACTCGTCATCTGCCTAACAACTCCTGCAACCGAAAACAGCCGTCATCATCGCTCTCAACAGGGCACCAGCGTCCACGGTTAGGATAGTCAAATCAAATAGGGCAATCAACTTCAACAGCCGTTTTCTACGCTCCATCAACAGGGCACCAGCGCCCACAAGTAAGCCGTCGCGGATTATGAAAGCAACAGGATCGAGGAACATGTAGTCTTTGTTCATTAACACTTGAAGTAACTGTCGAGAAGTTATTGACTGCTGGTCATAAAAATTTGTCGCTGAAGGCATACACTTGTCCGCACAGCTCAAACAACACTATGTTTTTTTGGTATGTGTCTTGTTGCCACTACTTTTGCACCATTCACTTCGTCAAATCGTTCGTGTCTTAACTATGGTATATGGAACTGGATTTAAACAAAAAGCATCATACATTTCTTTTTGCTTTTCTATGATTCGTAGTCAGCAGCTTTGAATTCAAATTGTCGAGTTTTATTTCGGTATGTCTTCAAGTCAATTTTTTTATCTAAATGTGTTAAGACATACGTCGTCAACACCGCAGCACGACGATCACACTTCAATGGTCATGTTGTAACTTGTAATATGGTTGTCCGCTATCGTCGTTATCGAACTTCCTTCATCGTTCAGTACAGATTGCAAAAATCGTTCCTATCAAACTGCCCTTTCTGCGTCCGCATTGAAGACTAACTCTCCTTGCAGGTGTTCTCCAAGGATCTTGCCTACCACCAACACTCTACGTCATATATACAAATGACATTCCTGTCCTCCAGAGGGCTTCCATTGCTCTCTATGCTGATGATACAATGTTCTACACCTCAAATTACAACCCAGACTTTGCTCGATACAGCTTGAGACAACTACGTGCGGCATCTGACTGGTTTGAAAAATGGTGCCTTCGAATAAATGTTACAAAACCGTCACCATCCTGTTCAGCCGTAAAAAAAACCAAACACCTACCTCAACTATCTATCAACAACTCTTCTATATCCTAGTCCACTCATGTCAAATTTCTAGTAGTCCCCATTGGCCGCACACTAATTTTTTGCTAGCATATTCAAAACATAACCCAAAAGGCAACAAAGATCCGCAGCATGCTATTCCAGATATTAAACAAACGAAACCCTATCAACGAGGAATCGGATAAACATATTCAAAATGTATATAAATCCAATACTTACGTATGCAGGCGCTGCCTGGGCCCCATTTATCACCAAATCTCAATGGAAGAAGCCGTACAAAGACTATTGGTTCGAGACCAATACTGGGCACTCCAAAGTACGTAACAAATAGAGTACACGCTCTCCACCACAAATCTAAAAAAATCAAATCACAAATCCTCTCTCCCAAGCCACCTCATTCTTTCACAACATTTTTCTATTAAGATTTAGGCACATACGACAACTTGGGTTAAAAGAACAACAGCCCACACCCACTCGAACCTACTATAAATTCTTATGAACGTTTGAAGTGTTCATATATTTACAATATTGAATATTCACTTGATTTCTCATATAACGATTTTGTTAATTGTGTCGTAATTGAAAAATGAATAACTATTGGGAAGACAGATTAACACTGAGAGCGCTGTTGACGCCTATCGTACTGCTGGTTAGGCGGGTTTCCCCCCTACGTCGAGTCGGGAGATTGTATGTATTTTCCCGACATTTCGCATATATTTTCCTTTAAGTAAAATGTATTTGAATGTATATAATAATATTAGTAGAAATTGTACTTACCAACATATACAGTTAACTATAAAAGCGTAAGAAGTTTCGATACCAGAATTAATTTATTATAAACAGGAAAATAACCAATAAATAGCTATATCTTAACATCCCAAATTGGAAGGTACAAATTCTGGTTTCCAACCGAGCACGTTTTGTTAATCTGTTTTCCCAATAGATACACGACAATTTCTCCGATACACCATAAAATATTAAAAATATTTTGACTCTTTGAACTGTTTACGGATATTGTCAGTTTTCAATTTTTTTAGTTTTTTTTTCTATAAATATTAGTACAATTTTAATGCAAGGCTCCTGATAGCAATTGAAAAATATTAAATACATAGGCACAATTTGTTTTTACAAGCATTTAAAGTTCGAATTTTTGACAAAATTTAATAATTATTTTATGGTTAAAAATGTATAAAATATTTAACTTTTATAGCTAAGGATTGAAAATTTAAAACAAGGTTCCACGTAAATAGGTAAATAATATATAAGTTACTTCACAATAATATCATCAAATATACTTAGTAATATACAAATATCATAGGCTGACCGACCGTTTTCGCTCAGAATCGTTTTTTTATACAATAATATTATATCATTGAATTCAAATTTAACACCATCCATTACAGTGACCCACTTGTAACCTACTGTACAGCAGAGCGACATCCACTTACCCACCTTTTTATTTATTTACTAGCCGACCCGTCATACAGCTTTGCCCGTGATTGGTTGGTTATTTTGCCTCTGGACGATGAGATGAATAATTTTTTGTTCAAATTTTATCGTTTAATGTGATCGACAAGTAAATATGAAAATGGTTAATGAAAACATATTTAAATTTTTTTATCACTATTAATGATTTTTATTAAAAATAGTTTATCCCGTGCACTTCGTTGCCGTTAAATTTACCAACTCTATATGACTCACTTTGTTCAATTTTTTATTTAATATTCTCTGTATGGTGTTCAAAACTTATCTTAACTTTTCCGTTGCCAGAAAAATTCTGATTCGCAGCAGTATATTATCAGGTAGGCAATTTACCTACCGTAGATTGCGGACCCCGTTCTGTTTGTACGTAGAGGTGTATGAAAATCCCTTACAATTTTATATAGTTAGTATAGATTTATTTAGCCAAAACAATTACAAATTAAGTAATTACAATAAAATAAATTAATAATAGCTGATACGAATACCAACTGAGCTATAAGCTCGTATCTGGTATACGGAGTTCAACGATATTACAATTTGTTTAAAGTAAAATACTTATACAAATAAAAATATGATATAATTAAATAATCATAACTCGATAAAAAAAGAAAACTTAAGAAACAAAAATTTACATCAGCATACATATCTTTGGTACATATTAAAATATTATACGATATTATGTTTAGACATATTGACTTTTTATGCTAAGGCAAATTGACTGAAATGACTGGAAAATTTTGATATTTGATATATTGGCCGTATTTTAGCTTCAATACCTATAAAAAAAGATGTAGAATATACACGAGTGTTTAATAATTATATTTACAAATTACAATAGTTGTCGGTAAGTATCTCAACTTTATAGGAAGTATGAAAATTAAACCCAATACCATTGTCTCAATACCATTTTAAAATTTGTTTATAAATATAAGATGAGTTTATACAATAATTTTTATATTTTTGCCATGTGCTCACTATAGATACATTTGTATCCTATTATAAATTTAAATATTATCCTAATATTGAACGCATTTATTTTGTGTATTTGTATATTTAGATGTTATAACAACTCAAACAACCCATTATGGATTTATTCACAGAAAATATAATAAAACAATGGGGATATTCATCAGAAATTATTAATATTTTTAAAGGTATTTTACCTATCTATAGTTACATTAATAATTAACTAAATAGTAAATTATTATATTTTTATACAGGCACCTACGATATAAATATAAGAGAATAAATATAAATTATAAATATTTATAATCAATTAAACAAATTTGTAATATTATCACTTTAAAAATATAGCTACGGAGTTTATCCCCCAAACTTTAAACCCTGTTTAAATAAAATTGACTGAACTTGTTTATATAATGTTTTATGTTTTAAGAGGAAGAAATAGAAGAAATGGTCTTACTGATCTTACTGAAACTATGGTTGAACAGTTATTCCCAAAAATGGGTCAGCGTTCTAAGTTTTTAAAACATTTGAAGGAATTAAAAATAGAAAAAGTATGAATATGTATAATTTTATAATTAATTGCAATTAATTAATTTTTATTTTTTTTTTAATTATTTGTAATTTTACTAATTTTTTTATAATATAGAATTTATCTAAGAAAAACTCATCAGTTATAACTCAACATCCGTTAATTGATTGGAATAACATAAGTGTTGAATTATCAGATGAATTGGAACATATTACTGGTAACGATTACGTAAAAGAAATTTCATTGGTAACTAAAACTGGTAATGAATGCTCAACAATATCATTAAATACAAATTTAGTTGAATTCAACAAATTTTCTGGTTACATCAATATTTATATTATGCTATTATATTTTTATACAAATAGATTACTTATTCAAACTTTACAAGTCAAAACATTGTTTAAATAGTGCTATGAGGAACAAATTGGTGGCTGTAATAATAAAGGACCAAATTCAAAACAATGATAATTTAAATAGGACAAGGTTTATTGCATTAGCCAAGGGTATGAGAGTATTATAATTTTAAAAATAAATTATTATAACTATTATGTTTCTATTTTAAAGGAATTGAAGAATTATTTCCACTTGAAACCGAAGAGTTGTATTTTATACCATATTGTAAAAAGGGAAATATTATACGATAAATTCTGTAATACAAAAAAAGACATCACAAAAAGGAAACATTCGGATGGCAATAAGGAATTAAATTTGAATGATGAAGGTATAGAGCATAATTTTAATATTAAAATTAAGAACAAAATAAATAGGTCATGGCTACTGTATATTGGTTGTTTCTGCTTAAGATTATCAAGACTCATTAATATGGCTACGAAACAATATTGGACCAGATAATATTTTACATAAATTGTGGAAAGAAACATCAGAATTTCGGTTGTTAAAAGACAGAAATATTAATATGATGCAGCATATATAGGTCTGAGCAAACCCACTTGGCATATTTTGGTTAGTTTTATATTTAGTATTTTAAGTAATCTTGATATATTATAATAACTTTTATGAGAATATAACCATTGTTTCATTGTTGTAGATTGATTTTATTAGATTTTATTAGTTTAAATTCTGAAAAGGAAACAAATTTATTTAAAAAATTTGAAATATTCAAAGAAAAATTTCAAAAAATTTTAGAAATTAAAAAAATTAGTTATATTGACATAAATATAATCAATAGATTAACTACACCTAATAGACCAGGCATGTTCTTGTTTAATTACATGAAATTATTTTACTTGGAAGTTCATTAATTTTACAATTGTTTGTAGGTGACAATGATATTGCTGCACTAGAAATTATAACTTATCTTTTTCAACCTATGAGCATAATTATTCAAAAACCTGGTAATACTTGTCATACTATTAGGTCATCAAAACTAGAACAAGCATCTGCGTTTACCACCCAAGTCACAGTAAATTTTTTTTTTTATAAAAGAACCTTTTTATTGTTAAATACTCCCAATTGCTTTTAAAAAATATTAATTTATTTCAGAATTTTAATGATCCGAAGACTGTACTTTCAAACAAGTTTGAATTGGCGTTTTCATTGGGATTGACAGTACAACCATTTGTTGCTTATGTTGGTGATGGCTGCAGTTTTAATGAAAAATCATCTTATACTCCATTTTCATTCTATATAATTATAAACAAGACTCATTTCAAAGTGGAAATCGTTTTTAAGGCGTTTGATGTCTGTTTCAAAAGCTTCCATACTCTAAACCTCAAGTATCCATTTGAAGCAGAACAAATTTGGCGATTCATGCAAGTATATTTCTACAAAATACCAGAAAGTAGGATTGAAAAAAAGTTTTTAAGTGTTTAAAAGTCTCATTAAAGATTTAAATAATTTGTAAATGTTAAACCTATTTTTATGTGTACCTAGACTAATTCTATCTAATCATGTGCGTTATAATTATATTATTATACTCATTTTATTGTATTCATTATATAATTATATTTTAAATACAGTTGGTATTTATTTGCTTGAAAATATATGTTATAATTTTATAAATATTTGAAGTACTTATACAATATTATTGTATACAGTAGAGATTGTACAGAGTGATAAACCTGACATCAAATTTTGCTGCATCACTGTTATTTCTCTACGCCGCTCATAGTGCTTATGGTATACGGAAGGCTCGTCTAATAGTATAAGGTCTATGATTCTATGCACACACATGTGTTATTGTTTTGTATTATTTATATTTCCATATTATTCATAATTAGTTATTTAATTATAATACTTAACTGTTTGAATATTTCTAACTCTTTTTATTTTATTTTTTTGGAAGTCAACAACAATAATAAAATATGTCATGGTTGTAATTATGCATTAGTAGTATTTTATTGAGATAAGTATATTTGCTTTAATTCATATTATGTATCTACTAAAATATAGATTCCCGCAAAAAACAAATATGAAATAAAAAATATTTATGGATTATCAAGTTTTTGAGAGCGTTGAAATTTATTTTACAATAATGATATTATATTCTAATTTGAATTATAAAATTTACACCGAAATCTACACTTAATAATTCATAAAAAACAAGTGAATACCCAAAGAAGTTATTCATCTACATAATATGTTACGAATCAAAATCGGTCTTACATAGATCATTTTTAATAATTTAAATATCTCATATTAAGGTTGTATATTATTATATTTATAACCTTAATATGTATTGTATTGTTTTTTATTTAGTTTTGGATAATATTCAAGACATTTATTATTGTTCACTAAATTAATGATTTCTACGCCGCTGAATTGAAGTACCTATACCTATTACATTATAATCTTAATTGATCAATTATTAATACACATTAATATTATATTTAATGTATTCATATTATAATAATTGACCACAACTATATATAGAATCTCCAGTAAAGCTTTACATTTGTTGTAGCTACAAACCAATTGGTTACTTATTCGAAAAATTATGATTTAATTATTACATTTGTATCATAACTATTCTAGTCGATCTCAATATGCGACATAAAAAAGAATTTCAAGAGGTTATCGGCATACATAACACGCTTAAATCGCTTAAAATCAGTAAAATATTTTTAAATATCTCATTGTCTTAAGAGTAATACTAATTAGGCCAGCAAAACTCACCTTAAATTGTCTACTTACAGTACAGTTATAATTTAATGATGATGTCAATATTATTGCTTCCACTATCGCTGATAATATTATAAGAAAATTAACAATAAGGCATTTAGTGGCAAATTGAGAGTTTGAAAGGGCCATACCGAAAAAATATAAAATATCATTACTAACGTCTGTTAAATAAAGAAATAAAAATAAAATAATATATAAAGAAATAGGTAAATAATAAGAAAGTTTTTTTTTGTAAATGAGTAGTAATATATTTTAACATGTGTACAATAATAGTTTTAACATTTTCAATGTTTAGGGAAAAGTAGAACAGTTTTGGGGCGCATTTTAAATAACAATGTTTTTTATAATATATACACAATAAAATATAACGGTAATAAAAATAAAATATGCGGTAACAATAGTATACTTAGCTTATATGAAAAATAATAATAACATTTTCAATATTTTGGAAAAAAGTTTAACAATTATAGGAATATTTTAAATAACAATTTTTCTAATAATTTTAATACAATGAAAATAACAATCAGAAATGATAAAACAAAATGCGTAGCAACAATATTACATAATATAGTTTATGTAGTCTTGGGAACTGCAATGTAATAATTATAATATCAGCTTTTTAAAGAAAATTTGACAAAAGGGAGTGAGATTAGTGTTTAATTATTTAATATAATATTTAAAATGGAAAAGGTTTAGGGTAATTTTTTAAGATAATAGGTAGTCATACTTTAAGCTACCGACCGCATCATAAAAATCAGATGTTAATAATACATTTTTGGATGGTTCCTCCAGCTGTGGATCACCTCCATCTAATAGGTAGCGACGTTTTAATGATAAAATAATAATTTTTCCATAAGAATGAGTACTTATATGAATGGAGAACCTTTAATAGGCCGCAGTGGCAGCTCTACATTGGTTTACCCAGATGTTTATCATGATAAAATTGGTTATAGTCATACCTCGGACTACCGACCACGTCATAAAAATCAGATGTAAATATACAATCTTTAGACGCTTCTTGTGGCTGCGGATCACCTCGAGCTACTAATCAATCATGTTTCAATAATTAAATAATAATGGTATCACAAGAATGAGTACTTTTATCATTAGTAGGCTACAGATCTAAATCTGGTTACCAACGTTGTCTTAATATGAATAATGATATTATAAAAATGTTTTTTTTTTTTTGTTTAAAATTACATGATATTTATACTACCTATAAAATTTGTGTCTATGTTTGGTTATGAGCTAAGTTATTTTTACAGTTGTAAATTATGCAGTCATAATTTATTAACGTTGAAAATAAATAAGGAGTTTTAATACATTGGCATTAGTAAAATTGAAAATTAGATAGGTATGTGATGAGTAATTTTGAGTGTCGACAATTTTTTTTTTTTATATGGGTACCATTTTAACTCAATGTTTACATTAATTAATACATTTGAGTAATGGTTAACAATGTTACATTTGTTCTTTCGTGAACATAAATTATACAATTATTATTAATTGTACAGGTTTTAATGATATTATTAATCCTAATATTAAATAATATGGGTACCTAATTACTAATTATATAATATTATACAATTTGATGAGTAATTTTTGGTGTTGACATTTTTTTTTTTTAATATAGGTACCATTTTAACTCAATGTTTACATTAATTAATACATATGAGAAATGGTTTACAATATTACATTTATTCTTTCCTTCAACATAAATATACATATTTTATTAATTTTACAGGTTTTAATGATTTTATTAATTATAATATTTAATGGCAAGGGTAATTTTACAAATTTAGAATTATTAAAAATTGAAAATTGAAATACACTAACTATTATAATTATGAGTTGGCTTTTTTTCTTTTTTCATACGTTCACAGAAAGAATATCTTAAACCATATACGCTAATCCAACATAGGGAGCAATCATAAGAACAACATGCTGGAGGAAGTAATTTATGGGCCTCCTTATCAAAAACACAATATGAAGCTAAGAGTGCAAAACCAATGCATGCAATGGTGCCACCTCGCTAAACACCTTATTGTGATCCAGAATTACTTTCTAATATTTAAAAAACATATCAGGAATACCTTACAAAAAGCGCGTGGCAGCCGGGCGGCATATATATTGTATTAATCAATTACACGGTTCTTTTACCTAATACTACATTATAATGTTATATTATATTTTTATTTATTTATTTATTCAGCCAAAACAATTACAAATTAAGTAATTACTATAAAATAAATTAATAATAGCTGATACGAATACCAACTGAGATATAAGCTTGTATCTGGTATACGGAGTTCAAAGATATTACAATTTGTTTAAAGTTAAATACTTATACAAATAAAAATATGATATAATTAAATAATCATAACATGATAAAAAAAAAAGAAAAACTTTAGAAACAAAAATTTACATCAGTATAGGTAGGTACATATTAAAATAATATACAATATTATGTTTAGACATATTGACTTTTTATGATTTTATTGATGCAAACATTATCATCAAGATAACTATTTTATTTATTGCGTTTTTATTTGATTTCTATTCATTATATTAATTATATTATTGGTATTATTGGATTGACATAAACTTTTTATTGAACTCTTTACTTCGTTATTTAAATTATTGAAAATAGTTTTCCCCGAGTAATTAGGGAAGAAAGGAAATAGATATTTATTTATATTGATATTTTAGTTACAGGTATAGTCTGAGTCAAGGGGCAAACAGCCCCGGAATTAGGTTAACAGGTCATAAGGCTGCCAAAACCAGGTAAATACCATTACGGGGCAACCACACACACGTGAAAACGAAAAACCATCTTTCTCAAACATTGATGAACATCGAATAGACATGACAAATTAAATGCAAACGTCTGACATAGAACAGTTCACCAATAATATGCTTTTCTAAGTCAGACAAATGATCACGCAAATTGCACACATTTTCACGGCATGTCTTCGAATTTCCTACTTCCCCAAGATATTATGGAAAAAAGCCACAATCGTCATGATTCCTAAACCAGGGAAAAACCACTCTATCCCAGAAAACCACCGCCCAATATCTTTACTACCAACCATCTCAAAAGTATTCGAAAAGATTATACTAGGAACGTATATACATAAAACCTCGGGCGGAGCAACACGCATTCAGAGAAGGCCACTCAACCACCACACAAATTTTCCATCTATTCAAAGAAATAAAAAACAACCAAAAACAAAAGAAATACACTGCTGCAGCATTTCTAGACATGGAGAAAGCCTTCGACCGCGTATGGCACGACGGTCTAATCTACAAACTAAAAACAAACACTGAACTTCCAATAAATATAATAAAATTAATTAAATCATTCCTATCAGATCGTTCGTTCAAAGTACGAGTAGTCGACCAACAATCAACGACAAGACAAATACAAGCAGGAGTACCGCAAGAGGTTCCTGCCTTCACCTCTACTCTACATCCACTATGTAAATGATCTTCCACTTCTCGATAGAATACAAACATTCATTTTTGCAGACGACACCATGTTCCACACGGCCCACCAAAACAGAAACTACGAGATATGTCAACTATAAAGGCAAATGGATCAGACCATGATCTGGATAGACAATTGGAGACTTAGATTAAATATAGACAAGATCGAAGCCATTATATTTGGAAGAAGACAGAAAAAAACATCTTCGAAGAATAAAAATAAAAAACCAAGCAGTCAAATGGAAAAACCAAATAAAATATCTCGGCGTCACGATGGACACAAAACTGACAATAAATGGACACTTAAAAACTACTATACAAAAAGTAAAAGAAGTCGGAGCCTCATTCTACCCAATACTGAACCAAAATTCCCCGATTCTACTAAGGACCAGAATCCAACTGTACACCATCTACATCAAACCAATTATCCTGTACGCATCAGTTGCTTGAGCTTCCCAACTTAGCCAATCAAACTGGCGAAAGTTAGAGGCTGTCCAAAACAGTGCACTCAGAACAATAACAGGAGCATATTACCTAACTACTAATGAAGTAATAAGACAGTCCGCCGATGTTCTATCCATTTCAGAAACAATACAATCAGCAATAACTGTATTTCTGCATAGGACTTCTGTATCAAGATTCAGACACATACGGGCTTTAACCCAATGAATCATGACAGATTGACAAATCGTCCTCTACTGTGAGGGAAAAGAATACGAAACAAGAGAGAAAAGGCAAAGCCTGGAGCTCTATATAGGCCATAGGCCGTCCTACAAAGGCAAGTCCAAGTCCACCGTCAGCCCAGCTGGTGACATCACTCAAATGGTTAAGGAGAAACTAAAGATCCTTGCTTGACCAAGCCCTCCAACAATACAACCTATTACTCCCAACAAAGTCAGATCCATTATAAAAACCCTTCCGAGGAAGAAAACACCTGGCCCAGATGGGATACCCAACACAGACCTGCGACATGCATCCAACAGCACTGCATTGCATCTCACTAAAATCATTAACAGCTGCATACGTCTATCAAACTTTCCTAATAAATGGAAGCATGCTAACATGGTCATGATTCCGAAACCGGGGAAAACCAAATCGAATCCAGCAAACCATCGACCCATCTTGTTACTCAACACAACGGCGAAACTGTTCGAGATTCTTATACTAATACGTCACAAGTCTTACGTTTTCCCCTTCATCCGGCCGGAGCAATACGCTTTCCGCCCAGAACATTCCACAACGATTCAACTAACCAAACTTGTCGACGACCTGGCAATCACCTTTAACAGAAAGAAAAGAACAGCGGCGATCTTTCTAGACTTCGAGAAGGCATTTGACAAAGTCTGGCATCAAGGAAAACTTCTAACCTTAAACGTCTGGTACACTGGTATACTATTCAGTATATTCATCAACGACATTCCAACGAGCCCCGGGATAAAAATCAACCTCTTCGCAGATGACACAATGTTTTTATATTCCAGCATGAGCAAGAAATACGCAAGGGAAATTCCAATCCCAGTTAACCAGATCGATATCCTGGTTAAAGAGGTGGAGGATATCGATCAACTCCAAGAAAACAGTCGCAATACTTTCCAGTAATAAAACGACAAAAAAAATTAAAAGAGCTCCACGTAAACCACCAACCAATTCCCTGGAGCCAACAGGTAAAATACCTGAGAATAACTATAGACGCTAGACTGACTTTCCACAAACACATCTTAGCCATACAAAAAAAAACCAGACAAATCAGAGCTGCACTTTACCCCCTTTGAACTCCCGAAGTCACCTATCTCTCCGCCGGAGATTAACACTACACAAATTATACACAATACCAAACCTAACATACGCAGGACCTGCCTGGGGCGCACTCATCTCCAAGCGAGACTGGAGGCGTCTCGAGGCGGTCCAAAATATATCACTAAGAACCATAACAGCGTCACCTTGGTCTATAAGAAACAATACAATCAGGAATTCATCAAACATCGATTCCCTCCGAAACCAAATGATCGGGGCATCTAAGAACATGTCCAACAAAGCAAGGATCTCCAATCACCATCACATCAGTTCCATCGGTCCTTCAAAGGCCACTATTCAGTGGAAAAGGAAGAGACCTGAAAACTTAATGTAATACCCTCCATCACACCTTCTACTCTGAGGAATGGGTTCACCCCGAAACTCGTGAAAATGGGAGATTTTCCCTCATTCAACGCAATGCACTGCACCATGATACGGATCATCATCATCATTAACATCATCAACACATCCAGTTAACAGTCAACCTGTCAACACGTCATCTGTCAACCAACGCTTGCAATCAAGCGTTCAGCGGCAATTCCAAAAACAGCCGTCCTCACCGCTCTCAACAGGGCATCAGCGCCCACAGTTCACACCACGGACCAGTCAACTTCAACAGTCGTTTTCACCGCTCCTCCAACTGGGTACCAGCGCCCACAAGTAAGCCGTCGCAGCTGTCAACAGACACTTTACCGTCCACGAAAACCAATATCACAACTACCCAAACTCCGATTAAAACGCTTTCCATTTCCAAACCACCAACTATAATACTGAGCTCCGGTTCATGGCGAAAGGTCACGCCCGAGAGTAGATCTCTCTCCCCGAACTTACTACCTAGCTCCTTGTCGGCGAAGTCCTCCGGCGAGCGGGTAACCTTGCGGGCCGCTGATTCGTCCCAATTCCACCTGGTTCAAAATACTCTCGTCAAACACGGCACAGAATTCCACACTTTCTCCCTTCATGAGGAACGCTCCATCAAGGTCGGTCTAAAGGGTATTCCGAATGACGTATCAACTGAAGACTTAAAAGAAGAACTTGAAACCCTAGGCTACAATGTCAAATACGTCCGCCGCTTCGGTACTCCCGACAAACCAATGCCGATATGTCTGATGCACATCGCCGCCGACACGATAGCTAAAGATATATTTCTTCTTAACAACTTATTCTATTTACAAATCTCGGTTGAACCACTTAAACCCTCCGGCCCTGCCCAATGCTTTTCCTGTCAATGCATTAGCCACGGTTCACGTAACTGTGGTCATCCCACGCGATGCGTAAAATGAGCAGGAAACCACAATGCTAACGCCTGCCCCAAAATCCCCGAACTATCATCACCGCTCTCAACAGGGCACCAGCGCCCACAAGTAGGCCGTCGCGGAAGCGTCGTCCCTCCGTAACCGCTGTCGTGGGGCCGCGCCCTCACATAGCCACAACATTCCACCATGGGCAAAAACCGTAAAGGGGGAAACCCTCTACCAACCCAGCACTGAAAATGGCATGCCAACGTTCGTCTCCGCCTTCCCCAACACTATCCAAAACATCCAACTCTGAAACATTAGACTCTTTCTCAGACGTGATAATTGAAAATAATGGTTTCTATATTAGAAAAAATGTAAAAATGCCGATCGAAAACCGCATCGTCAAGTAGCAATCAATCGACAAACGGTGTCAAGTTGTTTCATCTAACTGTTTCGGTCTATCCAATAGCAGAATTGTTTTCCTATTTTTGTCTATGGACTGCTTTGCTTTGAGGGAATGGCTATGCCGTTATGATACCAGGCTTGCGCCTTTACTGGTGGATGGAGATTGAGGGTGGATATGTTGTTTGGGTGTTTAGGTTCATATCATATCATTCAACAGTCAACAGTCCAACTGTCAACTTGTCCGTACCTAGCAACTCCTGCAACCGATAACAGCCGTCATCACAGCTCACAACAGGGCATCAGCGCCCACGGTTCACTCCACGAACCGCTCAAACAGCCGTTTTCATCGCTCTCAACAGGGCACCAGCGCCCACGGTTCACACCACGAACCGCTCAAACAGCCGTTTCACCGCTCTCAACAGGGCACCAGCGCCCACAAGTAGGCCGTCGCGGAAGCGTCGTCCCTCCGTAACCGCTGTCGTGGGGCCGCGCCCTCACATAGCCACAACATTCCACCATGGGCAAAAACCGTAAAGGGGGAAACCCTCTACCAACCCAGCACTGAAAATGGCATGCCAACGTTCGTCTCCGCCTTCCCCAACACTATCCAAAACATCCAACTCTGAAACATTAGACTCTTTCTCAGACGTGATAATTGAAAATAATGGTTTCTATATTAGAAAAAATGTAAAAATGCCGATCGAAAACCGCATCGTCAAGTAGCAATCAATCGACAAACGGTGTCAAGTTGTTTCATCTAACTGTTTCGGTCTATCCAATAGCAGAATTGTTTTCCTATTTTTGTCTATGGACTGCTTTGCTTTGAGGGAATGGCTATGCCGTTATGATACCAGGCTTGCGCCTTTACTGGTGGATGGAGATTGAGGGTGGATATGTTGTTTGGGTGTTTAGGTTCATATCATATCATTCAACAGTCAACAGTCCAACTGTCAACTTGTCCGTACCTAGCAACTCCTGCAACCGATAACAGCCGTCATCACAGCTCACAACAGGGCATCAGCGCCCACGGTTCACTCCACGAACCGCTCAAACAGCCGTTTTCATCGCTCTCAACAGGGCACCAGCGCCCACGGTTCACACCACGAACCGCTCAAACAGCCGTTTCACCGCTCTCAACAGGGCACCAGCGCCCACGGTTCACACCACGAACCGCTTCAAACAGCCGTTTTCACCGCTCACCAACAGGGCAACAGCGCCCACAGGTAAGCCGCCCAAAAAGCGGTCTTCTGTATCTCCTTCCGTACCAGCTGTTGTGGGGCAGCGCCCTCACATTGCCGCAGCACTCCCCTCCTACTAGGTTTCCCTGTCACCCCACGACAAAACGTTTTTAGAACGATAGTTTTCTAACTACCACCTTACTATGGCGGCCGAAAGCCACTCAAACGGAAAGGAGGCAGTTTCCCCTACCTTCCCCACACAAGCAACGAAAATGGCACGTCAGCGCTCTGCTCCCCCTTCACCGCTACCACCAGAATCCACCGATTCCGACAACTTGTCCACCCACTCTGAGCGTTCAGACTCCACCTGTACCTCCACCGGATCCAGCCAAAAATCCACTCAATCAATTTTATCTACACAAAAAGCTCCAACTTCCGTACCTTCAGACCAGACAACATCACCTCTCTCAAATTCTTCAATACCTTCGCCCAAACCAACCAACTCTAGACCACCTCCATTAATTCTATCCTCAAACTCCTGGCGTAAAATAGCACCCACTATTTATAAACTCCAAACTTCGTTCCTAGTAATGTCACGGCAAAAGCATCTGCTAATGGACAAATAACCATTCATACCACCGACTCGTCTCACTTCCGTCAAATTCAAAAAACACTTCTGGCCAACCAAACCCCTTTTCACACACCTTCGCTCATCTTGAGGAACGCTCCTTAAAAGTGGTTCTGAAAGGAATCCCAACGACATTCCTGTAGACGAAGTTAAGGCTGAACTCGAGTCACTTAACTTCTCGGTGACATTCGTACGCCGCTTCGGCACCCCAGATAGACCAATGCCAATGTGTGTCGTTCACATAACCTCAAACTCCAGTTCAAAAGAAATATTTTCGCTAACAAACTTTTTTTACATCCAAATACAAGTAGAACCATTTAAACCCTCCGGCCCGGCCCAGTGTTTCTCCTGCAAACGGTTCGGACATGGTTCCCGTAACTGTGGCCATCCGCCGCGATGCGTCAAATGTGCTGGAAACCACGTGGCATCAAACTGCTCCAAGCCTCGCGAACAAACCCCGACCTGCTGCAACTGCGGCGGCCCTCACACGGCAAATTTCCGAGGATGTCCTACATTTTTAGAGCTCAAGCCTGTAAATCCAGCTCAAACTCCTCTACCCCCACAGTCACAATTCCAAACCACCGCCCAGCACAAACCCACCGTCCAACTCAAACCCCGACAATCAAACCCCGTCACCACTCCACCTCCTCCATCCCCTTCACCAAACACACCATCGACGTACGCATCAGCAACCGCTGGCCCAGTAGCCTCCCCTATCCCTCAACACAACCTCTCAATGTACTGAACCTCCTGACCAACATACTGACTGCCCTAACCAACAACCAGGACCCAAAAGCGCTCTTAGAAACTACCATAAAAACGTTCCTCACTTTACTTTCGCCCCAAAATGAATAACTTAAAAATTCTTTTTTGGAACTCCAACGGTATAAACCACAAACTTAACGAACTACGCTCCCTTGCACTCCAACTTTGTCTATAGAAGGTGCGTAGCAATAATTTATTTGTATCACCACTCGCGTTCGCGGAATGCTCTATCCCATACTTAACCGTTCTAACCCCGTCCCGATGACTTCGAAACTCAACATCTTAAAACTCTACGTCTCCCCAATTCGTTCATATGCTGGCTCCGCTTGGGCACCCTATATCGGTCCCTCGCATTGGAAACGTATCGAATCTGTCCAAAACATCGGCATTCGCACGATCACTGGTATGCCCACTATCGTCAAAAACGCGGTTCTTCTAAAATCTGCTAATTTCAAGCCCATCCAAAATTCTATTCATACCCAAACCAAATCGATGTTCTACAAAAACTCCTTCTCCATCCATGCCCACATCCGACTTCTAGGCAAAACCCACCCCCTTTCAACCACTAAAAACAAAATTAAACCCTACCCACTAACATGGGTTAACCAACCTATTTAAACCCACACTCGACACACTTCAATCCACTAGTAGAGGCAAAAGCCTGGCATAGTAAATAGGCGTTAGCCATCCCCTCAAAGCAAAGCAAGTTATTTGTATCATCATCATCACATCACACTCATTGCTCAACAGCGAACCTGTAAAGACGTTCCTTGCCAACCAACCTGCAACCAGCTTACTGAAGCCAGTTCCTTCAACAAGGCAGCAGCGCCCACGGTTCACACCCGAACCGCGTAACCTCTAAACAGCCGTTCTCACCGCTACTCCAACAGGGCACCAGCGCCCAAGGTAAGCCGTCGCGTAAGCGACGGGTATCCACCTCCCACCGTTTATCTGTCGAGGGGCCGCGCCCTCTCATTGCCGCAGAATCCCATCGCTGACCAAACCAAACCCCCCTAGACCCACCCGTCACACCACCAGAAAATCGCTCTTTTCAGAGCTACAGTGTTAAACCCTGAGTTTGTTACGGTCTTGCCATGGGCAAAACAGCTAACAAGCGGAGGGGCCCCGCGCATACACCCGGGAGTTCCAAGAAGGGACGTCCACGTGCCTCACCATCCCCACCGTCCACCTTCCTAAAAGGTCCACAGAGGGATTCCCCCCCCTCTCCAACTCCGTCGACCGACTCATCAATAACAATGTCGTCAAACTGCTCCTCTTCCGACACCGAGTCAAACAAATCCCGACATCAGCCAAACCCAAGCAAATCAGGCCACCCCCCTTAATCTTAAACTCTGCGTCCTGGCGAAAAATCGCACCAACCATCTACAAACTTCCGAACTTCACTCCATTGGCAATTACAGCCAAAACCACATCCAATGGACAAATAACTGTCCAAACTACCAACCCCACCCACTTCCGACAAATTCAGAAAGTCCTAGTTGACAGCAAAACTGAATTCCATACCTTCAGCCTCCCTGAAGGTCGTTCTAAAGGGCATACCGACCGACATCACCACTGACGATCTAAAATCCGAACTAGAAACCCTAAACTTCCAAACAAAATACATTCGCCGTTTCGGTTAGGCGTCACGATTGGACGTAAACTTACATTCAACCAACACATTCGAGACGTAACCAAAAAAGCTACCCGCGTCCGTGGTATGCTTTACCCCTTCTTAACCGTACTAGTCCCGTTCCGCTGAAAACAAAACTTAACATACTTAAACTCTACGTGACCCCCCTATACTTACATATGCTGGCTCTTCCTGGGCACCCTTTATCGGCCCCTCCCATTGGAGACGTATTGAATCCGTCCAAAACATCGGCATACGCACGATAACCGGTATGCCCACTATCGTTAGAAACTCGGCCCTTTTAAAATCAGCCAACTTCAAATCTATCCAAAATTCCATTTGCTCTCAATCAAAAACAATGTTCTACAATAACTCTTTTTCCGAATACGATCATATCCACCTCTTAGGTAAAACCTACTCCCCTCCAACCACCAAACGTTTACTCAAACCATACCCATTAAATTGGACTGATTAACAGAACTGAACCTACCAATCAACCCCAAAATCCATCCACTAGTAGAGGCACAAGCCTGGAATAGTAAACGGCATAGCCACCCCTTCCAAAGCAAAGCAAGTTATTTGTATCAGTAACTACAAATATGCTGTGTTAGCCTTACAACGAAAATTGGATACCACAATAGATTGGTTTACCCAGTGGAGAATTCAGATCAATGTATCAAAGACGGTTGCAGTAATTTTTGGGCCTCACTCCCAAAATTATACCATGAAGCTAAACATACAAAACAAGTGCCTGGAATGGAGCCACCATGCCAAATACCTAGGAGTGACCCTTAATTACAATTTAAAATTTGAAAAACACGTAAGAAACACCTTACAAAAAGCGCGAGGCGTCCGAGCGGCACTATATCCAATTTTAAATCGTAACAGCGCGCTCCCACTACCACTCAGGATATCCATCTACAAAATATACCTAAGACCCATTGTACTTTATGCAGCACCAATTTGGAGACACCTCATTGGCCAACACACGTGGACCAGGATCGAGGCCTTCCAAAACGTAGTTTTACGAACCATGACCGGCGCCCATTACCTCACAACCAACAGAAATCTACTTAATACAACAAACACTCCGTCTCTTAAAGATGAAGCTCTGAAATTAGCAAAATCCCTAAGACACACGCTATCACAAAGCAAATATCCTCATCTAGCACGTCTAGCCTAGACTGACCAATAGTACTAACCATTTCCACCTCATACAGAGTGAAAAGGCTTAGCCTGGTGCTCTAGATAGGCCACCGGCCGTTCAACCAAAGCAAATTGTAAATTATTTGTATCATACTATCATCATCACTATCATAACCATCATTATCCAGTCAACAGTCCAACTGTCAACTTGTCTCATGCCAAGCAACTCCTACAACCGAAAACAGCCGTCATCACCGCTCTCACAGGGCACCAGCGCCCAGGGTTCACACCACGAACCGCTTCAAACAGCCGTTTTCACCGCTCTCAACAGGGCACCAGCGCCCACGGTTCACACCACGAACCGCTTCAAACAGCCGTTTTCACCGCTCACCAACAGGGCACCAGCGCCCATAAGTAAGCCGTCGCGGAAGCGTCGTCCCTCCGAAACCGCTGTCGTGAGGCCGCGCCCCTCACATTGCCACAGCACCTCCACCCCTCCCACCGCACCATGGGCAAAAAGCGTAAAGGGGAATCCCCTCTAACAATCCTGCCTTAAAAATGGCTCGTCAACGTTCTTCTCCGCCCTCCCCAACTCCATCCAAAACTTCCGACTCAGAAACTCTTGACTCCTTTTCTTCAGACTCCTCCAGCATCTCATCCCATCACTCCCTATCCTCCCTAACTTCCGAAAAATCGTCAGACACTTTACCTTCCGTATCAACCCATAATCTGACCAAATCGCCACCCACCTCCAGACCACCACCTATTATTTTAAACTCCGGCTCTTGGCGAAAGGTAGCGCCCACTATTTACTCCCTCCCGAACCTGCTACCTACCTCCTTGTCGGCGAAGTCCTCCGGCGAGCGAGTAACTCTGCGAACCACCGACTCGACCCAATTCCGCCTGGTCCAAAATTCCCTCATCCAACTAGGCACTGAATTTCACACCTTCTCCCTCCCTGAAGAACGATCCATCAAGGTCGTTCTAAAGGGCATTCCAACAGATATCTCGAATGATGAACTGAAAGGAGAATTAGAATCCCTAGGTTACAATATCAAATACGTCCGTCGCTTCGGCACCCCAGATAAACCGATGCCAATATGTGTGGTACACATTGCCGCTGACAATACTGCCAAGGATATCTTCCTCTTAAATAACCTCTTCTACCTTCAAATATCAGTCGAGCCCCTTAAAACCTCCGGCCCTGCCCAATGCTTCTCCTGCCAACGATTCGGCCACGGTTCACGCAACTGTGGTCATCCCCCGCGATGCGTAAAATGCGCAGGAAACCACAATGCCAACGCCTGCCTCAAAACCCCCGACATGCTGCAACTGCGGTGGCCCACACACTGCAAATTTCCGTGGCTGCCCCCATATCTTGGCTCAAAAGCGGCAGTTATCTCCATCACCGACCCAAAACTCCGTCCAACAGCAAACCTTACAACCGATTTCAACCATTCCTTCACATAACTCTTCACTGACATACTCCGCGGCAACATCCAAACCAGCACACACTCCTTCCACTTTCTCAATCCCACAACTTAACTTAACAACGATACCCAGCTTGCTCACCAACTTATTGACTGCATTATCAAACAATCAAGATCCGAAAACGCATATTTCAATAACACTCGAGCCGCGCTGTACCCCGTGCTCAACCACCAGCGTCCGGTCACAGTCCGTACTAAACTAAGCATATATAAAATGTACGTTCAATCAATAATCACCTACGCCGGTCAAGCATGGGATGGATTAATTCCAAATGCAAACTGGAGACGGCTAGAGGCAGTACAAAATATAGCTCTCCGAACAATCTCAGGCTCCCCTGGTTTGTCCGGAACACCGTCATTTCTAAATCCAGCTAAATTCCCTCGATCTAATCAACCATCACGCATAATTCTAAAAATATGTTCGTCAAACTTCAATCACCTACAAAACATAGGCCAAACCATTGGACCACCAGAACTCAACCGAAACAGACCCGGTGAATTGACCAGGCGCACATAACACATGGTTGAATTTCACCTCCTACTCTGAGACATGGGGCTAACCACCCGAAACTCAGGAAACGGACTATAAGTCCCTCAAACCATGCAATGCAAAAAGTTAATTTTTACAATTGTGGTTTATGAAGGCAACAGGATCGAGGAACATGTAGTCATTGACCACCCATTATTTCCATTCGTAATGAAGAGGAGAAAGCTATTAAGGTATTTCTTTATCGAAACGCCCAATCATCTTTCACCCACATAAGTGAACGAGGTAGATCCCACCCACCCCTCAAATCAAGTTACGCCGTCCTCAACCGACAGTTATATAAACGCACTATAATATTTCAGACAAAAGTAAAAGGCAAACTGCCTGAAACTTAAAAACATAGCCATTCGGCTCCCAAAACAAAGCAAAGTTTATAGTTGGCAAGTTGTCACCCAATGCAGTAATGTTCACAAAAGGATCAATGCACCAAGCCAAAATTTTATATTTTGAGAATACTTCGTTTAACTGGTCCAATTTAGTAAAAGATTCTGGATTAAACATATACAATAAATTTAATTTTGCAAAACATTTAAAATCCTATATACAAAAAGTAACTGGAGTAAAGTTTACTCTATCTCCACTCAAACAAGTTCAGTCCACTTTCTCACAAAACAAAGCTATACATATTTTATAAAATGTATATAAAACCAATAATTTTTTATGCTTCTCCATTGTGGACAGCGAATATCCCAAAAACCAGCTGGACAAAGTTAGGAGCATTCCAGTCTAAAACGCTGAGAACGATAACAGGCAGCGATTGGTAACTAACCATACAATAAGAACGCCGTTGAGTAAACCATCAATTAAAGACTCCATTAACTTGGAAACAAATAAAATATTCAAAAAATCCAACATCAAAATACGAATATATATTTTATATGCTAAATAGAAAACATCATCATAATGAAATGTTCAGAAAACGACCCTTAAGCCTAGCATAACTAAATACAATCAACATTAAACAATTACTCCACAAAACGTGAATTTCTCTGCAAGAAGCGTATGCTTGAATCAGTGTAAATCTAAACAAAGCAAAGCAAGTCAATAATTGGCCCGACTCTAAACACCGACGAAACTGTGCAATAAAATTCGAGAGAAGAGGCCTAAAAAACACAACACAGCCAGGAGATGAGCTGGAAGCCCGCAGTAAAATACTTTGGAGTCTACCTCGTTAGTCTGTCATGTCAACCGTCATGTCACTGAAACCACACAATAAGCAAGACGCATTCGAGCCGCACTTTACCCCGTACTCAACCATCGGAGTCCAATTTCAGTTCAAACGAAGCTCAACATCTAAAAAATGTACATAAGATAATCACTTACATCAGCCCAGTATGTGGAGCACTAATATCCAACGCAAGCTGGAGACGACTAAAGGGCAGTAAAAATCATAGGCCTCTGAACAAAAACTTGTTCCCTCCCCTCTGGTTTGTCATTTCATCGTTAGGTAACTATAAATTTAATTAAAAATAATATAAAACAATATTATTGATATATAATATAACTTCTATGATAATAATTATATTATGATTTAAATATGATATGACATGATAACAATTCATTTAATTTTAACATAACCTGAAAGAGAATAGTAAATGGAAACAACCCATCTCCCATGAAATCATGATGAGAACCGCTGTCCACTCTCTTCTTGTATAGGCTAGGTATGTGTATAATGAACTCAATATTAATAAGATATTTATTATTTTAACTAATTATTACTTTCATAATTTATAGAAAAGAAAAACATGTCTAACGTGATGGGCCATGCATTTAAAATGTAAACCCAGGTAAAACCCACATTTCCACATTAAAAAAGGTGATATTTAAAAAAATTTAAACGCTTCATAAAAGTTAAATAACTAATGGCCTCTGCCGGCGAGTTGTATATGAGATAAATAACAAAAAAAACTCAAATTCAAACCTATTTCTTAAAGTGTAGGTACTGTAAGACCTAGTAGGTAATACCTGGTAGGTAATAAAGACAGCGCCATGGTCTCTCGGCATGTTAATAATGTCACAAGTTCCAACAGGTGAAGAAACATCCAGAAATTTAGATAGGCTCCCTGAAGATTTAAGTTGTAACGACTTGACATATGTTAGGTACGGACCCGTGATGTCTGTTGATGTTGAGCGGTCATTCTCGGCATAGAAAACTCTTCTGTCAAATAACCGTAGATCATTCAAATTTGTAAATATAAGAAAACATCTTATTGTTCAATGCAGTTCTTAATGTATCTAAATGAAATAAGTTAATACATTATATTATTAATTTAATATACAACAATAGGTATTAAATTGTTTTACATATTTCAGTTAACAGGAAATGTTCCAGAGCTGGAATAAATACCTATTTCTCAAATGCCTTCAACATAATATTTTAGGTATATAAAACTTGTATAATTTAAAAAATCTATAAATTAATTTATAAAAAAGCGAGTAAAAAAGTTAAAATGAAAAAATGTTTGTTGATGAAATTTTAATTTTCATATTTTTCAATATTAAGGGCTATTTATAGCGCTTATTGTGGTGTGCTTGAGTGCATAATAAAGAGCTGAAAATGTACTTTATTTGTGCTATAAATTCCGAGCCTTCGTCATAAATTATAATATAGGTACGTAATACTTTTTTTTCTTTTCTTTTTAATGACGTTAATTGATAATTCACAATCTGTACATTACATATAAAAAGTAATTGTGATGAAAGAATTATATAACATGCTGGTTAATGACTTGAAAGGAAGACTCGCAGCAGTCAATTTTTACAATGAATTTACTGTATTATTTATTATTATAGATATTCATCATATTTATATACCTGCCTACAATATTATAGTTACCTATAAAGTTATGACTTAAAGGAGCTTACAATTAATTTCTATAAATCATTTCCATATTTGCAACTTTTGCATATTATTTTGTATAGGTACTTAAGGAGGTATTAAGTTTTAATAAATTTTAAATTATAGAAAAAAACTTTCTATGAAGAATTTTAATTTGATCACCTAGGTACTATAAAAAAAAAAGACAATTGGTCTACCTACCTACCTACCTACCTTAAAGTAGTAAATATGGAATACCAAGATTTGTTTGATGGAGTACAAATAGAAAACGTAACAAATAATGACAGACCACCATTTTGTGTTATAGATAATTCAGGATTCAAAAAAATCGTCAATTACTTATTATTACTATTTAGACTTAGTACCCAAGTTTAGAAATTAGGTACCTTTTAAGTGGAATTGCGGAGAATTTGAAAAACTGGCATTGAATTAAAGCACTCCTTAATGGATTCAAAAATCTTTACATTTATTAAATGAAAGCTTTAATACCTAGGTACTTAAATTATTGTCAGGCGTATATTGTCAGCTAATTCATGTTCATAAATTGATTTTGAATATTTAGATCTATTGACTAAATTGCATGTGCATGCGTGTGTATAACCTAAACACAACTCCTTAAATATTTAGTTTTAAAGGGCCTTAACTACAAACAAATTCAGTTTACGCTGATTTCAAATTGTTGCTCACAGTGTTTTCACACAAACGCAATCAAAACTATACAAACATTAAAACGGGTGATTACCAATTTATAAATAATAATACTATTTAAAAACTCAGCATTACTTTCGACAAAAGATGCTCCTGGACCCACCACATGAACTCCTTGAAAAACTCAATTTCTCCACGTCTCAATATTATAAAAGTATTATCCCACACATCATGGGGTTCCAAACTCATGTTCTATCAACAACATGCAAGTCACTTATACTTTCTAAACTCCAATACGGATCATTTATTTGGACAACAGCACATATCAATATCAAAGAAACTAGATACAATCCACAACTCAGGTCTTCGCATGTCAATCGGCGCTTATCGTTCAAGTTCAATACCCATTTATAAGCTTGCCGGTACACATGTACTTGACATAAGAAGACTCAAAATAATATTAAATCACAAATTGAAATTAGCAAGTAGGGAAGAGTGTCGTACCTTAGGACCATTTTTATTAAACGTCCCCTAACAGCTGTAATTGTTAATATTTCACGTGAATGCATCTTACAAATATTGTAGATATAATAAATCTCGTAATAAATCTATAAATGAGAATTTTTTTTCAAATCCTAAATCAACTGCCTTCTGGGATAATTTTATTTTTAAAAAAAATGTTCAAGGTACAACGTATTATGTACATTGGAATTTACATTGAAATACTTATACATAGAAATAGAAAAAAAAACTTTTAAATAAATTACTTAAAAAATTATAAGTTACCTAACCAATTCAGTATATAGATAATATACTCGATAATATATAACCACTTAATCTTAGGTAGATGATAAAAAATATTGTTCAATTTTTAAACTATAAGAATTAATGATTTGATCCAAGGTACATGCATACCAATTACATATTACACTAAATTAAAATATATAAAACAACACCAACAATTGGACATATTCTATTGAAAATTCACAGAAAATTTGAAGTCATTAACTAGACTTGGGATCGGACACACACTGACGAGCACACAAATCCTCCAGTTTCCTAATGGCCAAGGAAAAACTCCTAATGGTCAAGGAAGAACCCCTAATGGTCAAAGAAGAACCCCCAATGTGCACATCTTGCGGTGTTCAAGTCACCATCAGCCACATTCTTACTGAATGCCAAACATACCAAAACCTGCTAGAATCACTAGCCAAAATGCTAAATAATCATCCTCAATCCATAGCCAACATTCAATTTGAGATCCAATTCATCACAGACGCCAATCTTTAAACCAAATAATGTAGTTCAACAATTTATCTCGCAATGTATGTACCTAATTTATTATTTTCCCTCTGTAAACCCAATAGTCAATGTAACGGAAAGTAAAAATATAAAAAAAATATGTTTGCTTATTTGAACAACCAGTTAACTGCAGTAACACCAAAACTGTTTGTTTAAAAACTAGCTACTTGGTTATTGAAAACCACATGGTCAAAATATGCCTATCGTCTGCATCAGTTTTGTCCTGAGCTATGTACTCTAAATGATATCTAAAATAATAACTAAAATTTAAATAGTACAATACAATAGTACTAGCGGTACTATCATATTAAATGTATCGAATTTGATGTTATTCGCAATTTATATTTGAAAATTACCGAAAGATTTCTGTGATAACAAAAAAGATTACAAGGTAAACAGAACTTTTTATATTTAAATATTTGTGCTTGGTATTATTTTATTATTATTATTATTATTGTATAACTATTGATTATTTGTATGTTAATGTTGAATTACAATTAAAAATTATTGTACTTGGATTCCATTGAACATTTTTAAATAAATAAAAATAAATAAATTACCTACCAAGAATTTGTAGACTGATTTTCATTAATGATTTACTTGGCTTTACATCTCGTATATGTATATATCGAGGTATATATAATATGTATCCCTGATAGGAATGTTAGCCATAGTATACTAAAGTATCTAAGCGCCATGTAAAAATTTGATGAAAAACTTTATACAAAATTTAACAGATTAATATGAAGATTGTTTTGCAAAAACTATTTCAGATTTTTAGATTTCCCAAGTAGCTACAAAGTACCACTAAAGAGTAACTGTAACGGAACTAATTCTTCAAACAGGAAAACTATACTCTCCAGAAAATCTCATAACATAACTTTTATCCGCTTTTATCTGATCACACACCCAGTCATTCTTGAAATACAAGTCCAAATATCTTAACATAGATATTATTAGATACAAAAATAATCATTCTGTCCCCGATTCTGTCTTACTCATCTTAATTTGCTAGTCAGTTATTTTCAGTTCCCAAACATCACAGTTCAAAAAGATCCGTAGCATGACTAAATTAACAGGCATGTCATCTCGATAACACTGCGCATAAAATTGTGATAAAATGTTACCCAGACTTGGAATAAAATATTCGCTATAATAATAAACTACATTATACATTTTAAATTTATCTTTTCATGTCTGGGGAACATGTGTGACAATAGCGAAAATGAAATTTTAGCTGACATGCCTGTTTATTTAGTCGTGATCCGTAATTAGTAAATAATTGTCCTCAAAACTTTGAGCCTTTCCAGTGTGTATAATAGTTACAAAAATAATTAACACGTTCACTGTGGATGACGCCAAATGGGGTCATTTCACATAGTTTGCATATGCTGAAAACGCCAATTGGCATCGTAATGTATATACATTATTATTAAATGCACTACAATTTGGTCAGCGTTACAATTAAACTTTTTGTTTTTTGTCAATGTTTTCTATAAGCATTATTTTATAAACAAGTATAAACCATGCACTTACATTTTAATTTTTCAATTTTTAGGAAATTTTTTCTTAAAACTCCAATTTGTTCAGCGTCATGACAAACTATACACAATAATATAATACGCAGCAAACGTGTTAAAGCAGGGGATTTACAAAACACTAATGAACTAGATGATAAACACACAAGTAAAAGTAGATATAGATACCTAGATATTTGTAAGAATATAAACTCTAAAATGTTATTTATAATTTTGAAGACAAAAGTAAGTTGATAGTAAAAAAATTGAGAACAGCATGAGATTGGGCCCGGCTGCCCAGTATTATGCATATAGCCCACACCCACAATTGCTGGAGTGCGAGGAGCCGAGATGTGACGACCGCAAAACTACCAAGTGTAAAACATTTCAATGATTCAGATGATATTATATTGAAATATCAATAGGTACTCATATTAATATTAACTGGTGGGAGCATGTTAAAAATATATGGTAGAATGAGGCACTTTTACACTAACCTCAGTGTTATAATATATCATTATGTACTAGGTATGTACTAAATGATAAAACTTCACATAAATAAATACAATAAAATAGGATTATATTTGAATTTATAATAATATTATTATTATTATTATTGTTATGTAGTTATGTTTAAGGTAATTACAGGGATGACACTTTTCAGTCAATTGAAATTAAATGATTGGAAACCGAAAACTTTTTTATGATTAGCCTACATGAAGAGGCCACTTTCTTAAAATTGTCAACTGTTGTAGATAAATATAATTACTTATATAATTATACAAAATTACTGATTATAGGTACTGAAGTGTGTCATAAAAAAGTAATTTACATACCTAGGTTAATAAAATTAGTATCTGCCATCCCCAGTTAACAAGACATACAAGCCACCACTCACCATTTAATTTCCTATTGTAAAAATGTTGAACAGTTTACTATAAGATATATGACTGAAAAACTTTTAAACTTAAATAGGTAGGTACCTAATCCAGATGACATAATCGTAGAAGAAATATTACCAAAACATTGTAAATGAAGAAAATTATACGCTCACATTGATGAGTGTTTGGTCAGTGGGCTACTGTCTGGGAGTTGGCTTCAGTCATGCCGAACTAGTATGGGATTAGCCTGAGTTAAGGTGTTCTAGACCTCATAGACAGTGGATCATAATAATCAAAACCAAAAGAAAAATGGTGCAATAATGTATCGGGATACGCAGTACCTAATATGACATGCGAGCTTACCTGTACATCATACATAAATTCAATATAATATTGCAACAATATAATATAATAGTTTGGGCGACTCGAAATGTGTAGATATAAGCACAGAATATAACAAAGTAAGATATTAAAAGTAAGCATAATAAAATAATTTACCTATTTTGCATGGTATTATTATAGGTAACTATACATGTATAGAAAAATAATAATAATCTCATCGAGCACGAACTACAACAGGTGAAAACATCCAGTGAGTGTCTAGTGGTGGCGATCGGATGTCTCAACACCAGAGCATACATGAAACGTCTTGGCCCAACAATTCTGACATGGTTAGAAACAAGGCAAGGTGAATGAGCCGAGCAGCATCACACATGTGTGACAAAGTCACAAACACGGTCGGCAGCATGAACACTGGACACGTACCGATAATAAAGCCGGTGCTACACGATGCGTCCAATACCTTCAAACGTTGGTCACACGATGATTTGCCACATCGTGTAGCCGTAATTGCATATGTCAAGTGACAAATGTTGGGTCCAACGTTGGCGTTGGAACGATTCCGCGTACATCGACACTTCAGCGGGTTACGTACCATTTAACTCAGCATTCATAAATTGCACGATAGCGGCGTGGACACGGTTAACGACTCGAACACGTCGGCGGCGTGGACACGTGTATAATGGCGAACGCACTTCGCGATCTCCGACGGACGACGACGGATAGTATAATAACGGCACGTCACTCGACACACGCGGAATCGACAATTAATGCACAATGCCGGTGGGCGACGAGGTTAACGTCGAGGATCGCGTAACGCATAAAAAAAACACGTGGTCAATACAAGGCAGTACATGGAGTTACGGCAGCTCGCGATTAAATGGCGACAAACGAAAGACCGGCGTCAACGTAAACGCATTTTGAATCATTGTCGCGTGCGGCGTACGGTATTTCTTTCAACCGTACACGCTTACAGAACACTACGGACCACCGACTTTGGCGCCAAACTAGAGCACACATGGTAAAAAGTAATAACAAGGGCATGCTACCTAAAACGGTGGTCAGCCGTCGGCGGAGAAGCCGGAACCGGTGTCCGGTGCGAAATGGACGCAATGTGTCTAACGCATGGACAGGAATCACGACGACGGGCGACAAACGATGGAGGAAAAAGCACAAAGTCGAAACCGTTAGTAGTAACGACATATTATTCCATTGGCTGTCCGGTGTTCACCGGCGTACGGACGCGGAAGGCGGAGACCGTTAACCACGGTCCAAGATCTTAAACCATCGAACCGTAAACAACTCTGGCGCGTCGCGCTACAACCACAGCTGATGCTTGTTTTGGCGCGGAATGTGCCATCGGTTTAAAAAATAACTTACGTGAACAATGGTCGATGAGAATATATAGATACTCATTACCTAAACAAATAAGTAATAACCAACTAAATACAAATGTTCACCTCATTAAAAGCCCAAGACCAGTATAGAGTAGGTACAAACGTTTCTGTATATCATTAATCAATTAAATATTGAATATGAGCTCAAGTGAACATTGCGTTTTCTAATAGAGAATTAGTGCACTAGTGTCATGGCTGATGAATCAATTTTTACATTTTAGTTTTTTTTAATTTTTAAAGAATATTTTACAAAATCAATTCCTAACATTGGTTCACATAAGTTGGCAGAATTAGCAAGTATAATTAGTATAAACCTTGATTAATTATTGTGCAGTGGTGGTTTATTCCAAAAATAGGCCTGTGTGCAAAACTAAAAAAAGGTTCCCCCCACCTTCATCTTTTTATTCTAAATAATATAGGAATAGATACATAAATTCAAATTTAAAGTAAGAATTTTCATTCTTAAATTATAAAAACTTATGCAATTCCACAGATATACTTAAAATTTTAATACATAAAAAATATGATGAAATTACATACAAATAAAATTTGTTTTAGAGTTTTAAATTTTGACCTCCCCAATGCACCAACTAGATTCACCTTCCATCGAACAAAATACTGAATTTGAAAATTGAAGCATTGTTTCAACTACTTATCTAAACGATAAGTACAGACACAAAAAATTAAAAAATAAAACTAATACATTTATCACTCCGCTCAGAATCTAAAATTATTTTGAAATTAAAAATTAATAAAATGTTCAACTTTTATACCTAAGAATTGAAAATGTAAAACAAGGTTTCACTTAAATACCTACCTATATTAATACATTACTTTATTCACAATAATATTATCAAATATTATCATAGGCTAACTGACCGTCTTCACTCTGAATCGTTTTTCGTGTAGGTGCAAGGATATTAAATCATTGAATTTAAATTTAACACCATCCATTACAGTGACTCACTTGTAACCTACTGTACAACAGAGTGACACCCACTTGCCCACTTTTTTATTTTTTTTTGTAAAACTTAGTAATTTATAAAATAAATATATTTAAAATATGATTAAATTAGGATTTAAGCAAATTATGTAATCCAAATTTTATATAGTAAAAATGTAGATAAGTTGATTGTATATATTATTATAATGGTTAAAGTAAAAAAATGTAAATCGTTCATTGTATAATAACTAACAACTGGCATGTGCATATATTACAAGTGTGTACGCGAACAAATCAAGTAAAGATATAAATATAATTTTAAATTTCCACAATTTACCTATTATTATTTCGTTATTCAAATATTCAATGCGTATATTACATTAACGCTTGTACCCATATATTATATTAAATAGAGTATCTAAAGTATTTATAGACTATTAATATAAATATAGTAATTTTATTGTTATAGACAAATAGACTATGGTATGTATAAAATATAAATAATAATAATTAATATATTATTATTATGTGAAAATGAAGTTCTCTGTAGTATTACGCAGTGGCGTACTTAGGTTGGAGCCGCCGGGACCCCCAAGTTAAGTTCAAGTTGGGGGGCCACAAGACCTGTACCATAACATAAAAAAATATTCAACGTTTTTTTTTATTAAATAATATTTAGGTATACATTGGAAATAATTTGAATATGAAAAATACAAAAAAAAATTGAATAGCAACGGCGTATAATCATACGTCATTAGTTCTTCAAATGGATGGCTAATTACTCTAACATGACTTATCGCTTAATATTATTTGCTCGTTGGTATTAGATAAAATTGAATTTAATATTGTAGGTACTACGATTGAATGCTCTTCGTGGTAATAATAGCAATACCACGACGACTACGAACTGCTGTCCGCAGTACGGATTGCAGCATTCTTAGTATTTTATAATCGAGTTATATTTAGTATTACTACTTGCCGAAAATTGTGATAAAGTTCAATATTTGATTGCTATGGTTCAATAGTTGAGAATATTGTTGTTTCTTTGCGTCTTGCGTGCTGCGTGCATATTATTATTTGTCATAAGTTATTAAGTACTTATTGAAATTATATTTTGAATTACTATCGAATTATAACATACAGTCGATTAATAATATCCAAACGTGTACATTTAAGTGGAAGTTTAAAAAGGAAATTAAAATCACAGCGTATAGAAAAAGAAAAATCACTTCCGGGAATAAATGCTTTTTTCGATAAAGATTCTTTTGCAAATGATTCAAGTCTATGAGGCCGTTCTGGTAGAAATGAAAAATATCCAACGCTCACTACTAGATGGCGTTGTGCGCCGTATGCCGCCGTCGCGGTAGGCCGTAACCACGCCCATCGTCTACGCGACAAAGTTCGCGCGTCGAAATCGCGGGAAGCGGTAAATCATTATTTCACGGACTGTCGATTAGAGTGTTTCGCGTCAGTACAGTTGACCGTTGCGTAAATTATCAGCCATGTATGTCTTATGTAGGTACTAGCATGCGGTACACAAGTCGTGACCTATTTCTCAATTAAAGTTCCTGTTTACTTGAAAATATCAACCAATAAATAAAACAAGGTTCCATGTAAATAGGTTATGTATGAATTACTTTATTCACAATAATATCATCAAATATATATATAGCCTATGGCTGACTGACCGTTTTCGCTCAGAATCGTTTTTCTTATACAGTGATATTATATCATTGAATTCAAATTTAACACCATCCATTAGAATGATCTACTTGTAACCTACTGTACAGCAGAGCGACATCCACTTACCCACCTTTTTTTCGTTATACTGAATTAAATTTCATATTTTATTAGTCAACATTAAAAAAAAAAAATTTTCCGTCGAATTCTCTAAAAGTTTAAAAACGTGGGTAATTGGATGTCACTCTGTTGTACAGTAGGTTACAAGTGGGTCACTGTAATGGATGGTGTTAAATTTGAATTCAATGATATAATATCATTGTATAAGTAAAACGATTCTGAGCAAAAACGGTCAGTCAGCCTATGATATTACCAAGTATATTTGATGTCACTTTTAAAGGCTCCAGGGCCACCAAGTTTCATGCTACGCCACTGCTATCACGATTAAAAGTTAATACATGCTTAAAAATTGTGTTTCATTTCGAGAGATTAAATGCCGAATGAAAAAATTATAAATTTATGTAAGTACCTATTTAATAAATGTTTATTACTTTATTCGATTGCAAATATTTTGAAAGTACGGGTGATAAATACAAAAAAAGTAATTGAATAGGAGAGGTTCTGAGGTTATTAATCTTATTATATTATAATTTATAACAATCTAGTAATATTATTAAGTAATATACTACAAGTAATGTTCTAAACAAAGGGTAAACAGTATAGTAAGGGTAGTCGAGAAGTAACTGGACCGCCAAAAATATATTTTTTAATGTTAGGTTAGGTTAGATTTATTTTTATGATGCATTTGGATATATTTTAGCTCCACATACATAAGTGAAACTTCGTTCTCCAAAATTACGTTTTTAAAGAATAAATATCGTAAAGTTTACCTAATTAAAATAAATTTATCTAAAAAAAAGACAACAACCAACAATTACTATACATAACTATAAAGATCTTGTGCCTGACTGTCTGAGTCTATTTTTCTGTAACTACAATGCGAATAGATGGTCCTACTTTTTTTTTAGATTCTAAAATCTGAACTAGGCGATGAATGTATTGATTTAACCATGAAGTGTTTTATAAGCGTTTAAACTTTAAAGTTCAAATTTTAATAACATTTATCAAATTGATAATTTTCAAATTATATTGTAGTTAAAAACGTATAAATTGTTTAATTTTTATTGCTAAGGATTGAATATTTAAAACAAGGTTCCGCGTAAATAGTTTATACTCTAACCAAAAATTCTATAGTATTTATTCAAACTCAGTTTTTTTATAGGCATTATAAGTTCAAATTTGGATGAAATAAAATATTTAAACAAAGAACGACCAATTTAGTTGTTTTGTTGTAATTTAAAAATATTATTCATAGGTACCTATTTGTAGCATTCAAAATGTATAAATATATTATTATATTTTATGTACACAATTAAATTTTCAAATGCAATATTTTTTGAAAATGTTACTAATGGGTGGCTGCTTTCCTCAAAAATGTCACGTATTATGTATAAATGTTATTAAAGATATGATATGATGTTTTTTTTTTAATAATTTGTATGTAACTATTCTGTATCACATCTACTTATTGTGCCAAAGCGGTATAAATTGTAGATTGCATTTAAAAAAAAAAAAAAAAAAATGCAATATTTTCGGCAAAAATTAATTCAACCAACTATAACCCTAATACCTGGACAGTATTAAAATAAATTACTTTAACGTCTTTAACCATAGTAATGATAGTAATATCATAAAATAAACTTAGTATTAATATAGGCTGTAAGACTGCAGGCTTCGCCAGAATCATTGTTTGTATAAAATTATTTTATATCATTGGTTTCAAATCCATATAATATCCATTGCAGCGAATTCTGTAGACACCTTTCTCGTGTACCTACAACAGAGTGTTACCAACTTGCCAGCTTTTTTATATTGATTTAATAACTTCTATAATTTTCTAACAATTACATACTAACTAGTTAGACTATCGATTTTATTAATTGTATTTAAATTTTTCCAATTAATTTGAAAAATATTATATTAATTTATTTACACATCCAAAAATAATCAATTAATTTTGTTTTTCTTGATAAAAAATTTTTACATAATATATCTATTTTTACGTGGTCTGGCTTCGTTGTAAATAATTGTAGGTATATCGCTGACAATATTTTAGACAAAAATACTTATTTACGTGTGCAACGATTACTATATTCAAGATTTAAATATTTAATTAAGATTTTCCAATTACACCCTATAAGAGCCAATTATTTAGCCTTTAGTTATTGCATTTGTCAAATGATTTATTCATTCATAAATTTGGTAACAAATAGCAATAATTACTATACCAAATGTCCAAATACATCATGTATAATAATAACGTATTGTGAACATTTAATTATTATTAAGTATACCTATAGGCTATCATAAGAAATAATATTTATTTTATGTGATTATGTGATAAATTAAATTAAATAATATTTTAAATTGTCATAAATTCAATAACATTCAATATTTATAAATGTAAGCATTGGTTTTCACTTTTCATTAATTTGATAGATATGTTATATATTATACTTATGTTTAAACAACATTTAAATTATATTATGGTGTTTCAAGTTTTTTAGATTGTAATTATACTTGGTGGTCCTAAAAAGGACCGTTTTAAATTAAAAAATTAATAATGCACGCACATAGGTATTAAAATAGCACGTGTATAGGCTTAAGCTTTCTTTTCGGTCTTTTTGGGCAAGAGAACGGCTTGGATGTTGGGCAACACACCACCTTGGGCAATAGTTACTCCGGACAACAACTTGTTCAGCTCTTCGTCGTTTCTGATAGCCAATTGCAGATGTCTAGGGATGATACGGGACTTTTTGTTGTCACGGGCGGCGTTACCAGCCAACTCCAAAACTTCGGCGGCCAAGTATTCCATGACGGCAGCCAGGTATACCGGTGCTCCGGCTCCGACACGCTCGGCGTAGTTTCCTTTTCTCAATAGACGATGGATACGACCGACCGGAAACTGGAGCCCGGCACGAGACGACCTGGTCTTGGACTTGCCTCCTTTCGCTTTTCCTGCTTTTCCACGACCACTCATATTGGAATTATATGACGTTGTAGTAGTATAGTAATAGTAGTAGTCCACTGGAACGACACGACACGAATGATACTCTGGTCAGCTTCAACACGGGTTTATATATAGTGAAATTTCCCTTAAATTGAGATGTATGAGACGTAAAATAAAAATGTTTCGATGACGTAACATGACGAGTTAGTTGTGTAAAAGGTTACAGCAATAGGTACTTTTACACAAGCAAAATGTTGGGTGTCCGGAGCAGATGTATTTCCACCAGAGGGTAGTAACGCGACGATTTAATAAGGGTGATGTCGACCAATGAACACACATAGTTGCACCGCAAAAATAGCTTAAATACGAGAGCCCTACTGTAAGGGTGTCACTCGTTCGAGCCGTACCATACAACAGTACAGTAGTAAACACAAACATGGCTCCAGGAGAGAAATCAGCAGGAAAGGCGCTGAAAAAATCGTCAAGGCCGGAAAGAAACGCAAGCCCAAGAGGAAAGAATCGTACGGTATTTACATCTACAAGGTGCTGAAACAAGTGTACTCCGACACCGGCGTCTCCTCGAAGGCAATGAGACATGTTCAGCGTTTTTCTTTTCTTTCATTATAATTTTTATAATGTATACTTTCCTGGGCCCCCTCGCAGTCTCTCAGTAGTACAAGACCGGTGCTGTCGAGATTCTCGTTGAGCCTCGTGAGAATGAGTCGCTCTAGTAACTTGCCTGTCGGGTCGAGCATCCACAGTGGCCTGTAGCTGGACGGTTCGAATATTGGTTTTCCGGAACCTTTGTGCAGAAGTACGAGTCTGGACTCCTTCCATCGGGATGGAAAAGTTCTGTGGAAGAATCAATACCTACATCAATACAAAATGTAAGTTAAATTTTAAGTTAAGTTTATCTATTTTTTGAACCTGTAAAACCTAGGTATAAGTTTATTAGAAAATAAAAATAACTTTACTTAGCTAAAAATAAATTTAGTTTTAACTTTTGTACATATAAAGTTAATAATTACACCCTTTTTGAAAGCTAACAAATAACATAGTGTTATTTAAAGGTCTTATTAATTGTAGTTTTAAACAAATGCATGTACCCAGTACGATTAAACATTGATACAAAATTAAATATTAAGATTTAATTCAATATATTTCATAGCATTCTTATTTAAATAATAAAATATCTATTTGATGTTGATATATACCTGAGCTATAAAACTGAGTGTATAGTTACAGTTTGATTGACTACTTAAAAACTGCTTTGTAACTTGTAAGGAAGGGTGATGTAGGTATATTAATATATTATACAAACTGTAACAGGAAAACGTGACAAATTAAATTCATTTTCTTCTAATCAATGTTTTAATTTATTTTATATAATATATAATTTATAGACGCTTGTGCTATACGTATATAGGTACCAATAACATTTTTTTTTATACTGAAAATAAAAATGTTTATATCTTATATAAATTGTTATTGGAAAATTAAAAATTGCAAATTTGTAAATCTAGTTTTTAGAAAAAATATTAATTGTAGGCACCTTCAAACATTTATTTAAGTTGTGTCTACTTTATTTTTTACAATCTTTTTAAATCACATTATTCTCGTTCACTCTATAATGTATCCCTGACTTCTCTCTCTATAGAGTGAGCGAGCAAAGAAACAAAGTAGTAAAATGTATGCAGTTCCTTCACTAGGTACTTTATGTTTTTTCTCTCTCAGTTATATGGATCGCCTAACAATTAATTAGCATTGATGGCAGGGTGGAGTGGAATGCGCTGTCCAATAGTTTATGGGTCTATGGTAATAAGTACTATAATAACTTATATGATTGTAATAAACAAAAATATTATTGATAACTGCGGATTATCAGTTATCTGGTCGTCGTCGGACGACAGTAAATTTAATATACGACGACCGCGGACCGACAGGCGACGATAATGCGAAAAAAAATAATACATATTATAATGTAAACGCGTTAACGTTCGACTGCTGAGCAGTGACCACTACTGAATATCGTAAATGTTTTAAATAAAATATGTAAATGTAATCATTTACAGTGTTTGCCACCACCGACGACTGCCGCCCGCCGGATCGATTCGTGGTGCTATCGCCCGGAGCAAACACTTTCCCGGAAACGCGACAACGACGACGACGTCTTGTCTAGCCAGTTGTTACGCAGAATAAAACATTAAAACCGTACAACGTACCGTCACAGAATATAACAACCGTGCGCTGTAATCGTCAACGACCTTAGAACGACGGCGCCGTGGTCTTGATAAGACGAACATAATATTATTTTCTGTGATATTTTGTCCTGTTTGATAACTTAAATTGTACAAATGTTATTGTTTTCGTGTTCATTTCTTACGTTTGTCCACTCGCACAGTTATTAGGTATTGTAATAATAATTGTCAATACGACGTACGGGACGATAACGATATCATATTATTATTATCATGCGCAAACAACAAATTAAAACGTACAATTATTGATAAAACAGTAATTCCGTGTAAAAGCCAAACCGTCGCGTCACACCACAATCGCTTTCCAAAGGCTCAAGAGTCAAACGGGTGACGACAAGTCTTGATTCATTATTCATTGCGTTTGACGGTAAACACCAGTGCCCATTGTGTACGGTTATGGGCAACACTAGTGGTAATCAGCGCCACAAGTCGGCAGGTCTGATCGTTCCGTCATCACCGACAAAGGAGGTGCAAAGTCAAGCGTTTGTGTTTGATAAAACTTCGGATTCTAATGCACTACACGAGACTAATGCACTGTTTCCGCAGAGTTCATCTAAACCTAATGTAAGTCAACAATGGTAGCACGTAATAGGCACTTCTGTGTGTATTTTCAATATTATTTTATTTTTTTATCTTTTCAATTTGATTTAATCGTTATTGATCCATTAGGACGATGATTTCAACGACGGAAACCCGAATTCAATGTCAGAAAGCGACACCGAAAATAAAATGTTACCGACCGTGTTCAGATGGGATGGCGGTGGCAAACAAGTGTTCATCAGTGGCACGTTCTCCGAATGGAAACCTATACCAATGGTTCAAAGGTATTTTTATATGATCTAATACAACCATACATATTATGTATGTAATAAATTGTAAACTTACATTTGTATTCATTGTAAGTAGTTAGGTACCATTGATCATTTAGCAAGAAAAGTAAGGTTTGAATAGAAAATCTAAACATTGGATCCATATAGTTCATTTATACGTAGATGAACTTAAATTACTTAATAATTACTGTTGATATATTATATTCATTGGATTTTTCATGAGTATATTAGGTTCATAATGTTACAAACAATATTCTTAATTTCCAAAACATTGCCTTGACTGTTATACATAGGCTGACATCTTATATAATATTGTGTTGTCGCCAACTTACAAACCTGCAGTATGGCAAATAACTAAAATTAATGCTAACAACACTAAATTAGTTAGGCCGAATGCAAATTGTTTACGTTAGGTATAAATTTATAAAATAGAGACAACATGTCATGGAGATGTGACGTTATCTTTTATTGACATCAATATTGAAATTTGAAAATTAATTTAGGTGACTAGGTAAACTTAAAATTTTCATATCAATATTTTTTAAAGAACAATTTTAATTCTTTTGAGATTTTTAGTCTATAGTTTTGCGAAGAACTCTGATTACGTATATAATATAATCAATTATTATTTGGTTAAATCTTAAAATATGTATCTTCATTTTTATCTGCTAAGAAATCGGTGCAGAATATATGTTTGTAGGTTTTTAACAATAATTCTGTTTTTAAGTGAGTTATGAGCATTTTTAATTTACGCTATATTATGTTCACATAACTTACTAAAAAACTGAACTATCGTAAAAAACCCACACACAAACACAGGTATGACAATCAAGTTTCATAAAAGGTTGATTCAGTGGCGCATACTCAAAAATAAATAGGTGTAGCATATTGAATTGGCTACCTCTACCTATATTGGCTAATAGGCTAATGACTATAGCCTATAATTATACAATAGTTTATTTTCAATATTTTTATATGTAGTAGAATTTTTATGATGTAAATATTTTGTAGCCAGAGGGTCCACCCACCTACCTACCAAAAAAATCAGGGGTAGCAGCTGCTACCCTTGAACCCTCCAGTGTGCGCCACTGGGTTGGTTCACTCTAATTTATATACAAATGGAGCTAAACGCGTCATCCTGAGCGTAAATTTGCTATGTTACGCACTTGTAAAATTAAGACAACAAATAGCTGTGTAGCGTCCTTTTAAACTTACAATTCAGATGTAAAAAAATTTGATAAAGATTTATTAATATTAATATTATAATTTGGTTTAAGATGTTTCATAAAATGTTTATTTAGACAATTGATATTATATAAGTCCTAAATAATCAATAACTTTCTGTCCTTTACTTTTTTTTATACAATTTACATTTAAATCATATCTTAAAAATTCACGTTTACTTATATTTATAAATATTTAATTTGTTAATATTGTTCTATATTAAAACAACTCTTTAGCTTTTTTGTTGACTTTTGAATAAGAATGAATTTTTGAACTCATCAAACCCTCAAACATATTAAAATTAAAAGAAAAATTTAAGTTTGAATTCAAACATCTCAAATAGTTTGGACATAATCAAGTTTAAATGTTCAAAGTGACGGAAGATTAATATTAATTATTTTTTATTAGTTAACATTGTTTTTTAACTATTAAATTTTAAAATTTGTAAAAAAATTTAAATCTTTAAAAGTTTAAATTCTAACAGTAAGGGAAAACAATTTTGAATTTGTTAAAATCTAAGTTTGACCCATCCTCCCTTACTTACATTAAATGTAGGTGGCACGACAAAAACATAGATGTTAAAATGTAAAAATAAATGTATTATTGTCTAGAGTAGCAGCATTTCTTAAACTTTTGAAGTACGCCGACTGCTAATAAAAGACTATCAAACAGTAGACCCCTTCCCAATCGTCTTTTAAATAACCTTTTTATGTAACTAATCCAACCAATATTACAAACACATAATGAGTTATACCAAAACATACTAATTTCATAATTATTTTTATTTATGTGCTTAATTTTACAAAGAAATTTAATATTTTATCTTTTAGTTTTTATTACTTAATGCAAAGGACTGTGTTACATTCCTTTTATCAGTTTTTTAAAAATGTACTCTAGAAACTTGTTAATTCTAAAAACTTTAACCATACTCTGGATTTCTATGCCGTTATACAACTTGTTTTTAATTTATACAACAGCAGAGAAGTCATTTTTACATAAATAAGCTGTGGGAATAATTGGAACTAAAACTTTCACAGCAGAAGTATTAATAGCGTAATGAACTCGTACAAATAGAAACACAATTTAAGAACCACTGTTTTAGAGCAACATATTTTAATAATAATTTATTGAACTTTAACTTATCATATATGAAATACTTTCTACATGACGCGATTTATTTTTAAATATAAAAGTAATACACTATCAATTTTATTTATGATTTCAGTCACAATGATTTTGTAACTATAATTGACCTACCAGAAGGTGAACACCATTATAAATTTTGTGTTGATGGCAATTGGCAGTGTGATAATAAAGTTGTAAGTTGATATTTAATATTTGCAGCATTTTACATGGAAAAATCCATCAATTTACAATATGCTTTTTATTTATAGTCCATGATTGAAGGTGATCCAGGTATAACAAACAACAAAGTAGTAGTGAGGAAAACAGACTTTGAAGTTTTTCAAGCACTAGATGTTGATTCAATTGACGAAAATGGCATTGAAAAAAGTAATCAACATTTATTTTATTAACTGACTAGTAGATTATTTTTTAATGTATAACTTGTAAATATCTTCATTACCTGTCGATACATTACAAGTTAAGAACAAATAGTACTTAAAAAATTGAATAGCTAATTCAGCGTATTTCATTGTAAATTATTACATTTTCAGTAGTATTATTAAAATTTGAAATGAGAATATAAAATTAGCCTGGAGTGTAAAATTTACTAGCACAATATGTTCATATAACATATAAATTGATTAAGAATTTGTAATTATCTGTACAACTGTACCTTATTTAGTGGAAATATCTGCAAAAATCAAACACTTAAAGAAGAACCAATAGAATAAACAGATTTATAAATATTTGAGAAAACATTTTCTCTTCCCAGCGCGTAAATATGAACTACTAATTTTTTTAATTCTATTCATAAAATTTAAGTACATTTCAATGTTACATGTTAAAACAATATTTATGATTTTTAATAAATGTTTAGTCTAATTTATATTTGTATGAACACTTAAAAATTGAAAATACAGCATATCTAACCAAGTAGCTGTTCAGTCACATTTTTTACTAAGGTGGTATATCATTACCTTTAAATTGAAAAATGATAAATATATTTTGGATGAATTTAGATGAATCTAGATATCGATACTTAGAATCTATTTATACCACTTTTTTTTAATATTTTTTATTTAGGTGGATTTTCTCAAGATATTCCTTCATCAGTTCCTTGGCAGAAAGTTTCTGGACCACCAATTTTACCACCACATCTTCTGCAAGTGATACTGAACAAAGACACTTCAGTTTCGGTAATTATTTTCACTCATACAAAATAATAATTTTTTTTTTTTTAAATAATAATTTTGTGTTCTTAGTGTGAACCAACACTTCTTCCAGAACCAAACCATGTGATGCTCAACCATTTATATGCTCTTTCAATTAAGGATGGAGTCATGGTGTTGAGTGCAACACACAGATATCGTAAAAAATATGTTACTACTCTGCTGTATAAACCAATCTGAACATGGTATATTATGTTTATTTTTTTTTATTATTTATTCATTCATTATTAGGAAAAAACACATTAGACTGAATTATAGTTCTACTACCATGTTTGATTCATTGAGCTTTCATTGGACTTTAAAATTTGAACAAATCTTTACAAGTTACTTTTATTCAGTCTTAAATATTAGGGACATTTTCCGGTAACTGCTGCAATTCCGTACAATTTTCCATTGCCGTGTAGAGGTACAGGTAGACTTTCTCTCTTCACTTTTTCATTTCTTCCAGTGAATTCGATTTTCCCTCTAAAATATAAATATATAATCATATTATATTGTATCAATCTTTTAAAATATGAAAACACATACGTTATCCAATCAGTCCAGTAAAAATTTTCCCTAGTAATAGTCAATCCAAAGGGATAACTGCAATTAGCAACAGCAGTCCGTTGTAATCGACTCTCTATTCCAATACATTCTAAAATATAGGGAAAAAAAGTATATAATTTAATTATTTATGTACATCTCTTTAAGTCTAAATTTATAAATTAAAAATATATGTCTGTTTATAATAATAGATAACAAATAATAAATTGCTTAGTATCAACTATTATTAATAATAAATATAGGAAGATGCTTTTAAAAAAATATATCGTAAAGTTACCTATGCTTTTTAAACCTGCATCTGCCCAGCACATTTCATCTGTATACCAATCTATAGCTATAGAGTTTGGTAATTTGACATTAGGTCCTTGGACAAAAATTTCTCTTTGACTGCCATCCAAATCAGACCATTCAATTTTAGGGCTATTTCTATTCCAGTCCGACCAAAATAATTTTCTAGCCATAAATAAAATATATAAATTAGTTAATTAAATTGTTTCAGTTTTATATAAATTATAATACTAGGTACCTTCTGTTTGGATGAACTGCAATTCCACGAGGATTACTCAGTGAAGAATTTGCTATTATTGTTACATGGGTGCCATTAGACAAATCGGCTGCCATTATTCGTTTAAAACCAGAATCGGTCCAATAAATCTTTCTATTAATCCAGTCAATGGTTAACCCTTCGGTTGATGTAGCTTCGGTAGCAATAAATTCTTGCACATTTGAACCATTCAGTTTAGCAGACTTAATTGTCTGGTCTGCTATATAACTCCAATAGAACTGCTCTTCTAAACAATCAACTGCTAAACCTTGAAATAAAATATAATTTACTGACTGACCCTATGCACTTTGTCAAATCTTATATGATTCAAACTATGTTCAATTCATTATTAAATATTCATTATAATGGTGTTCAAAACTAAAAAAAAATGTTTTACTGTTACTATTGTAATATGTAACATATGACAACAATGTATAAACAAAATAAAAATTGTAAATATTTACCAATGGCTATTTTATCAAATTGCAGATGAATTGGATAATCTCCTCTTGTTTTGTTTGGAACAGTTGGAATATGTAATGTTGCCATCCCTTGATTTACAAGTAAGTAAATGTCTTCTTTTGTTGTTTTTTTATTTTCTTAAAACAAATGATACTTAAGTATAAGGGTAAAATAAGTCTGAGCAGAAGTGATTATCTAACCACTTGGCTACAAAACAATATATATTTTTTTTTATACATAAATTCTATGTAAATATTTATGATTTTGTTTTATAGATGCTATAAATTGATGTTTTATAAACAAACTATTGTAATTTAAATAAATGTTAATTATTATGTTTATATGTAATTCACAAATATTTGTCTTACCTTTACAGTAATAACCATTTCCTATGTATCCTTGTCTACATTGACAAATGTAATGTCCTGATGTATCAACCATACACTGAGCCAATGAATGGCAAATGCTGGTATTTACAATACATGTCTCTGAGCATGATAACTCTAATCCATTCCAGTTTTCTGTGTATCCCTTCAAAATAAAATAATAGGAATTGTTCGTTTTTATTGTGTAAATATTAAATAATTAGTTGAATTATAATTTAGCTTATTTTATTAATTACTACCTGGGCACAAGAACATTTAAAAGTATTTCCTATGTTGTTACATTCGGTATTTGCAGGACACGAGTTCTCTGTGCATCCAGTTTCAATAATCCGATCACATTGTGTAACACCATTACCTCGGAATCCGTTATTACAACGACATGCATAATTATTTCTTTCTCCTTGTACACAATTGGCATATCTGTGACATTCGTATGAACAGCCTAAGATTGATTAATAATCTTGTATTACTGTGGTTTATTGTAAATAAAATATACAACTATGACTTACGTGATCTTTGGCATTTGTTTTCAAGCTTTTGATAACCTTCCAAACACTTACAGCTGTATATGAAACTGGTTTCGTTATACATACACGTCTCGTTCGGGCCACAATTTGAGTCCGCGACACATTCTCCAGTCGGTGTACATATTACACCATCTCCTTCGTATCCGCTGTTGCATACACATATTGAATGACCTTCAATCATCTGACAGCTAGCATGCATATCACAGATGTTTGATTTTGAACAGGATAGTTCTAAATCATTTTTAGTAGCAACATAACATACAAAATGTGTAATAATAAGAATAAAAAAAAAAAAGAGAGATTTTTTTATAAAAATAATTATTAAATTTTTTAAATTTGTATTTATATACTTATCTTGTTTTTTTGATTTAGAAGAAATACTAGAATATTTGTTTCAGCAACATAAGATAGGTATGTTGTACAATTAAATAAGAAGAAAGAAAATTGATAAGGTGATTGTGGTTTGAAAAAGTCCTTTATTAAGAGACTGGTTCAAGGTGCTAAGTTTAGCTTTAAATGCTCAGATTTAAATGTATAGAAAATAGGTAAAATTCAGAAAGTTCAACAACATAAACAAAAATTCTGCCTTTTTAAAAAAGATCAACTCGCACGGTTTTATTTATTTTTTATTTAAATTTTAATATACCTACTTAGGAAGGTAAGTACTCGTATTTTATATTTAATATTCTCATAAAATTCAAATGGGCTTTACTGTACTATGAAACTGTATTTTGTTTATTTCAAAATTGTAATTTTAATATTTTATAAGCGTAATACTGGGATAAATAAATTTTACATTTTGAGTATTAAAATATTTATTATATACATACTACCTATGTATTAAACATGTAAGCACTCTTAAGTTTTTGAAAAAAGAAATGGTCATCAAAATTGCCTAGACTCTAGACTTTTTGTCTCAGTCCTGGGGTTTAGGTTCTACAAAAGTTGAAGATCTATTGTTTTAAATAATATAAAAGGTACCTACATTAGTTATATTGAGTTTTATATTTGTGAACAATCATTATTTTACCTATTAATTGTTTTTACATTTTCATAATATTTTTTCCCATGTTTCTCAATCTATATTATTACAATGAAATAGTATTTTAATACTGTAATCCATTTTAATCTTATTAATAATAAATTCTTAAGTATATAGGTGATTAATAAGATTTTCATAAAACTATAATAGCATTATGAATACTATTTTCATTGCTATAAAACTGTAAAAGTATTTTGATAATTTTCTTAATTCAATAACAGTATTTAAATACCTTTATTTAAGGTTTCAATGAAGTGATTACAAATTGTAGGTATTGCATTTTATTCATTTAATCCATTTTTTTCATCCTTTACAAGTTCATACCCAATTTTCACATTCTAATCATTCTATAAATTAACTATCGGTGAAAACATTGTTATCAAATTCTAATAATGTAAAATCATAGACATAAATATGTGTATGTGTAAAATATGTAAATTGCCCTATAATTATCTCAATGTAAGAATGAATTATAACAATAATTCTCGGTCATGGTTTATCATATTAGAGAATTTGTATACCAGACTAATGACAGTTTCTGGTAGGAATTTTTATATTTTTTTTTTTTTTGAAGTATTTGAACACTATATAGGTATTATTTAATTGTTATGTGGTATTACCACACTACAATTTATTACCACGATTTAAGATTGTATGAAATGGACACGACGTCACGACAAGACTGGCGGGTGGGTGGGGTGTGATACTATTTTGTCACTGCAATTTAGTAAGGTGGGGTGGGGGGATTAAGCGATAATTAAAATATAATTTGTCATGCGAATCTGGGCGGTGGTCTATGGCTCGCAGTGATGTTATTATAATATGTAATTATCACGCTTGTAGATATCTACAACGGTGGTAATTATTATAGCGCTCTAATTGCATAGCCCCCCCCCCCCACTACAATATTTACCGTGACATTTTCTGATTTTAGCCACCGTGTCCAGTCCATACTATCGTAGTTCGTGGTTATTACTTGTAAACGTATAATACATATTTATTAGTACCTATTTAAAAATAAAATGTGCATGAACATTAGAATCTTCACTAGGTATTTAGAACAGAAATTACCAAAGGATACCTATTAATATTATTAATATTCTGTCCTTAGTCTTAGTTGATATGTAATGTTTACATTTTAAACTATTGATTCTTAGTTTTCTTACCAATAATCGAACATTCATATCCGTCTCCTTCATAACCCGGATTGCATTGACACTTGTGTCGTTGTTGAGAGTTTATATAGTTGCATTGGGCATGAGCATGACACGTGTTGATCTCAGCACATGAAACTGCAATAATTTTTAACACAAGTTCTACATGTAATAAACAACAAACTATTGTTAACTATTGTTAGACCGAGACTCACTCGACGATTCTGTTATGGCGCTCTCCGGTTCTACGGTCGTAATATCATCATAGGGCGCACAATATTCTCCTACGTCAATGTACGATGACGGACATTGACACAAATCTTGGGTACAAGTTTTCTTCACGGGACATCCTTGACCTATGTATCTATTTCCTTCCAACCGGCATCTGGGGTCTATGAACAATTTTCGTAAATTATGCAATTAATATAGAAAGTATAAATGTATAATATACAATCATTGCTTTTAGTGCCTAACCTAGTTTGCTAAATTAGTTTTTATATTTTTGATAAAAAATTGGTTACAAATATTAATTTTCCGTCATAAATCATAATGGTAGGCACCTATTTACATTTTTGTGAAATATACGGAGAGAGAGGCTATACGTGTGTGCAAGATGGAGAAATCAATTACAATGTTGTGCCCTATTTAGGCTACAATATTAAATATACCATTTCTTTTTTTCAAAAACAACAATCGCTAAAAAAAATAAAAACTGATCACTTCGTATGAACTTACATAACGGTAAACACCTAAGTCCATCGCCTATGAAACCTGCGTTGCAAGCACAGGCGTAGGTGCCCGGATAATTTGTACAATGACTGTCCCTGTGACAGACTTCTGGTATATTACATTCGTTGACATCTATGCATTCGAAATCGGTGGAGTCGCTTGACAGCAAACGTATTTCGTAACTATAATCGAAAAAATATCAAATTGTACTATTTAATCCAAGAAAACGTAAAAATAAAGTGAAACTTCCAAATTACAAAGTCTCATGGACAAACAGAAAATCGTATTACATAGAATTTCGTTAAATAGAATTAAATACATTTGGTTCTCAAAAATATTTCGTTAAATGGAAATTGCACTGTATCTATATTGTAAGTAAGTACATGTATATCTGCTGAGTTAGAGAAAAATTGTTTTTTAAAAATAATTTGAGTACATTATTATTTATTATGACTTTAAAAACATTATACTTAAATAATATGTAAGTTACGTCATTACAGTTCCTGATAAATAAACGATTAATTTACCCTTGGATACAGGAACATGTGCTGATATTATCAGGTACATCACAAACACTGTTTTCGATGTTGTATGCCCTTGATGTTGGTTCTGAAAAAATTTATAAATTTCGACGTTGACATAGGTACATACATTTTTTTATATAACCCCCTTCCAGGAAATAAAGGGGAGGGAATTTCAGCTGTGTTTTTATCAAAATATACCAGTCTTATGTCAGTTTTAATGACAATCTTACTAATCAAATATTTAGATAGAACTTATGAAAACACAGTAGCATAGGGGCATAGTGGCATTGCCATGGGATAAGAGGGGGGAGTTGACCATGCAACACCCCAATTAACCGTATCAAACCACTAGATAGAAACTTTTAAAAATAAATAATTATTGTTAGATAATTGTTGAGTACACACTACTGTAACACATTCATTATTGATAATTCAATTCTGTAAAAAAATCATGTGGTAGCGCACACCTCTAAGAAATAAATTGAACAAAAGAATACAAAGTTTTTAAATAAATTGAGGTAAAAAAAAAATGCTTGTTTCAAGTCGAGCTGATATAGGTTTTAGGTGACTAGGAACATTCGTTTTTTCAAGTTCAGATTGCATTAAACCATTTATGGAAGGTCACTTGGAAAGCTAAAATTATTTTTTAACAAAAAGTACAAAACCATAATTTTATTGTAGTATTTTTTATTAATTGAAAAAAATTTTAACATTTTTTTGAAACTATTATTATGTTTGATTAATACTTTTTTTATTAGTTGCAGCCTTTACTCATGGTTAATAGAAAATTAATTCCAAAATTCGGATGAAAAAATTGGGTAAGTTCGACTGCCGGGTGTTCGCTCATATAATAGTTAGGCATGTCCAAGCCACCCACTTTTTTTGGACGGAAAATAAAAACAGCCCTCAAAAATCCAAATAATATTATTTCCGAATTTTAATTGACGATTAACACCAACAATTCAGTATAAAGTCACAAAAAAAAATAATAACTTGAAATTGTACGCTCAATTAAGACTTCCGAAGTTTTACGTAATTAATTTACGAGTTGTTTTTTATTAAACTATGGTTGAATCACAAGACGTATTGATAAGAGTTAACACATTTTCAATGGCAATGAAATTTTCCGAAAAATATTATTATGATGTCAGAATTTCATTCCCTCATTCTACCATAAAATTAAACGCTGTTATCAAAAAATAACACAATATTACTTCAATTCACTTCTCAGTTCCAAGCACTTACTAAAAGATATAACTTAGTCCTAGGTTCTAAGCCACCATGATTGACGGCAGTAAAATACTGTACTGTGTATTACAGTATAAGTAGGTATAACAATTTATTTTACTCCCTCTGTATGTATAGTAAAATTGCAATTACCGAAATTCCACAACGCATAGGGAGAACTTTATCTGTGTCGTATTGTTTTTCTATTATTTAGATAACATAAATAATTTAAAGTTATCAGTTTGAGAACATTAGGTTTTTTTGTTTTTATCATTTAATTATTGAAAACTATTGATTAGTGTTAACAAAAAAATGAAAACACTACGACACAGATACAGTTCTTCCCTATGCGTTATGGAATTTTGGTGATTCTACTATAGGTACATACAAACGGAGTATACCTAGTTTTCCCGTGCAAAACAGTTTTTGCTTTGTTGTACATATTTTATAAGACGGAGACAACTCTAGCGGATGTTATGTCCTCACAATGATTAGAATAATGATCACTAATTGCTACTCACAAACATTTACTCGACACCCACTTCCTTAAAAATTGCATGCCTATATTGAACTCCTTAAAAACGGTCGATATCGAATCTCCTTTAAAAAAAAAGTACAATACTATGGTATTTACCCGTATTTGGGGCTTCAGTAGCAGCTCCGCAGTAATAACCGTTTCCCTCAAAGCCCGGTTTACACTGACAGCTATAGGTCCCCACTTCGTTAAAGCACATGGCGTTCGGATCACATCGATCGATCCTGTCTTGACACTCGTTGATATCTACGCACCCGGACTCGGCACCGTACAACGAATGGAATCTGTGAAATATAAGAAGTACACGCGTGATGATTAAAAATTAGAACATATTTTGTGTCAGATTCTGCTGACACAAAGGGTTTAAAAAATGAGTCAAGAAATCAGTGCAGTCTTAAGACATAACTGTTATGAATTATAGGTAGGTACATATGATCAATAAATTATTATAGTTTATAGGTAAATGATGATATTATTTTGTTCTGCAGCAGCTCACTCTGCTGTTTATTCCTTCATAATAATAATATAAGATATATATATTTCATTATTTCAAAACGATTTTAGGTGCATCTTTATAACAATAGTTGAAATAATAAGTAAACATTTTATATTACATACCCTAGATTGCATTCGCATCTGAAAGTACTACCTTCCCTGACGCACGTACTGTTCGCAACACATTTCACATGTCCGTCGCTGCAAGGGTCCTGCGTGTCTTCTGTGTATGCCGCATACAACAATAAATTAAATATTACTTATTACTAAGTTCAAGTACATATAGGCACTGCCGTGCCACAACAACTATTTGAAGTTGAAAAACTTCAGTATTTATTAAGTATTTTACTATTTTAGTACTCACCGAACGGCAAAAATATGTTGTTTGTGCTGACCAGTCTTAAAATTTTTACTTTTTCCTCGTAATAGGCGAATGCTTTGGAATTCTGCAACATGAACGACGTAAAACTTTTGGCGGCTTTGTTACATGGCTGAGAGAATTCAAATTTTTGCGCCACGGTCACTTGCTGTTCGAAATCCGACCCTTCCTGTTTGTACCTGTACGTGTAATACGAGTGCATACGACCTGTTCAAATTTAAATATGAGAACATTATAATATTATATACTATATAGGTAGGTACATAATCATAGACATTCAAACATTTGATAGCTCAATATTATAAGATAGATCTGGTAGTTCAAATTGGCAACACCTTAAAATATATGATGCGTGAGTGGAATAGGCCCAAATACAATTTGGAGTTTGGGGGCTATTGACGTTTAAGGGGTCCCCTAGAGCCCATATTTGCACCCATTGTGGGTGGGTATTGATAGAAGGAAAATTGGAAATTGTATTGGTATAGCGTAAATCACCTAAAATTATTTAAGCAACACCAATTTTTTTTTACTTTGTTTTTGACAAACGCCTCTAGACTCTGGTTGACTGAGTATAGGTAACCTTTACAATTTTAATTTTATACAGCGTTTTTAAATTGTATAAGATCCTAATTATTTATGATTACAAAAAATATTTTTTTTATAAAGAAATAAGTTTTATATACAAGTGGAAAAAAAATAAACAAAATGATATTTTAAATGGAAAACACTCGTATTCTCGAAAAGTTTTATGGTTTTTGTAAATATTTTTTATAAATTATTAAACAGTAATTTATTAAAGTTATTAAACAAAATATTATTATTATTTTATATGAAGTAAGTCTTCTCCCAGACTAACACAACTCCCACCTAAAATAACGAAATATTCAAATATCATTAATTAAATTTCTCAATGAACTTTTAGATCCATCATTATTCATTAACCCTCTACCATTCCCTCTCACCATCGTTCTTAGTTAGTTAGTTCTTACAATCCTTTACTTAATACTAAAACACAAACAAATAACATAGGTATTATAACCACACACACTCTCAACATTCTAACTTGACATTCAAATAGTTTCGTTAGGTACTCTTAGTCCTCGCCGTAGTTATCATCTTATGTAGGTACTCGATAACTATGGTTCTTACTATCAGCAGAATAAGCCAGCCTATGCCCTATACCCACGATGTAGAGCCTTCAATGGAATGTCTTTTCACCCACCGTCCCACCCACAATCAACCCAATCCTTATAAACCATCTTACAACACGTATACTTTATTAAAGAATAAAAATTATATAATATCATACATCGTGTGAATAAAAAAAAAATTAAGTAAAAACCCGGTAAAAAAATATTTTATACCGTTATAATTTTTTAAGTAGGTATTTCAATTTTCATATATAATAATTAATAAGTCATAATAATGTTAGTTTTATTTACTATCTACTTGACTTAAATAATAATTGTTCTTCTAAATGTCCACAAACTCGTAGAACATCGTATGCCTACCTATGTCCTACACAATATTATCTCAATTATCTCACTCACCATTCGCAATCGTATACTGCTGATGATTGTCGTTGGGCAATGTGAATCTGGTATGTGGCAACGGGACCTGAGGCGTTGTTCCCTGTACGGTGGCGTCCATTATCAATTGATCGAACGAATTGAGCCCGAAAAACCGTTGATGAATGGTTATCCTGTGTTCGGTTCCCGGAAAAGTCACTTCGGAAGTATAGTTTACCACTCCTCCTATACATTGACACAATCGTAAATGCGTGATGATATAATATAATGTGACATGTATGACAAATTATTGCATACACTTGATAAAATGCGGATTATTCATAATTATTAATTAGGCACTCAAAATTAGTGTTTGAAACATAATGTGTAATTAGAATTGAATGAAAACAAACATTTTTTACCTTCAATTTGTAACCTAACTCTTCGGGAATATTACCTATAGTAGCTTATTTATAGATAGTTTCACTGGACCACAGGATTTCAATAATATACTATATATATGTAATATGTAATTGCAAAATTAAAATATCTAAGGCCTTATTTTTACAATGTCCGCGGGTAAGTGACTGATAACACTAACCGTTGTCGGTAACACAAAATAAATTCTGCCGGTTTGTCTTGTAGACAACATAATTTGTCGAGATCGACTTTGGTTTTATCTATGTATAGGTGTATAAATAAATATTGTAATAATCTAATAATCGCCGACCTGTCAACTGGTATCCGTTGTACGCGTTTTCCGAGTGCAAAGAGAAGAGCCAAGCAACTACCGACGGGAACACGGTCAGGTATTGCAACTCGAAACCCAGGTTGCTGGGCACGTCCGAGATAGCCATATACACACGGCCGTCCATCGTTGCCACGTAAGCCTGTAAGTCCGACTCCGGCATGGAGATCCCGTTGACGTCGATGCTGACTTTTCCACTGACGCGGACTGGTACGTCTGCGCGAGTAACACAAAATAATATAATGCTATAGGTAACGTATTATTTTCGCACGGGTAAGTATACCGCATAGAATATAGATAGTAGTTTATGCTGCGAGTACCTATACATATAATGTAGACCATGGCTTAAATATTACTACCTATATAGGTCATTGCTGCAATAGTACCTTCCAGGCACGTAGCCAGAATTTTTTAAAAGAACGTGTTTTGATTTTATATTGAAATACAATTTGGGGGGGGGGGAGATTCACACATCTTATATAATATTTTAACACCCAAAATACCCCCACTGGCTACGCTCCCTATATCTAGTTGGTACCCCCATTATAGTTAGTACCCTGAATTTCAATGCTAGCACCCCGTGAATCTCGTGATTATCTTAAATAATGATAAAAAATCTTGGGCAATTACCAAATTACCAATATGTGTCAAGACTCAAGATAGACTATCGGACTAATCAATCATCTGCATAGAAATAAGAGATGTGGGCAGGTATAGTCCTTATTAAGCGTCCACGGAAATTACATGCCTTCACTAATAAAGTTACAGTGAAACTTTCATATATAACGAACTTCCAATTAACAAAATGTTCTGTTTGACTACATATGTTTGAGAACCAAATCAAATTAGAACCAAATGTATTTAATTTAATTTTAAGGAATTCTCTATAGTACGAATTTTTGTTACCCGTGAACCCACAATACTTCGTAATATGAGAGTTTCGTTGTAAGTATATATAGTAAATAACTTAAAAAAAACATAAATTGTTATAATTGTGCCTGTGAATTTAATGAAAGGAAAAATCTCAAAATATTCACTTTAAAATGCACTATACATGAAAAATGAATTCAAAATCAGTATAATAACCTATTAAGCTGTGATAAGAAAAGAACTATATTTTTAAGTTTTCACAAAAAAGTTTAAAACAAAAATTAAAAAAAAATTCATACAATTTTGGTAAAAAGTTTTTAATAAATGATAAATGAGATTTATAAAATCATACCTTTTTTATAAATTTTAGTGGCGTACGTCAACCAAACCTGAGTGACGGGGGAATATTTTCTTGGTGGGGGTCAACTAGACTAGAATGTACCGAAAAACATATACATATTTATGAATTATTTAAGCAATAAGTATAACATTATAATATGTAATTACTAATTACAATAATTCAAAATTGTTCATGATGGATATTCGACCTTTTCATCTATGATTAGCATTAAATAACTTAAACAATATATTATATCCAGATTATAGCTATATACCTAGGTATAATATAGTAGGTAGTTTATTATAATTAAATCAAGAGTCGACTTACTTTCTTTGATACAAGTTACACCGTTGCCAAAGTACCCTTGCTTGCATATGCAGCACATGTCCCCTTGTTCGTAATCCACGCACGACGCTTGGTTGTGACACAAAGCTCCGGCTACCGCGCAAGTCAAACCTTCATCTGAAACATAGTGACATTAAATATTATTATCATAATAATCATCGTAACAAAGAGCATTGCCGCCACAGGCAGTGGACGAATGTGGGTTATACAAAGTGTCGATATGGTGAGCTTCGTCACCTCTAATAATTCCCATTTCCAACCACTTTCAAACTTGTTTACATTTTTACATTGCCACGTTTGACGAGCATTACTTATACTTGTAAGTTATAAATTATAATATACGATTGTTATATTATAAAATACCATCTTGGAACATAATACTCCTAATATTTACCCAAACCATCAGCTGATTCCGGAAATAACAAAATGTAATATGTTGACATAAATAAAACGGAGAAATAATTTATAATTGTTCATAGAGTATACAAGTGTATATGTTTTGTCTTTTACTAAAGCTACATAATAAGTCAATAAGATACCAGGTACCTGGTCGTACGCTTCCGGGAAATTCAGGTGGTTCCACGTTTTCATTCGGTCCAATGTTGCCCACACGATACAACCAAACGCCCGGCGCGTCCGTGTTACTCCATCTATGCATAAACAAGATCAATCAATTTAATAGTATACAATTAATTGTTATAATATGTGATATAATTTATAAATATAATTATAGATAACTATATTTCTACGCATGAGCTAGTAATAATTATTTTTAAAAGAAAATTCCTGCGGGCGGTGGCTTATATTATATTAGTATAAATGTATAATAGTTGATACCATTAGGCATTAATACTTTTACGACTCAATTATTGAATGCAGGGACACAGCTATGCCCGTTGTAGGGACTAAACATCTCCATTCAAACGAATGCACAGTATCGGAACACTAATTATAATTTTGGAGGTGTATAATTTTTTTCAAATAAATAGATACCGTAAACCAGGGTAACTTTGGCCCCGGGAGCTAACTTTGGCCCACCGTTTGAATTTTAAATACTTCTGTAAACTGTGATGTATACCCCATTCCCGGGTGACTTTGGCTAATTTTTTTTTGAAAAATTATTTTATGGTTAAGAAATCGGAAATTAAATTTTGCAGAGGGTATATTTGGACCCACACAATTATGTCAAATTTTTTCAATTTTAGTATCTTATGTGCAACCTAGTTAAATTTAGTCCTAAAGTTGAAAAATGGTACAAAGTTACCCCGGTTTACGGTAGTTAGTTACATTTAAATAGCCAAGAAAACACATATAATTAAATAACTATTAATTTCATACCCTTCCTTATAACTAGGTAGTGCCTACCGATGTCTTAAATATTTTTTTATAATTATTGACATTCTCTTTATCATAAAAATACAATAGGTTATGCAATTGAAATTTAAAATGAATAAAACATATAAAATCTGACACTGATGCATATTTTATTTTTACCTAGTAACACAACTTGGTAAATTCAAGCTGTTGGTTGTAAAAATAAAAATATATAATATACTTATATAAATTATAATAATGTTAAAATATCAACAGTATACGTAACCTTTAACATAGATACCTAGTCTGAAATATAAACTCAAAATACTAATAATAAGGTAGGAGTGAACTTTCTGAACTATAGATATTTATTTATCAACTGTTGACTACCTATTGTTAGTTTTAGACGTTTCTACGTTCGCTACATAAATAAACTTCTTGTATATTTAATTTAAAACGGGAGCGTCGAGCATATTATATTATTATATTTGTATTATACATTTATACCTACCTAGGTACGGTTATAGACTATGGTATAATACTATATAGTAATTAATGTGATGAAATAAAGATAACGATATTGTTTTAATTTATAGTTTAATATTTTTAATAAGTTTTTACTTAATATTTATTAGTTACCTAACGCGATTACACTTTTCAACAAGTATTTATTTAAATTAAAATACGTTATAAACATCGTGTGTTGAGTAAGTTATTATAGACACTCATAGACAGCTGAAGAGTGAAGAGAATTCATGAGATTTACATTACAAGAAATTATAGCAATAGTTATAAGTAGGTTCTAGGTTTAGGTATAGGTACTACACTACTACATGTTTATTAAAAAAACACAGGTGGCCAAGTTAATTGTGCAGGCTGGAGTTAGTTAAGTCAACAATAAGAACGTTCAGCTATATGTCCAAAGTTAACAAATACCTAATAAGCAATAAAAAAGTTTAAATTAGAAATTAAAAAAAAGGTGGGAAAGTGGATGTCGCTCTGCTGTACAATAGGTTACAAGTGGGTCACTGTAATGGATGGTGTTAAATTTGAATTCAATGATATAATATCATTGTATAAGAAAAACGATTCTGAGCGAAAACGGTCAGTCAGACTATGATGTTACTAAGTATATTTGATGATATTATTGTGCATAAAGTAATTTATATATAACCTATTTACGTGGAGCCTTGTTTGCAATTTTCAATCCTTAGCTATAAAAGTTGAACATTTTATAAATTTTTAAGTACAAAATAATTATTAAATTATAAATTTTATAAATTTTGTCGAAATTTGAACTTTAAATGCTTATAAAAAAAAATTGTGCCTATGTATTTTTAATATTTTTCAACTGCTATTATAAAAATATATCAGGAACCTTGTATTAAATTTTTACGCTTTATTTCCCAACAAATAAAATTTTATTGATATTTATAGAAAAACAAACTAAAAAAATTGAAAACTGATAATGTCCGTAAACAGCTCAAAAATAGTCAAATTATTTTCAAAATTTTATCGTGTATAGAAAATGCTAATATAAACATTCAGTGAAATTTTCAAGTATCTACAGTCATTCGTTTTTTTATTACAATAAAATAAGAAAATCGTTACATGAGAAATCGAGTGAATATCAAATGTTGTAAAAATATGAATTTCAAACGCTCATAAAAATTTAATTTGATTTGCTTGTAGAAATTTTTTTTCTGATAAAGGTAGACAAAGTTATGGGTAATCTTGTATTACATTTTCAAATCTTAGATTTAAAAAGAAAAATTTTTATGAATTCTCAACTCAAAATAATTTGCTAATTTTCGTGATTTTTCCGTATTTTGTCAAGATTTGAACTTTAAATGCTTATAAATAAAAACTATGACTAAGGATTTTTAATTTTTTTCATCTGCCTTTGAAACAATAACCTAGGAGCCTTCTATTAAATTTTCAAGCTTTTTTACTCAACAGATAAAATTTTATTGATATTTATAGAAAAAAAAATTAAAAAAATGGAAACTGACAATGTCCGTAAACAGCTCAAAATAAGTCAAAATATTTGGAAAATGTTATGGTGTATAGAAAATGGAAATATAAACAACCAGTGAAAATTTCATGTATCTACGGTAATTTGTTTTAAAGTTACAACAAAAACCAAATTCAATTTTGTGAAAAATCGATTTTGCGTAAAAATTCCCGTTTTTCCTAAATTTTTCTTTTGTTTTTCTTGGCGCTTTTGAAAATTACTAGGAATTTTAAATTTTGACCTCCCCAATGCACCAATGATATTCACTTTCCAATCGAAAAAGATACTGAAGTTGAAAATCGAAGCATTATTTCGACTACTTATCGTGTACACAGACACAAAAAAAAATTAAAAAAAAATATAAAAACATACATCATTGTAAAATCAATACTACATTCATCGTTCCACTCAGAATCTAAAAATATTGACTTAACTCAGTTAAAAGTTAGTTTACCTATTCATTTGTTTTAAATTTCCCCCCCCCCCGGATTACACCATTTTTTAAATACTCCACGTTTCCACTCCAGATAATCAACCTACCTTTGATATTTATAAAAATTATTATAACGTATGCATTTCACCTGACCGAAAATGTAGTCAGTTTATATGAAAGTGTTTTGTTTTTGAAAATCACAAAACCCTACTTAAACAACCTAGCCACGACAAAATATATGACCGATTTACCCCTCGGTGTAGTTGTGCAAGGGTACCTACTAACACACGATTATGGTCGGTGGTCAGATAATCGAAAAAAAAAGACAAGAAAATAAAGTTTAGTGGAAAATTTATCGAAATACTCATTCTTGTACAGTTCTACAGTTGTACTTTGTATTTTAGTGTGTAATGTAAAATGTTTGTACACATATTATATTTGTTATCTACCATAATAAGTATTAAGTATCATAACTCGAATTTTCTGATCCTATATAGTATATTTGATACACCAGAAAATTCCTTATTTCCATACACTTATTATATACATAACGTATTTTTCGTTGTCCGCAGACTTTACATCTCAAAGATCTCGTGAAAAAATCTAGATAAATTCATCTAGACGACCTCAGTTTCTATCTTAGATTGTAGTCAAATACAAATTTTGTAATTTATCTCGATAAGGTGTCTATAGATACATTTATCTAACTAAATGTAGCTATTGCACAACACTGGTTATTGCATCGAAGGACTTACCTGTCCAAGTTGTGTATTTGATCACTGCCTGATCCGCGAAGCACGTGTATGCGTCCGTCGGCGGCGCTGAACCCGGCCTGGGCCTTGGCGTCCGGCAGCCCAACCTCGTCGGCCAATCCGCCGAACGACTGCACCCATTGGACGGGTGACGGGTACGCGAATTGCACGAACGTCTCGTGGCCGTCCGTGGCCACGGCCACCTGGAAGGTGTTGGTCCGGTCGGCGTTCTTCTTGTAATAGCCCACCCGGTGCCACGTGGCCACGAACACTGACGTGGCGGTGAACCGACCCTGGTACCGCGGATAAAACCTAGACACCAGGCCGTTGGCGTGGGCCAGCGTCCGCTGGTCTCTGTCCTCCCGGTAGTACACCTGTCCACTGCCGCGCAGGTCCACGTTGGCGTAGAATGCGGCCAGCGCCGGGTAATCGAGCGGGAACGGCACGTTGAAGAACGTGGGCATCTCGTTGTTGAACGACACCAGGCCATTGCTGTTCACCTGCGCCCGGCCAAGTTACACAATTAGGTTCAGTAGGTATAAGTATATTATTAAAAATCATAACTTATTGCAATACAATATTATTAACCTTAGCAGGGACTGGAACCGAACCGAAAAGAACCGGTTATGGTACCCGAAATCCCTTATACTATTGGGAACCGGAACCGAATTCAAATGGTTTCAAACAACCGGAACCGAAACTGTCGAATCCATATTTTTAAATGAACAAAAATCTAGTTTTACAATGATTGTTTTGTGTGTTTACCTTCGTCGCCTGTGCTCAGTTTTTCTCAAATTTTCTAAAAAGTTTTAATTTTTTTTTTTTTTGATTTATGTAGAAGAGTTATAACGTTATTTCGTTTTAAGCACATATTGGGTGTACATTTATGGGGTGCTGGAATAATATTTATGGTACACTGATCTCCTATAACTATAATTTAAATCGCGCGTTGCAATAGTTTTAAACATTTATGCAGTAAATACCTAGCAATGAATCAAATCGTCTGTATGGCGGTACACCCGCATGACGTGATGTCTCCATCTTACAAAATATTGTACAACGTAGCACAAACTGTTTTTCACGGGTAAATTTCCACACTGTAAAGAGGAGAACATGTTTATACTGTGCAACGATGTTTTTATTTTTTCGATATCAGAAATAACAATAAAGAGTTATTCAAGTTCGAAAAACTCAAAAGTAATGAATTTTTAAACAATATGAACATATTTTTTTTAATTTTTGATATCGAAAATTTAAAAACAACGATGCACAGTCAATGTTGTCCTCTTTTTACATAGTGTGAACTTTTTGTCTACAGCCCGAGTGGTCCTATGCCTTCGCAAAAGCGTTTTTGCCATGTTCTGCATTTGTAAGACGGAGACAACATGTGCGGGTGCACAGTGGCGTACCTGTGGGGGGGGCGAAGGGGGCATTCGCCCCCCCCATGGGTCGTATAATTTTGTGTGACAACTGACGATATATGAGAAATGTCCATTGTTATAATTTTTTTTTAGTTTTTATTATAATTTTTATTTTTTTTCATGAAGTCAATAATATGATTATTGATAACAATATGATAACATAATCAATCCCAAGATTTTAAAATATTTTTGTTATCTATAGTCGAATCAGCTGGTGTTATCATTTTGTTTTGGCGGTTCGAACATAGTGTAATTCTGTGGTGATAACAATATAATATTATTATCTAAAATAATAATGGTAATATTAATAAAATTCGTGGTCTGTGGTTCGACCGTTGTCTTTTTCATTGATTCTAGCTACGAAATAATTATTAAATTTTGCGATTTGTACGTGTACAGTGTTTCTGTGTACATAATAGTGTAAAATATTTGTTTTGACGTGTTTTGTAAATTGGAATTATTTGTCATGAACAAGCAAAGCTCACTCAGTAGTTGGTTGAGTAAGAAGAATCATCCATCTACTGCAACAAGTATAGATGCAATAGTTAAAGATGATAATTCTATTACCTATATTCCGTCTCCAAAAAAGAGGAAAGTTGATCTATCAGATCAAAAGGTATTTAATATTTTGAGTCCTACTGAAAATTCAAGTTATGAAGATCAACCTTTAGAAGTATTTGAATTCAGTGATGATATAGGGAATTTCTTAAAACCTACACATCCTTCTGATCACATAAAGTCTAGGATTCTTGAGAAATTGAATATTCCAGAAGATAATTTTGTTTATCCTTTCTCAGTACATACTAAGAAGTCCAAAGAAGAAAAACGGTTTCTTAAGCGTTCACATTTTGAAAAATATAAGTGGCTTGTTTATTCAACATCAAAGAATGGTTTATTTTGTAAATTTTGTGTGTTTTTTAGCAATAAAGGTGGTAAAGATAATAACGTAGAACTTAAAAAGTTAGTAAATGAACCATTAAAGAAGTATGCTAAATTGTTAGGGAAGGATGGTGATTTGGAGAAACATAGTTTAAATTTATATCATTTAAATGCTTTGACATCTGCTACTGATTTTTTAAACTGTTATAAAAATCCACAAAAGGAAATAATAAATATTGTTAATACCTCAAGAATGAAGCAAGTTATAGAAAACAAAGAAAGACTGAAACCAATAATTGAATCCATTATTTTTCTTGGCCGACAAAATATTGCATTTAGAGGGCATAACGACTCAGGAAATTTGTTTGGTGAAAATGCAGATAAAGAAATAGAAAAATCTAATTCCCCAGTTACAAATAGTGGTAATTTTCGAGCTCTTCTTAAATATAGAATATTATCGGGTGATACTATACTTGAAAAACATTTAAAATCAAAAACATCTAAAGCTACATATATAAGTCCAAAAATTCAAAATGACATTATTGAATGTTGCAAGAACTTTATAACAGAAAAAATTATAAATGAAGTCAATGAAAGTAAATTCTATAGTATTATATTTGACGAGACCACAGATATAAGCCACGTATCACAAATGAGTCTTGTACTGAGGTATGTTCATAATAATATTGTGAAAGAAAATTTTGTAGCTTTTATTGACTGTCACAGTTATTGGTATTCTAAAAATGCATCTAATTCTATAGAAGAAAGTGAACTAAATGAAGATGATAATATTACAAAAAATGATGCATTGGAGCCAAAACTAACTGGTGATATCCTTGGAGAAATTGTGATCAAAATATTACAACATTTAAATTTAAATCCTCTAAACTGTATCGGTATCGGGACTGACGGTTGTTCTGTCATGACTTCTAATTTAAAAGGAGCTGTTCAAAAAATTCAGTCCTATGCTTTAAATGCTTTTCACTGTCCTTGTTCAAACCACGCACTGAACTTATCAATTTCAAGATCTTCATCTATTCAAGCAATTAGAAATGGTATTGGGTTAATGAAAGAAGTTGTAGCTTTTTTTAATTTGTCATCTAAAAGAAATTATGTCTTAAAAACAATTCTTAATGGTAAACAGCGACTTAAGAGTTTGTGTGAAACCAGATGGGTAGACCGTCATGATAGTGTTTTAATTTTCAAATCTTCTTTAAATTATATTGTAGAAGCATTAACTAAAATATCAGATTGGAATGAACAAGATTCATCGTCAAAGGCAAAAACATTACTTACAGCTGTATGCTCATGTGAATTTATTATATCACTACATTCACTTTCATCATTATTATGTGTAACTGCATCTGCCAGTAAATTACTACAAAGTGCCAATAGTGATATAAGTCAAGCTGCAGATATAATCACTGATATTTTGTCAAACTTAGAAAATAAAAGAAAAAATTGTAATGAAGAATTTAAATCATTGTTCAGAGATGCTGAGATTCAAATGACTGAATTGGATATTGAATTAAAAAAGCCTCGAATCGCTTCAAAACAAATATCTAGATCTAATTATCAAACCACGTCTATTGAAAACTATTATAAACTTTCTATTTATATACCTTTACTGGATAATATTATAACAGACTTAAAATCAAGATTTCTAAATGAAAAGTATCATGCCATTTCAAAATTGCCTTTACTTTTACCCCGTTTCATTATTAAATCTGACACAAATAATACTGATATATTATTAAAGATAATAAAAGAACATTTTACATTTGAAGATAGCAATATAATTGATGCATTGGAGCTAAAAACTGAATTACAACTTTGGAAATCAAGTTGGATTAGAAAAAAAAATGAAGGTAATTAAATTAATATGTAGTTAATGTAGGTAGTATAAAAACTTTTTAAAATTGAATAATGAGTTAAGTACACATAATATTTTTTTCTCTTTTATTTTTAGGTGAATGTATTGACTGTGATGCCATTAAATGTATTTCAGATTGTAGTGAAATAATTTTTCCTAATATTAAAAAACTGCTTGGTATAATGGCTTGCTTGCCTATAAGTGTAGCATCTGCTGAACGATCCTTTTCTACTCTAAGACGGTAAAATTTTATCTTGTCATACCTATTTTTTAGTTTAATATTTGTATTCTATTATAATAATAGAATACAAATATAATAGATTGCCTTATAAGTTTTAAAAATATTTATAGGACTCAATATTATTTTTAAAAAGCAATTGAATGCTTACTGCTTTTATACTTTCTACTGCTTCAGTACTTTAGTTTAAAAAAAAAGTTCTTTAATGTCAAACATTCTACAAACAATCTACAAAATTGTCTTATAAAACTAGGTACCTATACACCTAGTACCTACCTACTGCTGTCTGCTTTTTAGTTATTTATATTTATTATTTGCTTTATTTTATGCTTGTGCTGTAGGCTAAAAACATGGCTACGTTCAAAAATGGGCCAGGATCGCTTATGCGGGCTTGCACTATTGCACATTTATCAAGAAATAAATATACCAGTGGATGAAATTATTGAACGATTTTCTAGTATGAAAAACAGAAAAATAGACTTTGTATTATAAATTATAATTATAATAAAATTATTTTATAACATGCATTATACTATATTATTAAATTAAACAATAATTTATTTTTTATGTACCTATTAATATTAAAATGTTTTATTTCATAGGTATTTTACAAGTATGAAATTTCCGTTAGGTTAGATTAGCTGTGACGTACATTTTTAAGATATTTTAAGAATAGATAAAAATATATTTCGCCCCCCCCGTAAGAGAGGCCTAGGTACGCCACTGCGGGTGCAGCGACCTCTAAATAGTAAATAATATTAATTGTTATTCCACGTTCAACTCTGTGTAGCCTGTAGGTTAAATAATATTAGTAAAAACCAGTTTATTTATAAATAGAATATAATTTCGTAACCAACTGTGTACCGTCAGATAAGATAATACAATTTTCTATAATATTATGATCGCTGTTTGAATGTTATTTAGACGAAAACTGATACGTGCGCTCGTATAATATACCGTTTTAATCGTGAATTCGTGAACTATTTGTAATAGAAAAAAAAATTTCCGACTCAATAAACCGCAATAATTTACAAACGATTGGTGAAATACTGAAATAAATTTTACAGGGAACTGCACTCCCTATGTGCGCCTATCATGGTCGCTATGTATCATACTATTTTCTATGCACTTCAACATCAGACACTTTCAAAATATTTAAGTTACTAATTTAAGCTATTTACTATTTATATGATGAACTTATTCACACAATCATGCTTATCTACGATATCTACAGAAAAAAAATAATAAGTAGGTACCATTGGTACCGTGGTATCATGGATCCGTCCCAAAATTTAAGTTTGTGGTTAGGTATCGCTACCCATTTGACCATCGTATTTTTTTTTTTATAGTTTTATATCGATGGCTTAATTCAAAAATGTTGTAAGTACATTTTTTGACGAAAATTAGTCAATAAGTGCATAATAGTAGAAGAACAGTAATAATTGTATGTTTGCAAATATGCGGTAAGTGGTATTGTACATATTTAAGTCGATAGATAGCGGACTATTACGTGATAAGTACTATAAATAAATATTGTCATTTCTAAAATGTGTTAAGTCCTATTTATAATTGTGTACTAATACCCAACAGTTTTGCAATAATGTGTTTAGCGAGCACTTGCAACAATTTCTACCGTCTACGAAATTTTTCCCGCCATATCGAGTGTGTTTTAAATAAATGTGTTTAGTACAGTTTTAATTTATTTATCTTTGAAATGTCTTCTACTCATAAATAGTTCTTATATTATACTATTGATAGGGTAAATAAGCAGTGCATCACAACTATTCAATTTGGTTGAATTATTGCATATAAGCTCTTCAGTGATACATACAAAATTAAAACAATTGAATTGGCTAAAATTTTTGCGTGTAAAATTCATTATTTTTTACACGTAACATTTTTGAATTAAGCCATCGACATGCTATATTGTATTATGAATTATGATGAATATTGTTTTATAACAGCGTTTCCCAAACAGTTGCCCGAGGACCCCCCTAGGGGTCCGTGAATTATTATTAGTTATTACCTATTTATTATTGTTAGGTTAGGTTATTTTTATTACGGGGTCCGCAATAATTTTTACTACACCGTATAATGGGTGGTCCGGCGGAGGAATAGTTTGGCAAACGTTTTACAATATTAATATAATAATATTATGTAAAGTTAACATAAAAAAAATAGTTTATAACTTGTTCACCTGCCAAATTACTGGCGTGATAGAGATACCACGATAATTATTGATCGTATACACCTACATAAAATGTATTTTCGATATATTTAAAATAAAAACTAAAAAATATTAGAAATTTACGACATTATATTTGTACATAAATACATTTTGGAATACCTGTCGAGTGAATCGAGACAAAATGATCATACCAATATTGTTTGACCGATTGAGTTCGAGTCTGCAGCTATAATAGTTAGAATATAGCTGTTTAAAGTGCCGTACGCTAAATCCGTTAGCCGTTCACTAATACTTTTTTTTATCGGTGGGGGGATGGCCCTGTGAAACTTACTTACTTAAAATATACCTAAGCATTATCGTAGTTCCAGGTTTAAAAATAGACTGAACAATTTAATCCATATTATCCATTACCTGTTGCATAATTAATTATTATTTTATTAACTAATCTATGAGACGCATACCATATAATATTACACCGACGTCCTATTGAATATGAAGTCTATAAATGCAAATAAGTATTTCGGTATTTGTGATCAATGCCATTAAAATATGATATTTATACACGACACACATCGTGTGCAATCAACTATAATATTATACAATCTAGTCTACATAATTTGATATAAACATAATATTATTGCAGAATCAACAGACGAGTGCGAAGACCGTTTTCGGCAAATATTGGTGATTAATGATAATCGTTTTCAGTTGGTTTTCTTTGTTTTTATTTTCTAAAAAGAACGAGTTTTCGGTATAAAATCTATGACCAACAAAAGGGTGTGCAAACGTGTTCGGGAGGGAAATATCGTTTTAAAATAATTATTCTATTCGGCATAACAATAGTCAGTAATAACATAATATGATAGATGTATGTACATTATTATAATAATTAACCATTAATCATATTGTCCCCACTTGCCCATGACCACCTTTTTTTATAATTTTGTTAAATCTCATATGGGGCCAAATGGGGATATTTTTCGGGGTTATTTTTTCGTGGCACAGCAGTTATAGGTACCGTAGAGACGTATCGTTATAATTGTAATTTAGCAGTGCAATAGAGTGAATAGAATACCTGAAGAACGAATTCAACGAAGTAAAATACATCAATTCAGTAATTTTATTTTCTCAAAAATGTACTCACATTAGAAAATAGAATTTATATATAAAATTCACGTTCACTGTGTTAATCACACAAACGCTTGAAATCTTGAATATTGGCGAATTGGTCTTAACGTTTTCCCGTTTGGGAATATTCTAAATACTTATATTACATAAACTGTTATAATATACATAGATACATTCTTTAATCAATTTTCACATCAATAGTTTTCCGCCCCCTGCACGTGGCCTCCGCACCCTCTTTAAATAAGACACAAATCAATGTGTTTAGTGTACGTGAAATGTTTTATATGCATAAAATAAGTGATCGATATGCATTTTAATACTAACGAACAAGGTACCTACACAAGTACCATTGATATTTGATTAACAATACTATTCAATACGTAATGTACATTTACAACTTACTTATTATAAATTTATCATATTATTATAATATGTATAAATCAAAAATGTTTAGCAAAATTATATGATAAATGATTAATGATTTAAAGTTTAAGATTTAACAACTATATACAGGTTAAATAATATACACAAATTACCTACTCCCAAAAACGTAATCTTTTATGTCTGACTGTTTGACCTTTTCTTTTGATTTATTGAGTATTGTAGCCTATGGGATAGGTATACTAAAAGAGTTTGCTGTATCAATTGACGAATTCAATAGCAAGTAATTTATATGGTACTCATTTACAGGATGCATCAATCGTGTAATTTTAATATTTTACTCCTGAAAACAAATTATCTATCTATAAAACACATTTTCCCGACTGTTCAGTTGAACCAAATTCATGTATTGTGTGATCACACGCGTTTTAAAGTTCACCAAATCATTAAACATTACTGAACGGATACAATTTAATATCATAGCAATATTAATTATTAATTAATAATTTTTGATTTTATTTTTTTATCTGCTGTTTTGTTATTATTATTTATGACTTATGGAGATAACATTTTTATGTACCTACCTCGAGCATTAAACATGAGAAAATACAGTGTTGAAAATTAAAACACAGTCTTGGTTAAAAAAATAAACTAAAACAGTTTAAGTTTATCACAATTACTAGGTATTACTGGTGTTTTATAACCATATATGTAACGTCATTTTGTATACATATAATATATAAGTATTGATATAGTTTTTTTATGCAATAGAATATCAATGTGTAATTTGTTTTAATTTGCATCATCGCTTATAAAACGGCTATTATTGGCTATAATCACTTTAATCTTATTAAAAGTTAAAATACAGGCAGACATTATTTTTATTTTTTTTTGTTAACACAAGAGTTCAACCCTGCTTGGGAGTTATAAATTAAAACTATCATAGAAATAAAATAATAATCTCAAAAGTAGCTAATATGTGTAATGATTGTATATGATTTACTGATTAACTTTGGAATGCAATAAATATAACAACTTCAATATTTTTTTAACTTACGAAAATTGTGTCGTAAGTTTCATTATAGAACTTCACAGGCACACTAAGTGGAATGCCCGGGCTAGCAACCTCATATCCCACTCGTAACTGTGTATCACCGGCTGTTGGTCCATAAGGGTAAACTAATTGCGTAGAACTATTTATCCCAAAGAGCAGAATTAAAAGAAAAAACCGTAACAATTCACTGAACCGATCCATCGTTTTTGTTAAACTGAAAGTGACTGATGGCCGTTACACTATTCATACATAATATGGCAATAATAGGTTATCTATAAAATTTTACATATTATTTTAGACTTGAGATCAAAAGTCCAAACAGATAAATTTCATGTATTCACAGAAAAGAAAGAACAATCAGTAGCATTAAAATAGTATTATTATATTAATATAAATTATATGTAGGTATAAAAAAAAAAATTCAAAGGTCAATGATGATAAAAATGTTGATTTTTATAATTCATGAATCAGTACCACTATCCCATTGATTCTTTAATTTTCTGTAAGAGAAGTTTGACTTCCGGTGATTCATCTGAGATAAAGTTCATTGAAAACTCATTGTACAGGCTCACAAATGATTCCAACTCTTCTACAGCTCTTAGATCTAAACAATTAACAATAATTTATTAAACAAGAAAAAAAATATGATGTAATCACTTCCTAAATATTGATTAGGTTATTAACATTATCCATTATATTGTACATATTACACTAAAAACACTAATAACTTAAATTTGTATAATGATAGACAAATATATATTGTATAATATACGTACAGGATGATTTACTAAGCATTTTCACTGTTGGGAATTACTTAGTAACCCATAGCGAAATAGTAAGTGTAGATATTATATACTAATCATTTTGTTTATGCATATATTTAAAAATGATTGGGTTCAATGTAATAACAATACCTTTGTTGTTATAAATGAATAAATGTATACAATTAAACTTGAATCAATGATTTAAATTATCTTTTTAAAATACTTTAGTTATATATAAACACTAAACCGTACATTTAATACAATCGGAAGATGATATAAAAATATTATATTCCTAAACTGCAATACAAATAATTCATAAACACAAAGAATTATGTGTTGTAACTTATATAGCAAGTCATGTTTATACTAGTTATCTTAAAAATAAACTTAATTGAAATTATTTTCAGCTAACATTTTGATTGTAAATAAATCAATGTAAATATCTTAATTATTTACTATAATTTTAAATATAAAATATATAGTGGTCAACAAATACTATTGATTTAACTATAATATTCCATAAGTAGTGATAAATTTAAAATATACAAAATATACAAAACTATATCTTACCTTTCAAGTTTGTTATCACCAATGTATAAACTTCTAGGGATAATTTGCGCAAACTTACATTTTTAGGCACTCCTGAAAGTAAACATTTTAATGGATAAAATTATCAAAACTATGAACTATGCTAAATTTAATTTACTATTAATTTATCAATTTTTTAAGCTTACCAAAAGAAAAATGCAAAGTTCTTTTTACATGGCTAAGTATGTATTTAAGTTGTTGCTTGTGACTGGCATACAGCTGAGCAAAAGCCAATCGTTCTATTACTTTCAAGAGCGTACTCATGATAGCTAACTGCAGCGGTCTAGTATTATTTTTTAAATGATCAGCACACTGAGCAGCAACTGTTTCTCCAAATTCAACTACATAAAAAAATATGCCAATGACTGTTTAGTTCCTACTTCAATCTGTGATAATTATAACAGAAACTTTTAGATTTATTTGGTACCTTGAGTTGCCAATGTTTGAGGCCATGCTTTTCCAACCAATGAGAATAAAGATTCTTTTAATTTTAATTGTTGTGATTGATCATCAACATCTGAATCTTCGGTACTCTATAGATACAAAATGTATATTATAAATCACTATTCTTATTATAATGATAGATTAAAATGAATAAAAACTATACTTTTTGTATTATGTGCATAACTAATTGGTAAGTTTGAGCAAATCGATCAATTTTTAATTTTTCCAATAGCTCGCCAAGAGTTTTTAAAGCTACCATTCTATAGTTAACATTTTCTTTTTTACATTCATTAAAAACCAATTCCACAATTTCTTCATTTTTACGTGTTTCTGCTAAATCACTGAAAATATACCAATTTTTTATAACAAAAATGATCAGTAAAATGTCATTATAAATATGGTTGATACTCTTATCCAAATTTTACCTTGAACTTAAGTTTAATTGCAACAAGGCTTCTAGTAAGAATTCTTTACCATCCCAAGTTCGGCCAGCCAAACCAGTTTTAATTGTTTCTATAAACTTATTACGGTGTTCTTCATTTAATTGTCGACCAAGTTTATTGGCGGCATCCCCAATCGATCTAGCTGCCTACAACATAATATTATTATATAGATGGAATACAAATATAAAAAGTAATTTTTAAATGATCTCACTTGTGCTTTCATTGACCATGATGGGGACTTGATTGCAATACCCAAAAATTCATAGACAGAATCCAAATAACGTAATAGTACACCTTCGGTATTGTGTACGTTGTCTTCCCAAAGTTCTTTCCATATATCATGGCTCGAAACAATTAAAACTGCTCCATCACCTTAAAGTTAAAAAAATTGTGTTCATAAATGATAATTAAGAATTATATTCATGTAAATTACTTGTTTCTTTTTTGTGGATAGCAAAAAATACCAATGGTATAATATTAGCCAAGTATAAATCTGGTTTCTCACATTGACTTATACCTTTTAGTGCATACCCAACGGTTTGTCTGATACTTTCATCTGTAAATTATTTGTTAAACACATTTTCATAAATAATGAATAACTATAAGCCAAATTTACCTTCATTTTCTATGTACAAATCTCTCAATGATTGAATTAACTTGTTTACAGTAGTATCTTTTGCGACTGTAGTGATTATAGCTATAGTAGACGCATAGCTTTTTCTAATTGTAGTGTTGCGATCAGTAATACCTTTCATTAAGGATTTTAAAATTTTTTCTAAAATAAAAATATACATGTAGTATTATATAGTATTTATATTTATTAAACATAACATGAACTTTACCTAAAAATTTCGAGTTGACCTGTAGTTGCTTTTGGGTGATCAACAAACTAATAAAATGTGATGTGGCAACTTTAGTAGGTAATCCAATATTAGTGGTTAGAAGATCTTGTAAAAGTGGTATTAAATCTTGCAAAACTGTCTCATCGACATAAAGTAAGCTCTGAAAGTTAAAATAAAAAAAAAATATATAAGATTTTTTAATACATATTTACTACTTATATTTTTTTTTAATTACCTTTGATAATACATCACTTGAACTCAATGTTCTCGCTGAAGCAGCACGCTGAGAGTCTATAAGTTCTTGAGTGTTGGGATTAGCTCCAGACATAACACTTAGAATACTCATAGTTGGTGTTTCCACTTTATCCGCACCTCTCAAAAGTGCTATTATTAATTTTGCCAAGTCTCCTTTTAATTTGTCACCACAGTTGACAATTAACTGAGATATCATATCCATACTAAAATTAAATATGTATCATAATATGCAATAATAATGATAGAAAAATATAATAAACCGTATTTACCTCATTGCCCGTATACTCGACTCGGTGTGATACAGACCTTTGTCTAAAATTATTGGCAAGAGTAATTGTAGCAGTACTGTATTAGTAGTGCATTCAGTCACACATAACTAAACATAAATATCATACTTGTACAATAAAATAAGTATTAAACAATAATCAAAAATTTATTTGTTTATACTTTTGATAATGTTTTAGCAGTAGACGTAGCAGCGGTTCTAGTGCCTTCATGAATATCATCCATCACTCTAATGAGTTGCTTCCATGCTTCAATTGTTAAATCCAAACATTTCTATAAATTGCAAATCGTTTGAATATAAATCATATATATTATTGTAATACAGTATAATACTAATATTTACTGTGAATATTTTATCTCCAGTATATTGCAAAAATGAAGGGATGGCTTGACAAACAGAAATTCGAACTCGCCAATCTGGACAGGTTATGTTTTTTACTAAATCCACATAAATTTCTTTATGATACTTGTCAACCTAAGCACAAAATGTTTATATTTCTATGTAAAACTTATTTTATTTATTTCATATGAGATCCTAAAAAAAATGAAGTAAAAAACTTACCGTGAAACGTGTATCTAATACAAGATAACTCCATATGGCACTCATTGAAGTTTGTACAATAGGTGTTGGATCATATTGATATCGATACAGTCTCGGTATAATAAATGGCAATTGTTCATTAAGTTGATCATCAATTTCTAATTTCGATTTAGATTCCTTATAAAAAAAATAAAAAATAAAATATTATAATTATTTATTTTTTATTGTAAAAAATATAATCATAATAACCTTTTTCTTGTTATAATTTGCTAATTGTATAAATTTATATAGTAATTTAGGTCTATTCAGATCAATTACTAATGAACACAATTCTTTGTATGTTGACAAAATACCTCTGAAAATTAAATTTTTACATATATTTAAAAATAACTAACAATAAATCAGAATAAAACTTTTTAAATTCCTCTTACCCAGAACTATCTTTGCCACTATTTCCCATTGCCATATATTCTGATAATTGTTTTATAAGCAATTTTAAAATAGGTTCTTTACGATCATCAGCTTCATATTTGTATACATTTATCAAAGCCTTAGATGCAATATCTCGGATGTAGTCTAAAAGATAAAAAAAGATACATTTATTTTCAATGATTTATTCATAATAATAACAAATAATAATAAATACTATTCTTTTCTGCCAGGAGTGCAACATAAGCAGTTTGAATACGAGCAAGTTTTTGATTTACTGAAGTTAATGTGTTACATTCTTCCAATACATTAAACATCCAAACACAACATGCCTAAATAAAAATATTAAATACAGTATATTGGTCAAAAAACAATTATACATAAACAATCAATATTTTATTTTATTTTATTTCATTCATAAATTATTTGTAATTTTAATAACTTACCGTAATAATTTTAATGTTAGGACTTAAGAATAATACTTAAAATAATATCCTAGTTTATCAAACAATATTTATAAATATTAATATTTATTTTGATTACCTGTTTTGAATTTGGATGATCTTCAGACTGAACTTTTTCTAATATACTATTTAAAAAGTAATCAGCCAATTTCTCACATTCATCGACAGATAAATCTGATTTATTTTTTTTAAACTCATCTTCGTTGCATGTCCAAAAGTTTCGAGACATTTTTGACCGAGGTCCGAGGATAGCACAAGATATACTATCACCAATTGATAAATGTATCTCTATATCTTTTGTCTATTATTTAAATAAATAAAAAATTAAATAACTAAAATTAAATAAATGATAAATACATACATATTTAGTGTTGTCTAAATATTCTTTAATGATATCTTTACTTCTTGATGAGGTTTCTCCAACACAAATTAACCCTGTGCATTTAATTGCTTTGTTTCTGATCTGAAATGCATAACATTTACACAATTGTTTGATTCTGATGTTATGTTAAATTTAAATCTACCTTTGAAAGTGTTGAGCTATTAAACGAAATACTCAATAGTTTTTTTACTAGTGTTGATTTTTTAGACTCTTCAATGGGCAATGGATTTAGCCTTCCAATCGCACCTATCACATCACAAGCAGCACTAACTATTAAAGGACTTGTGTCATCGAGTAATGTTACTAAATAAAGATAAATGATAAAAATATAATATATTAAAATGTATGTAACTAATTATTATGTAATAATATATTAACATAATATACTATAAAATAAAAAATGTAATAATATTTATTCACCGAGTGAAGTAAATGTTTCCTCTCCAACCAATGGTGGACAACTAGTATTATTGTAATATTGATACTCTTGAAGCGATGATAGGGCATACAAGGAAGCGTATAAATCCAATGATTTACTACGGTTTTTATCCATTAAAGATGATATTAATTCCTTAATGCGCTTTTCAGAAATCGATTCGTCCACAGCTGATAGAATTATACCATACAGTATTCCACTTATTCGTCGAATATCTTCATTACTTGATACAAATAATTTCTAAAATTTTGTTGTCTGTTAGTTTTTGATTTTGTAGAAGAAAATCAATATTTACCTGAATTATATTTAAATCTTTGGTGTATTGATTTTTTAATTCATTCGGTAACGTCGCAACACATGCTAATACATTATTGAGTGGTATTACACTGGGTTTGATTTCTAACAATTGCATCATGAGTTTAAAATAATGATCCACAATTTTTGCATCAGACTGATAAACTTTGGACAAATATTTACAAATATCTGGTGTATGTTCTGATGGATGATATAAAGTGTTGTATGTAACTGGTAAACCAGCACTAAATATCAAGCAATGGTTGAGATATTCAGCAATCTAAATATAAAAGTATAGTGAATAATTTAATATTTACTTATTTATTCATAATTGTTATCTATAACTTGAAAACTAACATCTAATAGAACAGACGAATCAAACTGTTGATTACTGTCGACAACAGTCATCACCATGTCTGGGAATCGAGGCAATAGCAGTGCCTTTTCATTTTTACCAATAAGATTACCTGCTTCATCCACGCTGTATAATATTTTTTTTAAATCTGAATCACTAAAATATATAAGTATTGCTTATTAGAATTATTCGTTTAAATTTCTTAAAATAATAATATTGTTGTACCCAATAGAAGTTGAATGTGACAGAATCAACAATAATCTTGACTTAGCATCATCAGCAGGAAATAGATAAGATAAATAATGTGTTGTAACTTGCTTTAGAAGGCCATCAGACATTTTACAATAATGTGCGATCATGTTCAAAATGTCAGTAAGTTTACTGGAGTCAGTATATGCATTGCACATAGAGATTAAACTTGATCGAATTGATCCTTTCAAATCTGGGGAAGTCTCCTGAACAAATGATAATAGTTAATAGTGAAAATAATTTATTAATTTTATAAATAACCTGTATACTTTTATCAAAGCATCAAAAAATGAATTCAGTAGAACTAGGTCTTCTTTTACTGAAGAAGGCACTTTAGAAATAAGTAAGCCAATTAGAGTGAATGTCATCTGTTTAGCATTTAAATCAAGTTCTGGTGATTTTAGTAATTTTAACAGACCAGAATTTAATAAAATTGGAGTAGCTTGAAGCAGAATTTTAGCCGGTTTTCTATAAAAACAAAAATATAGTAACAATTCAATACATGGGTACAGATTTTATAAACTGTTTCAAATAATGATGATCACGATCAAATAAATAATTACCAACATTTTTTACTATTATTCAAATAAATCATATTTGGTTTATTAAATTATTAATACTTAGTTCATAAACAACTATTTGATCATGTATTATAATATTATATTGTTTATGATAAGAACTGAATATAATATTATTCGATAGTCTTTATTAATTATTTGATGGTGCCTGCACAAATACTAAGTTTATGATATATTATATACAATTATACTGCAAGTAAACTTACTGTTGTATGATGATTTGTGTGAATTGTAATGCTAAGCTTTTGAGCCTTTGATTAGTATTCTCACCATTCCAACAGTCAAAAATAATCTAAAACAAATAGATATTTTAAACTTTTATGATATAATAATTACAAAATCAGTGTTATTAATGTGATCACTTTTTAACTTAAGAGGTAATTTAATAACATTTATTAAATTTAACCTTGTACAAACCTGCATGCATTGCGGCCAAATGACCGATTCTTCGCTTTTGCTAAAACATAAACATGGCAGTATCTTTAATCGTATTCGCACACAAGCTGGTTCTTTTTTATTTGCTGGTTCTTGCTTGTTTAAACTAGTGCCAAGAAATAATGCATATAATGGCATCATAGTAGATGATTTAGACCAGTCGATCTCACTAATTGAATACACAAATTATAAATTAAACAAAATATCAATGGCAAATTATAATTTTAACTAACCAAGTAATTTTTCTTAATTCATTTCCACCAGAATTAGCTACCATATATCGCGTATCAGCAGCCCCAACAACTGAATGTATTAATACTGATTGTGATTCAAAAATGTTTGCTGATATCAAACCCAAAATACCTAATTTAACCTATACTCATTATAAATTTTTCAAATATTAAAAATAAAATAAAAAAATAGAGATCATTAAGTATATTACTTGTTCGTGATAATCAGCATCCATGAATATTAGAGGTAAGTTGAGTCGAAGCCTTTTTAAAGATTGTGTGTTAAATCCAGCTACAGGAACTTCATCTGATCCACTCCATTTATAAGGCAATAATAGTACATCTAACATTAACTGTAATATTACAGTTTTCAATTTTGGATATTGTTGAATGACTATTATACCCTTACTTGCTACTTGAACATTTGATTTATTAAGAACCCCAATTATAAGCAATAAAATGCTAGAAAATTGAAATTAAAATTAAAAATTATATCACTTAAACATTTATATATTATTTTCAAACAATGTTTTAAATTTTTTATTACCTTTCTTGATGAGCAATCGACTTATTAGCTATAGAATTAATAAGAGAGGGGATGAGTTCAACTTTTTTATCATTATCTATACGGCCAAAGCTAGTTTTGACAAACACCACAGTAAAATTCTAAAAAATATAAACATGTAAATTATACAACTCGATGTATTATATACGTCGTATTAAGATACTTGCCAATACAAAATTGTTTGTGGACGTAGACAAAAGTGTAGCTAATTGATCAACGGGAAGTAAAATACTCGGACTTTGTTTTATCACTCTTGTGATGTGAGTTAATAATTCAACAACCTACAATTAAGATAAATATTACAATAATGACAATGAAACTTAAATTTAAATTTGTCTATTACTTTGTTTTTGACAGGTTCGTGAGGAGAAGATAACTTTTGTAATACTGGTACTAAAAAGTTATTAATGCAAGCCGAGAGCTGTGCATCTGTATCTGCCGAACCAAGACGGAAGAACACCCTCTCCAAGAGCACTGTATACATAAAACGATTAAAATATTGGATTATTGAAAACCCAGTGAGAATTTATTTACTAAACAGGTACTTACCCAGTTCGTCATTCATGTTCGTCTCAGACATGATGATATTATATTGACTCAAAAATATGTACAACAGGTATTGACTAATGATCGATTTCATAAAGATAATGAATTAATATTACTTAGTACATGCATAGTTATGTTTTAATAACATTCTGATTTATGACTCACCTGAAAGACTGATTTTACGTAAAATACAACATAATAGCCAACAGGTAGATCGTAGATACTAGAACTGTATTGGGTAGTTGAGTTTGTTCTAACTATTTTTAATAATATTAGGTATTAGAATAAATTAGAATATTATTACAGGTAGATATTTAATCATGATTACTAAACATATTTTATTTTCAAATTTTCATTATCATTGTCTATAAGTATGAAGGCGGTAACGAGTTTGATAAAACATATAATTCAAAGAACGTCCCTAACATTAGGCCTTACTACCAGTTGTACCGACCGTGCCAACCATGAACCACAACTGTCAAATATTTATATTAGCATGTACTAATAATTACTATACACGGTTATTATTCTATTCTGTGATATTATAAATTATAAAACATTTTGGCTATCCTGTGCTAATTATAGATATTTGAAAATGTGTTCCACTTCTAGTTTATTTTCGATTAATAAAATACAATTTTTGTTAAAAGTTTTATAAGCTTGAAAATGTACAAGTACAAGGTAATACCCGTAACTCATAAGATATTCAGCTTACAGCAATATTATATAAGTTATATAAGTACTTAGTGTTGAAAATCCAGTGACTGATCTTTTTTTTTCATAAATTATAAACACTCAAAGTTCATATTTTTACGAAATTCATCAAAATCACAAAAATTAATAACTCATAGAGTTTTTATTTGAACATCTATAAGGATTGAATATGTTAATATTAAAAATATTAATTTACAATACGTATTCGCCATTAGTTTTTCTTACTACAGTGGTAAAAATTTACGCAGGTAAAAAACGATTCTGCAGAGCGGAGACGGTAAATATTTCTCTATATAATCCTCATAATATTATAATTTATGTTATATTTGCTTCCTATGTATATTAGTAATTTATTTTTTCATTATTAATACGGTAGATTGAACTATTTTTTTTTCTAAAACAAATCGTAATTAATTATATAATTACTATTGCATTTATTATTTTATGTAATAAATATAAATATTAATATTTCTAGGCAGTGGCGCCGAAGTCCATGTTTATGTATGACAGCTGCCATACATGTAAACATTTAGCTGGGGGTTGGGTTCATAGGAGAATAAAATTATGGAAATTTATAGGAATAGGATCCCAAATTATTAAGTGATATTGCCCAATTGAGAGTAATAACAATATTAATATGGTATACATAATAATATTATAATATAATATAAAAGGTTGCATTTTGTTTATATTTTTGTAGGTATTTTGTACTATCGTTGCATCCGTTACAGGTAATTAATTATTACTTTAATATTATTACATACGTATTGATTGAAAAAAAGAAGAGAAATCTGATCAAAAATAAAACAAAAGTGGATGGCAAATTGTTTGTGAGACTGTGAGGGGGTTTCAAATTTTCTTAGTGGGTTTTGTAGGGTGGGGTGGGTGGTTGTCGGAGATCTTTGCCTTACATTTAATTTTGTACTTCGGCGTCACTGTTACTAAGTAGCCTGCTGTTATTAACTTATATGTCAATATCGTCGCAGTGGCGTCATTTGGGGGGGGGGGGGAATTTGCCCCCTTGTCATTAGCGAGCCGTGTGGCGTGTATGGGCTAGTTTTGAACCTTCATATTATAGTAGCTAATGGCCAATAGGTAATTTATTTAGGTATCCCTCTACTTATGTATTAATTATTTATTCATTGTTATCTACTCATCCCTCAAATAAAAGGGATATTTATGCGTATTATATGATAAAGTAACCACGGTTTGGTATCTCAGATAACCGTAATAGTAACTAGTAAGTATAAAATCATGTAAGAATGTTATTTGTATTGAGATAAAAATGCAATTGTGATGTATTGTAATTGTTAGCGATCGGTTTTTTTTTCAGTTTTATTATGGGTAGATCAAAAATGTTGTCCTCCTCTCAAAAACTGAAATGACGTCACTGTACCATCGTACCGTATAATGGTGTAAATAGGTTCGTTTTTATAAAACAAAAACTTAGAAAAATAATAATATCTTGTTTTGGAGTATTAATAATGACGTATGCTATTATCCAAATAAGTAATAATCTTAAAAACAATTACGATAAAAACAGGAAATAATAAAGTTTTTTTTTTCAAAAATGTTAATGAATTCATATTATGTGAAAAAATTTATTTTGTACTATGTTAATACTTTTTGAAATAGGTACCTACTAAACTGAGACGTGACTTGTGACTACACGAGTGTTTACTTTTAAAATAATTACCATTTGGCATTCAGCCTACACATATGAAAACATTAAACAAGCATTTATTTAGTAATGAGGAAGTATTATAGGTTCTAATGTTTTGTTTATTAATTATTTCCATTTGTATACAAATATAAACTTATAAGTTTTTGGTAACTTGATCACACTTCTGAAATATTTTACTCGAAACTTTTGATTATTTTGTACATTTTCCTTTGCTTCAGCCGTCCGTCCACTCCGATCAGTGATCACAGTAGCAAATAAGTCCTTTTCTCAAAGTCCGATATCAATCATAGTACCAAAAAAAGAAGAAAAATATTTACTCGTCTGTAAATTAAAACATTAGTGTGATTAAATGATTTACCGGAAGACCGATGGACTTCCAACTACATTTCGCGTCCACCAACTGGATCTGCTTGACGGGCTTTGCCTCCACTGCAATTTGTTGAAGTAAAATTTAAAAAAAAATTAGGAAATATAAGTAAGTATACAATGTGTTTAAATTTTAAGCCGGAAGTAATTCGGGCTTCCTTTTTCCACTCATCAAATTACATATTATACTGCACAGTGCACATGTGTAACTGGACTATAAGCAGTGTATACTAAATACCTATATTTAGTTATGCAGTGAGTCGTATTTCAGAACCGCTTACACAATAATTGAACCTACACAAAATATTGTACAGTAAAGAGCAAACATTAATCAAATATTTTAAATTGAAAACTTTAAGTCGTTATATTTTTAAGTTATATAGTATCTATGTGTATTATATATATTCGTATCACGTTTGGTTATGTCTTTATTGGGTGTCCTGTACATAATATGTATGTATATTATCCATAAAAATGTGAGTCCTAACAAAACTGCGCTCAGAATCTTACACTGAATGAACTATACGAGTATACGACCTGTCAAATGCTAAATAAGACGTATTTATTGTGTATTTGACTTGCTGAACTGCGGACACAGTCGTTATTTTTAAGTTGTATACGATATTTGTATAATGTTTGGTTATTCCTTTGTTGGGTGGCCTGTATAATGTTAATATATAATATATATATATATTTCACATAAAATGGGAGCCCTAGACTCCTAGCAAAACTGCGCACAGGACAGTTACTGAATAAACTTTTTATGACCTGAAAAATGGTGCATAATACGCGTTGACTTGAAGAACCGCGTACAACCAGTGTTGAACCTATGTACACAAAATCATATACTGAGCGTCCAGTAAAAACAAACACATCAATCAAATATTTGAAATTGAAATTTTTGAGTCGATTTAAATTATGGTTATAATAATAATATTATGTTTGTTTAATGTCAGTCATCTCTTTATTGGACAACGTTGTAGGCCGTACACATAATGCAAAAAAATTGGGAGTCCCGGCTAAACTATTTATACGAGCGGGCACCGAACAGCTGAACGTGACTGTCTCACGAGAATCGTCTTTATAATATGCATATTATGTCTTGCCGTCTTGCAATCGATTTTGAAAATTTCCATTTAACCGTCGGTCTAATACTAAACGCAATCCTGTTCAAATTGTATATTTTTATAATATTATTATGTTGTCAAGTGTTTATCGTTTTGTCGCTGCACGCGTTGCCCGGTTTTGTGGCTGGAATCGAAAAGTATAATATATGTACCTTATAATAATATTATTATCACGAATAACATAATATATAGGTATTTCTTTCATTATTTCGTAGCTAAGCGATGAACGGTGCATAATATAAGTAGGTTAGGTCAGGCTATATAGGTAACCTACTTGGATACATTTATTGTTTTCAAGAGTTGAATATATCACCCCCTTCCCCTCATGGTTGTTCAAATTTGTTTAGGTAAAAGAACTCACAATACATAAAAAAAAGGATTTAAACCGAATAGGCATCACGTCGTAAAAATGTAAAATTAAAAATAATGACAATTCAAAAATTGTGGAATGGAACTCGCTGCAGTGCTAACGATTGTTATATAGCATGTATACCAACAATATGGTTGCTTAAGAAAAACGCCATTGAACTAAACTATTTAAATTGAAGAATATTATTATTTCTATAGTGTGAACGGTATTTATTTAAAGGTCAACTATGAATAAATATAATGAACTGTGTCTGTGTCAACTGTCAGTAAAATAACTATAAATTTAACAGTTTATAAAATTAATTTGGAAATACAAAAGTATCACTCATCTTTTATCTTTTCTACGTTCACAATATATAGGTATCTTGTATCTTGTATATTTAGATACACTGAGTGCGTGTATCATGATCCTTTTTTTTTGAGTATCTTGCCCAACCCTAATCTGATTATTATATTATATTTATTATTATTATGGATTTTATCAAATATAATAATTAATCGCGTGGAAAGATTATTAGTAAACACAATAATACCTTCATTATTTCGAAAACAAGTGGAACGTTGCATATGCCAAATGAGCCCATTATTGGGCTATAAACCGTGCAGGGTTTGTGTTTTTATTTTGGACTACACCCAAAATATGACAATAAGAGAAATTTGAAATTATCGTTTTCCGCGGGCTTGTCGATATATGAATAGAATGCTCATTTGATAGGTACTTACATGCGGTATAGAAGATATTATGTTATATTATATTCTATACCGAGCTTGGTACTTCGTCAAAAAAATTAATGGAGAATATAATATATACCTATTTCAAACGAGTCATTCGGTCACTTAACTCAAATTTTGCGGTCACAATTAGGTACAAATGTTTGATTATGTGTGTTACGCATGACTTTATACACTTTATATACGACGTTTTGATGGCAATAGACTTATTTAGTTATGATGAGACATCTCGAGTTGTTGAGCGTTATTACGTTTTGGATGGTATAATAAGGAGAGAAGAGGGTGTTTGGAAATTCGCAGACCAACGCAAAACGTGTTAGGGAACACTTTGTGACATATTATTATATGGCCCGAACGGCCGAATCACGCACTTAGCTGGCAAAACAAAATTGTTTGCAAATAGTATTAAAGTCTGGAAATCGTGATATTTTTATAAGTAGTTTTAAATTATCCTAATATAATATTAGTGTATAAAATGAAATATTATTTACTATAATGTATGATTATATTAATATTTGATAACTATAACCATTTATTTATTTAAATGCTTAGTAGATTGAATTGAGAAGGCAGACTTAGCTAAGCCTCTTGCCGTTCATATACCTAGGTATAAAATTCAAGTCATCATAATAGTGTATTATATTGCTCTGTACCTATATTAGTCATGACTTATGAACAATATTAGCGCAATGGGCATTAACTACTGAATTTAAACTCAACAATATAATATTTAGCCAATTATATGATTTAATAATTTAGGCCTATAAATGATTATAGTGATCGATGTTCAATAATATATTATATTAGGTAAAAGTATAATACAAACGTTTTGTACTGAACATAGAACAATATTTTTATTTTATAATATCTCTAAATCATAATTTAACACAAGAAAAAAAATATATAATAAGGTAACTATATTCTAACACTGAACAATAATAATAATTATTATATTATACACGATAGTTCGTCTTACTCGACGAAAAGTACAAATATATTATATTAGTTTAAAAACGCATAACAATAATTTATATTTCAAAACATGAAATGCGCGATTTTTTTTTTTGAAAAATAAGGTAAGAGGCACCTACATAATGATAATATAGTATACTTATTATAGCTATTAACAAACACAATACACAGTAATAATAATAATGATTATAAAAAAGAAATAAAATGGTAAAATATACATTTCAAACGCTTAAGAATTAAGTAAAATGTCTATTATAAATTATAATAATATAATGTGATGTGTTTATTTACTCTCGGCATAAATCAACAATAATATATTATTATTATGGTCCCGTGGTCGACATTTGAATTTGAAAATTGTTAACAATGTTTGTCGTCCGTGCAGATATCGTTTTTGGATTATGCCAGTGTAATGGGTAGTAATAAGTTAAATCGCGGTATTATAATAATATAATCGAATGATCTGAATATCGGTTACTGCATAATATAATAATATACTGTCGTTGTACAATATAAATCATAATAACATCATAGGAACTTTTCTTAATTGGTACGCGAATTAATTTTTTTTTGAATACAATCGAAAACTATACCCTGTTTTGATTGCACCGTTTTGCTGCAGTTGTACCGATACGCCGCACACAGTTTCGCGTGTACGATATAGTAATATAATATTATTATAACGATAATAATACTACCGATAATTGCGTCGTATCACTGCGTCAGTGTTTTTATTCGTAAGCAAAAATAATTCGTAATAATAATAACCTTCATACGAATTCATTAAAAAAAAAAAAAAAACCGATTTGTGTTTTCTAGGAGGTCGGAAGGGGAGGGGCACGCGTGGATACACGTACCCCGATCAGTCTACTGTTTTGTAACAACGCGGTCTAGTTTATATTATAATAATATTGTATACAGTAAGAACATTCAAAATAAAATAATGATAATAATAAAAAAATTATACAATGATACAAATATATAATATTTGAACGCGTCTGTATCGCGACTCGTCGTCCGATTATATCGTATAACACTCATATAACACTTAATATAATTATGTACAATATCGAATAATATTATATTACATAGGTACCTATTAATAATTAATACAATATTAATGGTATATTATTACAATATTATGTTGTGTCGTCGCAGACGCGCGGAAATCGTTTGCGGGAGAACGGTTAAATATTATAATAACGACAATAATAACAACAACAATATATTATTAAAAAAACAAAACCAATAATAATGGGCGCCCGAGTCATACTTTGCTCTCGGGGCCGTCGGCAGAGTGTTCGAAAGACTTTCGTATCGCCGACAGATATTTGGAAGTGATGTGTCCGTATATCTTATTGTACCACTCGCACGTCCTGCCTCTGAAAAATGACAACGGTGTCGTTATTATCATATTTTATTTGTTTATGTTTCGTGTATAATATAATAATATGTCATTATGCACTGCACAATACGTTGGAATGGCAAACACAAAATTGTCGAACTGCAATATTATATAGTTTTTTTTTTTATTATTATTATCAAATATTTAAATTGAGACCTAATAGTGGCGTGTATAGAAATTATTTTCCCTCATCTACGCCCAACACTCATAAAAAATAAGTATTGATTTTAATTGAAAAAAAATATTTTTGTTATTTTTGCTTGGTCATTTTTTTTTAGAAAAAAACAACACAGTACCTAGTGGGGGGCTACTATAATATTTTAAAACTGAAATATTGTATGATAAATATTTCAATTGGTATGAGAAATATTATATCTACCTATTTATTTAAAAATATTCATAGATAAAATTATAATAATATGTTAAAAATATAAAATACTGCGTTGTAGGACATTTGAATATTTTCATACTGATATCAATACTTTTTCATACATAATGAATAAAATATGCAAATACTTTGGGTGTTTTGCGACATGGGTAAACATGCGACAATGATGAGGAAAAAATTCTGAAAAGGAAAAAATTTAAAACCATGGTTCCATAGAGCATATATACAACCTTGTAGTGTGTCGATTAAAAATAATAGACACATATTCTTACAGGCACGTATTATATTTATCACACACTGACAAATCTCCAGAACATACCGACGCATCAATATTTGCTACATTTGTTTTCTCAAGACACGTGATGGTTGACTTAAAAATTGAATTCTAGCAATCATTTTCTAAAATCATTTTCTGAAATCGGTTGTCACCTGTACAGGTCATTCATATTTGAGACGGACTTTCAACTGCAGATTTACACTAACTACACTTATTCAAATTTGTAAATATACAAATTGTTAACCGCAATGAATTCAAATTTCGATTCTATTTTTGTCTTGAATTTGAATTCGATATTTTACATGTATAAATGTATGATATTTTCGATCTAAATGTAATAAGCATCATAACAAATTCAAATGTGTTTTCAGATTTCTCAACGAATTTATCGGACTTAACAAGACGACGAGAAAAAAAAAAAAAAAACCTATTGGTACGGTCTATCAGCTCTAGTAGTCTATCCAGCTCTATCTAACCCACTAGAAGGTACACAAGAACGTCAAGAATAGTAAAAACGGTTAAACCAAAAAGTATACTCACTTTGTGTCGACTCGCGACAAATGCAGCACTCGGGACCGGCCCGAACCACATGGTTCGATCAGGTACCTGGAGGCGAGCACGATACCACGGACCGCGCCAGCCGCCGGCTGCTTGGCGTCCGGGTGTTCGACGGACGTCTCGACGACCGCGCAACCGCCCCGGTTGAGATCGGTTCGCCACGACCTGGCCACGCAATAGTCCTTGGCCGGATGCGGGGCCATCGCCGCGACCGCGTACTGGTACAGGTCGGCGCGCGCGTCCATCTTGGCCACCACCCTGGCCGACACCAGGTCGGCGTCCCACACGTGCCTCTCCCACAGGATCCGGGCGAGCACCTCGGCGGGTGGCGCCTCTACTTCCGTGCACACCCGCCACAGCCGCAACGGGTGTCCGTCGCCGACCTTCTTGTACGATATGTCGACGTTCTCGAAACTGCCCACGGCCATCCATCCCCTGTTCCTGAAAACACACGTAAGTACCGCGTATATTATTATTTATGTGACAGCGCCGAAGTTGTCAATTTTCAGATTGACATATTATATTATATCTGCAGGTCGTACGATTATGTAGAATCTAATATTTTAATTTCTATGTATTAAAAAAAGTCAATGTTTGTGACGTTTGTCAGTGTGCGTGTGTCCGCGAAAGCGATCCACAGCCAAGTCTAGCACACTCATGGTTCTGAAATTTAGGGTACATCCTGAGGGGTAATCCTGTGTGCCCTAGAACGATGTGCACCTCGAAGGGCGATTTTAACATTTTACATACCCTTGTGTTATTCCTTATAATATTGTTGTTATTAAATAACATCAAATTAAGTTTAGACTTTAGACGAGTAGATATATAGTAAATACTAATTATAGAACATACTATTGTCTATAGGTATAGTCTATTACTTCTACTACTATACATATAGGTACTATTATTATTTATACCTACTTGTACTAGTTAATAGACAATTCTATGATAGTAAGTTATAAGAGTTATATTTTACAACACTATATAATATTATATTTTGAATAATACACTATGTATATAGAATTGGTTGTGTAATATCGCAAAAAGAAAAACTTGAAAAAGTTTCAAATATGTACTTTTTGAGTGTTCGCCATGACTGCATTCATCTATCTATATTATGTAGTCACTAGAGTTTGTTTTTCTTTTATTAACTACCTATCGTTTCTAGTTAGGTATTTCAATGTTTATAATATCGAGCACATATTATAATATACATTTACGAATACAAATTAGACTTCTTGCTTACTTGTCTTTAGCTTCTTTAAGCAACGCCGACGTACACACGTTCAGGTATCCTCTCCAGTCGTGGCCCATTTCCGCTCCTAGTTCTTCCAGGCTTATTGGTATGCTTTCGTCCATATAGCTGAAGTGACACTGACTCATGACGTCATCTGACATCTAATTAGGAAACGAAAACCACAGATTAATAAACAGATATCAACCTAGTGCAAAATTCATGCGTGCGGAGTGGGGGGAGGGGATCACTGTCAGATAGTAACGTGTCCCGTTATATAGATAGATCGATTTCGCCCCCCCCCCTCTTAAGCGCCACAATTACGCAACTGCGTGCATGAATACGTACGGCGAACAGTTGACGGTAGTGCTTGATGAGGAACAGCAAGCAGTCGTGCGCCGCCTTGTTCTGTCCCAGCTGCTTGGAATCGGGCAGACCCATGGTGGCGGCGGAGGCTGCGGGCGACTGATGGTGGTTCCGGCGTGGCGACACGGACGACGAACGGTTGTGCGACGTGACCGGGCTGGACGGCGTTGACCCGCCGGCGGAGCCGCCGTGCGGGTGCGACGACGACCAGGAGCCGGCGTTCCCGAGGTGGAACAGCGACGGGGCCAAACACACGGCCAGGTTGCTGGCGGACATCTGGTTCACGTTGCTCCTGGACGACACCCGGAACAGGAAGTCGAGCAGCGCGAACAGGGCTTCGCGGTGTTCGTCGGGCAACAGCAGCACCGTGTAATGGACCGCTTCCTTTTGCAAGTACACCGGAACGTCTGTTTACGGCATATTATGTGGGTACATAATTTAGTATGTGTATAGTGCATTATCATTAAAGATAAGTTACCCCGAAATCAACTCAAACGTTAAAAACAAAATGTAATCCTCGCCATTCGAAAATATAAGAAATATTATCCTAATATTCCTACAGCGGCGAGATTCAGATCCAGACCAATGTAATTTTAACCAAATAACCAATATCTACTTAACTAGCATACCACACAGGGTCACTTCAAACTTTTTGGAGGCAGCCTGGGTCGAAACAGAACACGATAAACAAAGGAAAACAGTGAATCTCCCTGCACGGGTTACTTTAAGATAAAAGTTTTGGTCAGGTCTTCATATAATAGTATTTAAAGTCTAAAATTAATCGTCCTGTATATTTTATCCATATTATAGGTACCTACTAACTACTTATACTATACTCACGTTGAAAAATGGCGATGAAACTCTCGGACAGTTTGTTGGTAAGCAAGGCCTCCGGTAACTCACGGAAGTATTGCTTCACCATGTCGGCCACGTCGTAGGCCTGATGGTTTTCGAACTTCAAGTCCTCCGGGTCGGCTTCGGCCAGTTGCTTTAGGCGCTGTATTCGGGATTTGACGCCAGGCTTCCGGAATAATCCCACGTGGTCGAGAGCGTTGTCTTCGAGCCACCGAAAAGCAGACTGGACGAACGGCGGCAGTGCCGAACCGTATTTTTGCACGTTGGCGATCAGCGGAACTCCGAAAACGGTTTTATCTAAAACGAAGAACAATCATAGAGAATAATGATAAAAATGATAATGACAAAAAAAAAAATTGTTTTCTAAATAGCAATAATACATATAACACACATTCAATTTATTTACGGAATTTTATGATTTATTTCGTTTCATTGTGTGTTGGCCCCATCGCCTCCGTAGCGTACGTACCTTTTGGATCGGGCATTTTGGTTTTGCGCATAAACTTGGGCAATTCCCAGTTCCATCCGGTCCGATGTGTCGGACAATACCGTTCCATAATGGCAGTCAGCTTGAGAAGAGCGAACTTCCGCAACACCAACAGCTGGCCAACCGTGAGCGACCCGATCATCTGTCCGGCCAAGGCATTCGGCTGATGTTTGGTCTTTTGAAAACTATGCCACCGAACAACTGACCCCCTGTAAATTATAAGACGTTGCAAGTTAAACATACATATCGTAATAATATTCAGCTAAAATATCTGTCGGTTTTGTTTTTGGAAAATTAAATACTACAATTTATTATCTTTCAAAATAACACACCATAATAATATATTGTCTGCATATCAAAATCACCAACATAAAACGTGTGGACGTTTGACGGAAATGTTACCTACTATAAAGTTTAACTAAAAAGTCACGTTGACCTCCCTCCTTGCTCAAACGTTGTGAAATCGTATAAAAATACTATAAACGCGTGTGAGACGTAATAATTATATTATTATTTACTTTGATTTGATGGTTAGATCTTGATCGCTGTCTTGCACTGCGCTCGAAACCGAATCCACGCTGTCGTTGTCTAGAAATACAATATAAATATAAACATTATTGAACCGAGCACAAACAATTTTAAATCATGATGTATTCGGATTTTACATTTGTTTTTGTACGTGCGGCTATCTTGACTGCCGTTGGGAGATGAGAATTCGTTACTCCCGTCAAAGGCCATGAAATCCAGCAGTGGCTATATTCATACGACAGACGAAAACAATTTACGCGATAATATAATATGATCGACAAATACGCCTACCTATCAAAATATTATAAATTGCAATCAATCGTCATTGTTACCTTGGTGTTATTGCTGTTGGCGTCCGTGTACTCGTTTCTCCACGACAGTTCTGAATCGGAATATGCCAGCGAGTCCAGCGACTCGGGTTTGGCCAAGAACCGTTTGGCCTTTATGTGGTCGTCGGTCACCGGTGAATCTGGCGGTGTCACGTCCACGCAGTTAAGTTCCTTCATCCGTTGTTGCATCGAAGCCATGTCAATGATCTGCGTACGAGAGGAAAATCGATACGTCATTAAAACACGTTGAGGGACGGCTTTTCGTTCAAATCGAAAATGTATTTATTTAATTTTGAAGGAGTACGACGAATGGGAATGTTCCAAAAAAAAATTGCAAAAGTACTGGTGATAACGAACCTAGTATAGTTCATATACGGTCACGTCTTGGAATATAGTAGATAATATTATACTACTGGCATGCACCTAATATGTATAAGGTATTATATATTACACTATGAGTTATAATAATATAATATGTAATGGTAAGTTAATAAAAAAAACATCAGCCTGATCGAAAGTGTGAGATGCGAAGCTGTCAAAAGAAACCGAATCACAGAATACATCTAGTCATCAGCTCGACAAAGATATCAGCCATAGATAGAAACGTGTACTAAACATAGATAGTATCATTCTTTTTTAAAAACTCCTGTGAGATTATTTACCATTATTATTATCGATTATTTAAATTAGATTTTGAGATTTTTATCATTTAAGTTTCCGACATAAGAATTTACCTACACTTTTTTCCAGAATAATTTACGTAAAATATTATACAACGTAAATAATGTTTATACAAAAATATTCTAATCCTAACACCTATAGGCACCGTTATTAATCAGTTGGCAAAAATCCATGACATAATGACATAGGTAATATGCATAGTATACGGAAAATTATATTATTTTTGAAGTTAATATATCATATTGGACTACGCTACAAATAAATATAGGTAGAAAATTACAAATGATAAATGCACCGTATTATTTATAAATATTTTCTATATTTTTTAATTTAAAAATAGTTATATCGTTTTCCTGAAAAAAACCGGGATAATATAAGCATGAGCATTAATGTTATCGTAACAAATCGTATTCAAGTAATTAAGAGTTTAAGACATTTAATAATATTATTTTTATGGTCGCATTGCGTTCGTTATAATTTAACGCGTTAGAGATTTTACTAATACGTATATAGCAATACATTAAAATTAGAAATCTCGGGCTCAAGGACATCTGGTTTTTGGAAATAATCGGGGGACGAGGAATTAAACAAATCCATCGATATAATGACTATTTAATGAGGATATTATGTATACTGTTATTGTACTAAAGACTAAACGTTACAATAATTCATTTGAAACTAAAGCAATATATATATATATATGTTTTGGAACTCCAGTGTACATTAAGTTTGTAAGTTATGCACATTTATGGTAATATTATTCTCATTGGAACATTATTTTTTTAGATCGACCGACGGACACTGGTGTAACAGTAACCTTTTATTACGGCTCTTCCGTCATATTGTTTTGTATAGATCCTGCTGTGCGTACATAAGTAAGTACAATATTTGGGAGAAATTCGTTTTATAATTTATGGTTAAACATTTTTTACGACCTCAATATTTAACCTTTTAGTTTTTGATAACCTTATTATATTATTTACATGTTCTGTTGGTTATTTTACGAACCTATTTACACAACAGATCCTATAATAGTTGTAACTTGTATTATGTATTTATGTTATTCCCATCGACTTTAAATTAAGTGCCTATAGGATCAGAATTAATGTTCAAATTATTAAAAAAAAAACCCGATATAATATGTATTTATTTATTTTAGTGAATATTTTCCTGTAAATGTCCTCGAAAGATAAAAACGGATTTTACATCATTTTACTAGGGTCATTTCTAGTAATTTTGTAGAGACTCATCATATTATCACATTATGTGATCTTGTCTATAATATTATTTTAAATCAGAATACTTTTCTATAATAGTTTTTTATCCATAATTTTTTTTTTTAGTTTAAACGAGTCACTTGGTCATCCACATGCCATTATTCAGTCCTCTCGTCTAGATTTTAAAATACTATTAGGTATTCCTTAGCATCGTGAAATTCAAAATATACCTACAACTATATTATATAGGGGCGACTGCAGTTGTTGCATTTTTTTACAACTTTTAATCAGGTGCGACGTGTACGGATTTCTAAATACATCTTATTAACCTTAATAAACTTGTTTTTGCATATTTATAATATTAATATGCGAGAATTGTCTTAAAAATTAATAGTCACTGGACCGAATACCCATACAGAAACAAAAAAACCATAACAAATACCAAAATTTATAAAACTATAATAAAAGAAAAATACCTATATTATAAAGTGTTTTAGTTGGGAATAAAATAACCGATAAGAAATCATGAATATAAAAAATATCGTAAAAATACAGTTTTTTAAGAAAAAACACACAGACGTTAATTCGTCTGGACGACTTGTGTTCCGCTAGAGCTGCTGACGTTGTCTGCAATACCTACCTACTTATTCTATATCTCGAATATATTCAATGCGAAGTCAAGTCGTATTTCGTTTAACCACCAAAAGCACACTGAATTGTTTATATCATCAGACTTATATAATATAACTTATAGGCACATATCACGTACAGCAAAATCGTTTATGTACATAATGATATAATGGAAGTTTGTACAAACCTGCGGTGAACCGATGACTACGCCGTCGCGGTTGCGCTGTTTCCGGCGTCTCGTCTTCAGGCTTCCACCCGGCGCAGGATGGCTTTGGCCCCGTCCCTGATCCGCTCGCTGCCCGATCGCCGGAATCGCGAGATCAGTGCAGCGTCCGACGCATCGGCCGCCACGGCCGCTGCAGCCGCCGCCTGCAGCTGCTCGGCAGACTGCACCGGTGGCTGTGGCATCGTGTTGCTTCCAAACTTGCCTCCGACACCCTGTAGCGATGGTTGGAGGTCATGGTTTTGCTGCTGCTGATGGTGGTCGACGGGCGACGACGGTTGCAGCTGCTGCTGCAGCATCACCGCCGTGTTGACGATGTCGTCCACCCTGGACCACCTCCTCGACTCTCTCTGGAACGTCCAGTTCTCGCTCAGCGCGCATTCCCCCTCGGAGTCAGAGTCGTCACCCTGTGATACACGTCGCTCATCGTTATTACAATAATAATATGTAATATTATGTAAAATCAATATTTTCTAACAAAATTTTATTTTCAATTCCCCATTTTATAAAAGCGGTTAAACTGACAAGCAACCATTTAGGAGCTAGATAATTTAATCAAGTAAATAATATTGGCGATAACGGGTAGAGAACAAGAATTTAGAATAGGTTAAATTACGGGAGAGGGATGATGATAACCTAATGAAGACAGAAGAAGGAAAATAGGGTGTTTCTACAAGAGTATATAGTGGTGTACAGTAAAAAAACAATATTATGTTCAAAATCACAAATAGCTTTGAGAAAGCAGCAAAGGGGTATGAATTCAGAGGAAAAAGGAAGGAATGTTACACATAGACACTTAGGGACACACATTTTTAAGGCATTATTGTTTACCTCTACGTGGTGGAATATTGCAAAAACGATAAAACTAAATACTCAATGTCTGTATAGTTTATTACAAGAGGCTATACTGGTTATTTTAATCAAAGACGCTGTATTTTCTCGTCTGTATGTCTTATGTGATTTATACAAGCCTAAAGTATTAAAACTAAACCTAAATCCTTAAGTATTAAGCATAATGGTTATCCAGCTCTGGGTACTTATATTTATATTATACTGAAACATCAAAGCTATAGTTATTAACTTTATATCTATGCATAAGATATATTATTTAAAAGGGTACCTACCATGAATTTAGTTAAATATCAATTATTGCAAAAATGATTTCAGGCTAGGAAATAAAAATGTTTATATGGGTGGTGTGGAAACACGCGGTGGCGTTTACACCAAATTTGGCGCAAAATGCTACGCTAAAATGGTTTTTACTATTTATATTGGCACCACGCCGACTATCATCGCCATAGTAATGTGATGGTGCCAAAATTTGTTGCACATAAATTGACGCTCAGATTTTGCTGCAAAATTTAACGGGACAACGTAATTTTTTTTACGAAAATCACAATGGGTGCTGCAAGGAATGTCCCCTGAGAAATCGGTTGCATTAGGAGAAGAAAATAAATCGAATAAACTGCAGTGTTTCCCAATATTACGTTTGATACCTATGGTGATCCATTATATTATATAGATCCTTCTTCTGCCATGCAGGGGGTCCATAAAAAGTATTTAGCAATCCTAATAAGTTGGAAAACACGGCGCTATACCCGTTATACGCCATATTGTAGATGACGTAACGTTTGCTCTCATCCTACATTTTATTAGCGATTAGCCATTATACACATCAATTTGTATATATAAAAAGATTATGTTTATCATCGATTATAATAAATGGTATTATCCATATTATTATTATTCAACAATATTATTGAATCTGAGTACAAAGACGGGTTGTGCTTCTTTGAGCCGATTGTATGACAATAGATATGGGCTCATGTCAGACGGCTGCCTAATGTCTAACGAGGTTACAGTTTATTGGTTTTAACAAGTTACCGCGGTTACAGCAGCAGTTGGGACCAGTCTGCAGAATGGCGTTTATTATGTTGTTGGTAGCATTTCCCTAGACTCTGGGCGTTCTAGGTGACGTATAGCATATTATGTAAACGGAGAATGGATTTCTGTAGGAAAGCGTTTTCTTGCGTCCGAGGGCGGTAGAAATTTGAGCGGGAGGGTGTTTTTTGAGAAAATCCTTGGGGAGGCTGTGATCGTGCGTAGTCCGATATCTTGGACCGCGGTAGGTGATAAGTGGAACCCCAGGCTGGGGCGACATAATATGGGATAGTAGCGGTTTTGTTTAAAATCTAAGATATTGATTTTGGTGTTGATTGAAATTGGGCTGGAACGGTTTGGTATCGGGTTGTGCAGTTGCGGTAATCGAAGGCTAAATATAATAAAATTATATTTTGTTTTAGAGACTCGATCGTAACTAAAATAAGCGTAATAATATTACACTATCGTGTGCAGTGGTGTTAAAACATTATCGTACACAGCTGCCGCAGTCCGTGTGTTTGATTATTTATGCGTTTCGTTATGTTATAAATAAATATTAACACGTATACGTTTCGCGTGTTTTATCTCCGCGTTCGACATAATATACAATCATTGATTAATTATAAGTATGATAATCAATGATATAATGTTATTATCGCGTCGGTTTTAATTAAAACGGCTACGCTAGCGTTTCTAATCGATCGAAACCCGCACACAATGATCGCATACATCGAATCGATCAATAAAACTAAAAAAAAAACAATGTACATAGGTAGTATACTCACTGCGTGTTTTGGCACAAAATCCAATTTCATGTTTGCACAACGGTTCAAAGCGTGCAGTCTCCTGAACAACGATTGTAACGAGTCTAGGTCTAGAAACGGATGGTCTTTTTGTACGCCGTTCACGTCTATGGGAAATTGCAAATCTATACAGGACAGAAAGAATAAAACGTCGTGAAAAAATTCGGAAAATCGGATTTCCGCAGAGACCGGTGCGATGTAACTATATAATAATAATGATAATAATATTCACCTTCATACATTTGCGCGTACTGTGGAAATCCGGCGGCTCTTAGCCATTTACACGCTTCTTTGGCTTCTATTTCTGTAACAAAAACGACAAAACACCTTTTCAATACGGCTCGGATAGTATACTATTCTGGTAAAACGATAATAATAATGTCATCAAACATATAATGCATATCGTAATATATAAATTACGAAAACAATAATCCAATAATCTCCGTCAGGATAATTAACAGACATATGATCATCGATATTATTATTACAGCGCAGGCATTACACGTATACCTACCTAAAATAATTGTCAAAAACCAAACGGCGCACTAATACACCAAACATGGTTTTAATAAAGTATTCGACTTCATCGACTAAATAACAATAATCATTAATCATAACAAACTATAGCGTAATAATATAATGTACATTATCGGGCGGGCGCAGAGCAATGCGTAAACAGCGTGTTGTGCAGTAGGTAGACATTTTTATCGACTGGGTTTGTCGCATAGTTCGGGAAAATATGTTTATATGGCTAACGGCCATGAAACGGTTTCGTGTACGCATGAACAATAAATAATAACAATTTTAATAATAATATTAATAACGGCAAAACGGTCATATTTATTACAATAATATCGTGTTTATCGGTTTACGCGTACCTGTGCACCGTAATGAAATGGCATTCAATTATATTGTGCGCCTGAAAATAATATATTATAATAATAATTATGATATTATGCGTTGCAATAAATAGCACGGGATTGGCGCGACGAATCGGGGTCAGGTGCTTCCGAACCGAACGACGTCCGCGAACGATTTGACATCGCGGTTCGTTATTGTCGACGTCGATCGTCCGTCAAGGACATCGCTGCAGGTACCAAGGTATAAGAAGAACCGCGTTAACGTCTAGGTCGTTGGATTTTCGACGCGGCCTATATAATATTATAACAATATCGTATAATAGGTACGATGCGCGATCCGCTACGAGTCGAGATTTTTACCGCGAGATTCTCGGTCCACTGCGTATTTTTGATGTTGTTTTAATTATGATTTATACATTAATTATAATCGTCACACGCACTTTGCGTGGATTGTGACGACCGCGAGGAGAGATAATAAATCTCAATTAATAAAAGCGGATTCTAAAAAATCCGTTTTCATTCCAGCGTAGTTAGGTCGACTTAATTACGCGATAATGATTTTCACTTCATTACATTTTACTAACGTGATGTGAAAAAATTGTACTTGTACAACCATCAAGGGGTTTGACTTCAAAAATGCAGTGCGTTTATAAATTGAATATAATATGCAACAATGAATAATTACGCTTCTACAGATAAATGAATAAATGGGAAAATTCGTTCGTAGTAGGTATCCGAATTAAGTACGTTGAGAAGTTCAAATCCGTTTCAATATCGAAATCGCATCATCGGATTCGGTCGGTGTTGTGGAATGAAAATTCGTAAAAGTAACATTATTTTTTTCCTTAATATTGCCTATACAAAACGCCTTACAAACGGCACGTTTCAAATCTCGATCATAGAGCAACAACTACTATTACTCTGTGATCCCTAACTATAGAAACCACGGGAACCTACTCGTCGTAGCAACGAATATTTTATTTTTCTCGAAATTGCTGCGATAATTTTATTTTTGCAACCGAACGATACATACATATCATATAGTTTTGTGTAACGTACCGACGGACGACGCCACGGTGTGAATAATATTATATATTAAATTATAATATTACAATGTTTCGGCGAAAAACCTAATTCGATATAGATTTTTAGATTAATTCATTATAGATATTTTAATATATTATATTATCATGAGATCGAAGACTCGTGATGGAGGTAGTGCAAACAATGAAATATATTATATTATGGATTCAGGAGGGTCGCGGCGTGTCAGTTCAACACCGGCGAACGGAAACGTATTTTATTCGCATGATTGTGAACGGCACAATCGCCCGGCACACTTGACATAATACAATACTATATATAGTAGGTCACGAATTAATATAATATATTATTATTATTATTATGCTATTCGACATAATAATATTATATTATTATCGTACAAATAGGTATAAAGCCGTTTCAATTGAGACGCGCAGAAATATTATTATTATTGTTATTGTCGGGGTTTCTTATTTCTTGGTCGGACGTTCTATACAGGTATTGTTGTATAAGAAGACTGTACAAACCGGCATACTTTAGAATGTATAATAATTATTAATATTGATATTTCGTTATTTGTTTTATAGCGGTAGGGTACATAGTCCTCGATTTTTTTTTTATAAATCGTGATTTTTATGGTTTCGGATTTTCGTGAGGGAAAAGCAAAAAATTAATGATTTGAACATCAAAGACAATATTATTATTGTTCATGATATAGAACCGCTGCATAATTTTAAATATTATCGAATTATAAACAAACACGATGAGACCGACAAAATTTAATATTCTGTTTAAGTGTTCAGCCGTATATATTGTTTTTGACATCATACTTAATGTAAATGCTAAATGCATTAGGTATTCGCGCAGTAATTATTCACTAAAATTACATTGGTTGAAACAGAAAACGGATAGCAGCAGCCGCGTGTCAACAAAGCGTATCTACTGCTGAAATATTGAAATACAAAATAATAATATATTAAATGCGATGTTACGGTACCAATAATATTTACACGTGCAAAACAGTGTAGGTTAGGTATGTGTAAAATGCTAGCCCGAAATATTTACCATTCGTGGTAGAGTAAAAGACAAAATAAATTTCGAAGTAAAATGTTGTTATTTCCGTCTCGACTCCCGCGAATTTCCCTGTTATTGGTTTTCAATAACGTTTCCCGTTTCGTGGATTTTTATTCGACCTTTTCATTATTATACCGTCAGAATTATTTTCTGAAAATCGTACAAGTCTTCTGTATATTAGTACAATGGTACATATTGGTACCTAATGTAGTAACTTCGACGATATAACATACACAGTATTCCGTGTTTGAACGTTTCCGCAACCGCCTCCAGAGAATTGAAAAACGCCAACAATCGATGACATTTTAATACTTCTCGACTGACTCCTGCGCACTTGTTGAATGAGTAACGAGAAAATAGACTGATAGATTATTATTCCACGGAATACGTTCGTTCTTTTTCCATCGTTTGTTCGGCGATCCTGTGGATTTTTTTCCCACTCGTCGCAACAAGTCGTGTAGTACGATTTACGGTTGGACGCGTACAACCGGCCCCGCGGTAAACGTAGGCATAATATAATGATAAATATTATATGATAACAACAATAATAATAATAATGCCTAGGTACTATAGCTACGATAATATGTTATATCACGACAATAATAAGACAACCATTTTACATTTTTACGGAGACAATGGAGACACGACGGCCGAAGACGAAGACTAAACGAAGAGACGCGAGACGGGCGAAACTAAATTCGCGGGCTGCGGTAGACCACCGGCCGGTTTCGTAATGTTCGCTCGGTCTGTCGGACAGCATAATAATATTATAGGTGCGGGGATTTCTACGTGCACCGCCACGGGGGCTATAAAATATGACACCACAGAGTAATAGTCTTACAGTATGTATATTATGTCGCATAGTATACTGACCCAAAGATAATGATACGTATTGTGTCAGGTAGTAGGTACACCTCCTGTGCGTATTGTGTCCGGCGAGGGACAATTTTTTATAAATTTATTTCGCAAATCACCTATTCATCGCGCTTCACCACGTCCTTGTACTGCACACGACATATGTATTATACTATGTTATTAAAACACAATAAATGATATTAGCGCGCGCCAATAACCACGGAGACAAAGACGATTTTTGCATCGATGTTGCATATTGACATTATTATTATAATAAACAATATCAAGGGTTTTCAACCTGGGGGGCACCCCTCCCCGCCTTATCTGTGGCGGTGGCCGGCGGGTGTGACACAATTCTAGGAGAGGCATCAACATTTTTATAAGAACACTATCCATACTTGACCTCGTAGGCACAACCTCAAAAGTTCAAGAACTAATTTTCTGGGGATATTATTGGGTATAGACAGTTTTGGGTTACTATGACACCGGATTTCCGACGAATTCAGTAGGTATTCAATGACTTTAACAATTTATTCAAACCTTGTTGAAAACTAAGACAATTTTTTATTTTTAAATTTTTGTCACCGCTGTCTGTGAGCTGGTCTCGGCGCACAACGAGGAGATCCGGCGCGCTAACCATTTAAAGATTTCGTTGGATCATATTTTTACATAATAAGTATCTCTTATATTATCAGCTATCACGGTTCGTTGTTTCACACGCCCGTCATCGATCATCAAGCAAGATTAATAAAATATGTACGTTGCTCATAAATGCATAATATTGTACAGTAACATACACATAACACTTACTGTAATGAATAACAAACTTATGTGGCCCGCAGACAGGATATTTATTTTTAGATTTTTTTTTTTTTTTGATCGCAGTTAATCAAAATAGAGTTCATCAACTGTAATTATTTTATTTCGCCTTCATACTTCGAACGGGAACCCATTACATTTGGACGGGCAACCAAAAACCTCGTGAATCGGCCGAAAGGCGGCCCTTCGAAAATATTATCGGCGGTTCCCGCATTACACACGAAATAATGAAGCCGTTCAGTCGTAACGTTTCGACTTTGTCCGTCGTCCGTCTCTCGTGCTATAATATTATAAGTGTGCGGCGATATAGCACCGCAACAGTGATGGATTTCGCTGTCTTCCGTTTCGGAGAACCGAGTGCGGAGGACTCGTATAAATGTTCCATTCTCGCGTTCGACTCTCCCGGGTGAAAGTCCTCGCGAAACACGGCATCGTTATATTACATTATACAAACACCGCGTACACATTATACCTAGGTACTGGTAATAATTATGTTTGATATCGATATAATACGAAACCGTCATCGACATGCGCGTATAATATTGTCGTGTGTGCGGGGACTCGCGTAGGCGCATATTATATTCACTTCCGGCGGCAGCGTCGTTATAATAAAAGGATTTTTGCGCCGGCAACACAAGCGGTGCCCATAACATGATATAGGTAGGTAGGTAGATACTGTCTACACGTTACATTAAAATATTGTTAGTTACGGCAGTCCGCGAATACATTTCGCGGATTTCACGGCGAGCAGCAGCGCGAGGCGGATGCGACAATATAGTTATACCCACTATATTATTACGATATTAATTCGTCCAAAGGGGCCTGCAGACGATTTTTACAGATAAGTCGTATAAACGTTCGCGTCTTCGCACCCGGTCGAAACGACGAAACGTGCATCATAACACGTACGCAAAATGCAAGTCTTTTCCTTTCGAGGATTACATGATACTATTACCGCCACTCCTAAGCAGGTCGCATACTCGCATGCGTGATTTAGCGTTCGCGGTTAGTGGCGTGGCGGGTCGGAGAGTGGCATATTATTGATTTCAACTCAAAAAGTACATTTTTTTTTTTCAATAGAAATCGACTCCGAATGTGTTGCGACTTCTTCGAAAATCGGTGCAAATCTAATAACGGAATTTCTAAACCACGATAATATCATGCGTTTCTTATTCGATCTAAATAGTAGATGGGGTCGCACCATACACTATTCGAGCTTATTATTTCTCCTGAAACGAGTTGGCACTTAGCAGAAGCAACTAATATATGATAATGGTTATAATAAATTAATTTTGTAAAATCGGTATTGCGTGATTCACAGTAATAATATAACCACTGTCACTATACTGTCCTGTCACATCGACAAATATTAAAAAAATATTTTGTACATTATACTACGCATCAAACTTTTACGAATCGACTTTATGGTTTCGATCACACACCGGCCGATCGTTAATTAAATATTAATTGACCGTGTGCGGTTATCATCGAGACGAGACGGTTATGTAAATATTATTATGGTAAACTCGTATAATTCCATCACCAAAATGTTATGTAATTACACTTGAATATATATTTATCGATCGACTTTTTACCTCTTATATTTTTATTATTTATATAACGCTATAGGATTATTGACTGTATAGGTCTAACAGGTAGGTGGTTTGTGTTTGAGAACCACAGTTAGGTATAGTGTTGCCGGGCATAACGACGGTGATTTGCAAATTGTTTTTTTTTTTCCATTTTCAAAATGAGATTGCAGTCGGACAAAATCGATTATTATTGCCATATATCATACACATCGGTATTCTGTATGCTGTTGCATAGATAACGATGCATACGATAAAACTCGATTGTTCAACTTCCGGTACACTAAACGGTAATTTATTTGAATATTGAGTACCTACGAGAAAAACACGTGCGTTGAAAAAAAAAAAACGAAAGTGCGATATAAAACCGTAATTTGTCTCCCCGATATCGCTCATTACACTATTACGCCTTGCGGACGGACATGTTTTATCACCAATAATCTATAATAAATCACACAACACCGTTTATATGAGTACATAATATTATATACGTACAATACGTTATTAGTTATTATTACAATATTATGTTATACCCATCGCAATCAATCAAATATCTTAAATATACAGTACTTATATAATAATACCTAGGTTTCATATCAAACTCGTTATAATATATACATATTATTAAAGTATGGTAATGAGTTCCTATGTGTACACAATAATGTAATATAAATTAATTATTATGACGGTATACGTGTGCTAATGAAACGACTATGAATACACCCGAAAGCGGCGTGTTGTACCTACCTATTTATTACAATTATTAAACAGACAACGAAAGTTTAACTTTTATTTCTGGCGGTCGATTATTAAAAAACCTATATGATAGCTATAAGTTGTCTGTACACGCGTAATAACACACCACAATAATGTGGTCGAAACGAATACATACAAAATAATGTCATCGCGGTATCGTCTCACACGTGTGTGGCATAAACGACGGTCGAATTTTAATGGTTACCTATACTAGGTTAGGTAACGGTTGGTTTCCATTCGATCTAAACGATTTAAACGTCCTAGAAAAAATAAACAATAACATAAGCGAAACTATTATAACAAGACGCGCATTACCATATTATTATTATAAACGTGTCAATTAGGAAAAACGTCTTCTCGTTCGCGTCCGTATAATTTAAAATAGTTAAGACTCGTTATTGTCACTTGTTATAGCCAAATTATCGAAAAAAATCCATCGTTCGTTCTTCGACGAGACACGCGGTGTTAATTAAGACGAATCAATAAATAACAGGCCATAATGTGTGACTGTGTGAGTGACTGTGCATGTGTGTGTTTTTTGTTGTATTATTCTATTCCTTTATTGCAGTGGTCGACAAACCATGGACAATTATATTATTATGGTAGCTGCGCAGTTAACATATATAATAATAATATTGTATGCGACGCAGAGTGCTGCAGACGACATATTATATTATCATCGTGTGTGTTATACAATGTGCGCTGTAGGTCAGAGCAGGATACATATTTTTTATCTTCGGGTTTTCGAAAAAAAAAAACGTGTTTAGTGTATTTTCTTGTACCTACCTACCTGCCTACCTATTCCCAGCAGCAAACATTTTCCAAAACTGGATTGAGCGTGTACAACGGCGACGAGCGCAAGTATATATCAAGTATAATATCGATTCGATTTCGGACCGACAAAAACCGAAAACCGTTAACAATAAACACTCGTAAGTATAGGAAATGTACCGCGGTCGCTCGGCACAGGCGAGTATTATGTTTGTAGGTATATATACCGTGCATTATACACGGTTAGGTTACACGGTAACGGGTATACGCTTATTACGTTGTAGGTTTAGCGGCTCGTGTCCATAGTTGAAAATCGCAAAACGAATGCGATCAAAGAACTACTATTGCGGACAATGGGTCGGCGACGGCGCGTCATCGCGGTGGTCTATACTTCAATTGTAAATAAGACAGGAAAAAATTCTTTGAGATCGCTTGTAAATCATAATATATATATATATGCTTAACTAATAATGTGCAGTGCGCTGTCGTATGACAATAATGATAATAATAATATGATACAACAACTGCGCGGCGACGATAGTTCCGAGATCGAAAATCATCAGTCATCGATTTATGATGTTTGTTTATTCGGAATGAATCAACACTGCGGCGCATATATTATATTATTATAATATACGAGAAGACAGTTGTAATATCGTGATTGCATATAATTATAGAACGTAATTTATAATATTATTTTCGATGTCGATAGGATTAATAATATTATAGTTGTATTTTAATAATGTATCGCGAAGTTCAGATTAAAGAACAATTTGCGTACGAATTATACCTACTATATAATACAACTATATTAGGTATTACTTAAAAGCATGAACTAGATAACAATTATGTAATTGATAAAATTTAAATTTGACTCAATTTTTAAATAACTAATAAAATAGTAAATACTTATTATATTATATAAATAGGATTTAAAAACCTCTTGTAGGCAGCAGGTTAGGCTAACCTAACCTATTTCAATCAGCTATAATATAACTGTCTAAAATATACGTGCTTAAACACAAAAAAATATAATATGACCGTGATAGCGCACGATACATAATAATGATCAGTATAATATATTGATAATATCGCTGTAGTATAATATTGTATTGTAATATTGTATACATAAAGTCAGTAAATTTTATTCAATAATTAATGTACAATTTAGTGTCAGTTAATCATTAACTCGATGTATGCCAGCAGGCCGACAGTCGACAACAAAATAATATTATGTGACTCAAAACTAATATAATATGGTTCGTTCACCCACAGTTCAAAATGCAAATGAGCTTACATCGCACTGCGAAATTTCGCTGTTTGCTCGCACGTCGACAGAAACGCGAGCTCTCGCATATTATTATAATACGCTTAAACGTGATAAAAAATGTCGTTATTAATATCACCACGGTTATTGTGCAACGTCCCTGTCTGCTTCGCGTACGAAATACATAGTTTTAAGAAAAAAAAAATGGCTTAATAATAATTATTCTCATTCGATTTTCAGCGCCTGATTCTCCTGGGTTGAAATCGGAAACGTTGAGCGTTCTATATTAATATATTATGATATTATGTACCCGACGTGCAGTAGCAGGCACAAACCCACCAAGAATCCGCGGCTATCATAGATTCATAGGTATGTGTTATAATTTAATTATATGATTATAATATGTAAACGCTCAGTGACGGGCCCAGTGATTCCAGCGTGCTCAATGTCGAGTTTTGACGAATTATTTATCCGTAGCGATGATGAGCGATTGCTGGGTACGGTCAAACATGCATTTGTGTAATAGCTGGTACCTATCGTTATATCATGCCATCATCACGATTTGTTTAAATTTTTAATAACATTTTCCCATCCCCGACAACCGTCTCTGCGAGTGGGTAATAGGTACACACAAAATTATATAATCACGTCATTGAAAATAAGAGTATACGGCACTACAGCAACCATTGAGCGCATTTACCTGTTGCTTGCGGCGGCGTGCGATGACGGGAAACAAGCGCGGATACACGTCCGGCACTCGAGAGCCGCCGTGTATCGCACCGTCGTCGCTGTTGGCGTTTCGTACACATAATATTATACGTCTTGCATAGTGTTCTGCATAAACATATTACATCATAAATCATTATGCAAATATGAAATAGGTTTACGCCGCCTTGCACACAACCAAAACGGATGCCGCGGCGACTGCACGCTGCAGGCCTTAGAAATACGGACGGTCATCGTGATAACGGTCTTTGCGTTTTTCGATTTAAAAACGTTTGATGTGCAGCAACAGCAGTGTGATACCTATTTTCATCCGAATATAATAAAATTGTGTCCGCAGAAAAAGAAAAAAACTAAGGAATAAAGCTCACTCTGCTGCGAGCCTGCTATATTCCGGGTTTCTTTAAACACGATTTAATGCAACGCAAAAACTTTAGTTCCATAAACAATTTAAAAATGATTTGGTAACCTTTGTATTTTGGTACAATTGTAACTATATATAATATAGCTACGGAAAATAAATAAATATATATTAATTTCAACTACCGTAACTCTATGTATATATACTGACGGACACAGCGGGGATATAAGCTGGTGTTCTAAACTTTAGAATCTAAACTTATTAATGTTTATAGAAACTTGTAAGACCGCCACAGCTGATGTATAAATAAATCCAACACATCACGTCGTTAGGCGAATGTGGAGAAAAACGCATATGCACTCGACCTTGACGACATATTATTTTGATATTAATAATATGACATAATATAAAATATGATAATATAACGATTAGGTACCGGGGATTATGATGAATGATGACGAGGATGGAATAACACAATAAATTGTCGTTGACTCGTCGTATGCAATGTGCACTGCAGTGCAATGCGATGTGTGTATTATTTTTGTGGGTTATTACAACGTTATATAATATAGTTTGATGAACTCGGAAATTCGACCGTTGCACGCAGTACGGTTTTGTGAGAATATATGTGCGATTCGACACACGATTGTGCACAGTGCACTGGTAGAACGTTTATTTCCAGAAAACACTGAATAAACGCGTTCAGATTTGACGGGAAAAAAATTTCCACCCGAGCACAACGCGTGAGTAAGCAACGCGCTGTAGGTCGGACCGAACACAATATTATAATACAAAAAACAGCTTGTAAACAATTTTTTTTTTTTCTATTCATTGTTTTTAACGATCGGGGCGAAATACGATTTACCGAACGCACAAAATTCTATCCGGCGAGGTAGACTTCCGCGGCGACGATATACTCTGGTCGAGCGTTCGAAAAAAAGTCGATAGCGCGCAAAAAGGGGAGAAAAAAAAACACGCAATATACGAAAATCAATACCGTTTTACGACGTGTGAACGTAACGTAATATTTTACGATACGGACCTCGGAATGGACGATGAGTTCAAATCAACTCGTTCGTCAGTTCAAAGTTCAATGTGCGAATGCGGACGAAACCCAAATTAGGTATAGGTACCTATGTTGTTAATATTAACCGCATTAGTTTGTTTGAATCGACTTCTTTCGAATGTATGTATAGGTATGTTTCTGACAAACGTCATGATGCGTCACACGGTTGCACGTCATGTGTAATGTATCGATTTTTGTAATTTGGAAAAAAGGTGTTTCGTTACATAGATAGTTTAAAGTGGGCACCTATACACAGGCTACAGGTATTACAACGTTAAAAAAAATCTATTCAATTATTACACTTTTTTCATCGCAATCGTATATGGAAGTGTTATAGGTATATGGAGGATATTTTTTCAACGCGGTACATAATTCTTTTTGAAGTCTAAATATTTACATGATATACTTTTATAACGTTTAGATAAAAACAAGAAAGTCGTATTTAATATTAAATATTATAATAAATTTAATTCTATAATGCTGGATTTCGATATGAGACGACCTGTGAAATGTTTCGATACCTACTCCGTTCGTTCTAACGTTTGAACGGTCCTAAAATAATAATCTATACATTTTCGAAAACATGTGGTACCCGTTTAAAAAAAAACTCTTCGCGACCGTATATAAATTTTAAAACATATTGGATTTTATTGCAAACACATGTACCTAAATCATACACATATAACTGCACCAGTGTCGCGGTTATATAATAAGCGCGAGTGCTTATACTTCAAACACCGTCAGTATATAAATCACAAAAATCGTCCCATAAAACGAGTTCCATAAAAATCCCATAAACGTTTTGACGTACGCGTATTAACTCTAGAAAAAACCGTGCTTGTGGTTTAATATTGTCTCTGTGTAACCGAGAACTGTGAAGAATGTCCGAGCCTCAACAATATCAATTCAAATCAACGACTTGAATTCCCGCCACGAGTATGTGCTGCAGGGTCGTTTCGCTTTCGTTGACAATAATTTATCTAGATACCTCGTGGTTTTTTCATAACCGCCGATTTTTATTTTTTTTTTCATTTCTTTGCCGCTCTTATTTATTTTTTAACAGGGGTGGTGTGGGAAAAATCGAAGTGCCGAATATCAGCAAAAATCGTTTATGTTTCCTATGGCAGTTGTCACAAAACACACAAAGTTTATACTGCCACGAAGCCATAGAATACTCCTTATTAATATGGTATAGGAATATATTCTAAATATTTAAAAATATAATCCTCAACACACCTTCTTAAAAACTCCAACAATCAAAATTTGAATCAACTCATTTCGTTAAATGAAAAAATGGTGTGGAGTGCATGATTGATAAATCACCTTGTATATTATATTACTATCTAGGTATTCTTATTTATATAATACATCAGTCTCGAGTGTGACGTATAATATTAGAAATACTTCACAGCCGCGTCCGTTGATAAAGTCACCCCTGTGATTATAATGGGATCCGTCACCCGACAACGCATTATTAATAATAATAAAACAATTTTATTCATCGGTTAAATGAAAAGGAAAATATTTTACTCGTACACGTGCGTCACAGTACAAAATCGTGTAGGTGTTAAATGCGCTGTTCAGTATATATTTTACGAACGATGATGACCGGTGTGCGTATAGTATATAATCATTATATTTATATCGTCAAACGATTTATTTTGATGACAAAGTAGATAGAGGTATACATAGGTTAGGTACCTACGCGTATTATACTGCATAGGTATTTATATGCTGCATTAATGGTAGGTGCTTTTTTAATTCGATATTCGTGACAGTATGTACCTATATGCTACACCTATGTATTTCATAATATTACTCTATTTATTATACGCAATTGCTTTTGCGTCTGAACACAAAAAGAAAAACGAATATACGAAACAAATAAAAAAAATATAGGACAGCCAAAACGGATCGGTGTATTCCGATATAGGTATATTTATACATATTATATTAAACATAATTTATATAATATTAAGTCGCAAAGATAATATATAATATGGGTGTAAAAATGACTCTTGAGATTTAACGTAGTTTGTTTCATTTTATTATAAATAATATATTAGTATGGGCTAAGTAATGCCTTATGTTTAATTCTGATATTCAGTGGTCAAAGCTATACAGAGAATATATTATTCAAAATATTATAACAATACGTCGTTATATGATAATAATATACATCCATATACATATATTATAATACCAATGAGGTCTATCTAATGGATAAATAATTTTAAATTAAGTGAATACCTATAACCTATGTCCATATATTATTAAACCTATATTGTTTTTTTTTATCGAGATTGATTTTTTTTTTAAATTTTAATATGCTGATTAGATCAAAACGGTACCCGTCTGAAATCGAGGTAGCACAACAGATGTCGCAGATTACGAAGTCTATTGCTTTTAAGGATTTCTAGTTTCTACATTATGTACAGTATAATATAAAGTCGAATTTCAAACACAAGCTGCAAGCGGCCCATCGAAAACAAAAACAATAACTTTCACCCGCTATCAGTATATGCGTATGGACACTAGAGGGCACACATACGGTATTCTCAAAATCTCAATAACCTCCGAAATATCTTTCGACACTGATCTAAAATCCGATCAGTGCTTGCAGGTGTCCGCATGACCCCGCGGGAAAAATAAAGGTGTATAAGTACCTATCGGAACCGGGACAACCCACAGCTATAAATGTTTCTGATTTCATATCCTATACTAGGTGTTTATTTTATACGTATATTCACATGTTTTGGAAATTGTAATGTACATGCCTACATGGAAACGCGTGCAAATTGACCGATGGCGTTGTAGATATAGTTCGAGTTTGGGTAAAAGTTTTCGAACTTCATAATCATTTGGAAACTGCTTCCGGACAGCTCATAATATATAGTAATATTAGTAGTAAATAAACAAAAATGTTGATAATTTTCATCAACGCATTAATATAAATACAAGTGAAAAATAATCGAAAAAAACTCTCTTATATTTGGGTATACTTAAAAACGGCGTAATTGGCCACGAGAGAGGGTTTTATTTATTATCGTAGCGTACCACACTACCCGGACGACAAAAGTTGATCTGTGTATAGTATGGATACCGTAGGGTTTCGTGTAAACGCATCGATCTTGCCCTCCGAAATGTAGTCATCGACGATCGACGTGCTCGCGAATTTCGGAGTGAAAGTGAAAATAAAATGATGTGGTCGACGTACCTATATATTATTATAAATTATAATATATACCTACCGACGGACGTGTATACACATGACGTGCATATAAAAAGTGTACAAAAATAAATAAATAAACAACCATGATATGTATACCACGCATAGGTATAATATAATAATATTAGACGTGAAAAATGGAAAGTCGAAAAACACGGTTAATTATATTTATCGAAATCTATCTTCGGAACGTCATACATGTAAATACGGTAATTTATATACTTTTGGCGTGTACGTTTTTGCCGAAGAAGACCGAAAACATGTGCGAATATTGGCCAACGTATTATATATTATATTATATGGTATGGGGCGGATGGCAGATAATATATGGAACGTCGACGCCATTAGTCATTACCGTAGGTTTATATATTATATATATTGTATAATAAACGATTTCTAGATTTCATACGTACGTGATCATCGATGGACAAACGGACTTACTATAATATATAATTATATACCATAATGGCTTGGTATGACATACATTTAACTACGGAAACACTCTGAGTGTACATATCTGCCGGTGTTGCTAGCTCCCGGATGGGTGACCAACCGGAATTTTTAGCGAGTTAAACCCTTGCCACACATACAAACGTGTTTCGACCAACCGTTCCGATAGACCCTCCAAACAAAAATTGCAGCTATTGGCCATAGTTACCGGGCTTAAGCTCGATGTTAACAAAAAAAATAATAATAATAATATACTATAAACAAACTTTACTTATATATAAATCAATGATTTCAACGACAATCGCGTACGATCTGGGGCCTATTTAAATTTAACTTGTGAGACCGCAAGGGTGTACACATAGTCGCTATAGTAGCCATACTCTATTGTAGTCACAACGTCTTGATATTAATATAATATAAAGTATGGTATTGAACCATATTATACCTATATGCGGCAACATATTTCGTATAAACCTGAAGCGTACACAACAAATATATTTTTTGCATAAACACGATTGAGGGAGGGTGTCTCAACTACCAAAACACCAGGGAGGCCATCTGAAGTCTGCGCATGTAATCGATCGTCTTTTGATTTTTGAGTTTCCGCTGCAGAGGATGCCGGATATCCTATCGTCCGCCTCCGCGGTGTGTACCTTTTCTTTTAAAATTACTATTATAGTTGGCGAGATTGGCTCACCTCTATTGACTTTATTGTAAGCTTTCGCGTTCCTTCTCGTCGCCTCTCTAGATCCTCTCTGTTCCTTTTTTATCTTCTTATTATTGTTATTTCTTATTAATTTCCTATTATTTTCCCCCGCGTACGTCTATTATGTATTTATGTGTATCGCTAAAATAACGACCCTGCATTTTTTTTTATTTAATATCGTTTCGTAGTTGTTACAACTCGTTGATGGTTGAGTGCGTCTTGCAGCATTTTGATTGATATTATTATTATATAATATCTTGTTTGGTAATTTTATTATCATTTGAATTTTGAACTTTGACCAGTTGTGCTGTTTTAAACAAAATAATATAGTATAACACGAGCCGCGAAACAGTATATAATATATATTATAGGCGCTAGAACATTATAGGGGAGGTATACTCGCGGTATATATATACGTATATTTCTTAAGAATTAAAAACCACGTCTCCGATAATAATTATAATAACATAGGTACACTATGCGGCCCGGCGACGGTTCTATTCGTTATTATAGGTGCATTATTATTGTTCGGCCGGTATAATGATAATTACTACCGACAGCGGCCGTGGACCCGACAAACGCGGGTCTCCCAAACCACCCACAAATATTTTATTTTCTTCAACGCGATAGACCCATTGTATTTCACACACGGACACGCCCCGTGGCCCTGTGTACGGTGTAATTAAATAACATATTATGCGCGTTTATTACCGGCTATATTATATAGGTAGGTGCACTCCGAGGGATGTATTATAATATTACACGGACACTCCAGCGACGACGACGACCGCGACAATAATAATAATAATAATAACGATATTCGTGTGCGAGCTATACACAATACGTTCTTCTTCCGTTTTTTACCGCACACGCGTTTACGAATTTCTAGACAGACTCGTCGTAACCGCGCAGGACGCGACGTAAGTCTTCTACCTATGCAACAATAATATTATTGTCGTTGGAACATTGTCCGGTGTGCAGCAGTACGCCGCAGTGCAACGGCCGAGGTTTTCGCCATATTATTATAATGAAGAAACAAATCAATTCGCGTAATATATAATATAAACGTATACCTAATCCATAATAATATAATATAATCGACTGGCGATTGAAGAGGCGAGTCACGTACATTATACGCGCCATGATAATATTATGTATTGCGAACCCGAGCCGCAGCAGGCATGTGACATTGGCGGACGACCGGTCGGTTAACCCACTTGACTGATTAATAACGGCAATAAACAATGGGAACGCTTAAAAGCTTCTTTTTTTTTTTTATTTTTTTAGTTTTGAGTACAAGTCTGTCTGTATAATATAATATATTATTGTAAACACTGCTACTGCAGGCTACTAGGTACTGCTGCTGCTGCTCCGATCTGTGCGATTGAATAATAATAAGTGCATTTCGTTGCAGTAGCTGGTAGGTTGTAGGTATGCTGTGCAGTATAGGTACACCTACACGTATTATTATGTCTCGTGATTGTTGCGGATACAAGTTTGAAGGTAGTGCGGAGGGGAGGAGTTCCAATGAAAAAAAGCTGCATCGATTTAATATTGCGTAGTTATTATTAACAAAGGGGTTTTTTTACTGAGTATACATTTTATAAAAATTAAAGAGTTATATGGTGCCTATAAATATTAATCATAAATAAATGTTAATATAGTTACCATAATACATTATTGAGAAAATTATTAATATTGATGAAAATACAGTATACTTGGTATTGATTTTATTTTTTATTTTTCTAAGTTCATAATTTGAAATGTCATCTCCCTACCCCCTACATTTGATCCACTACTGTTGCGGTTTCATATTATTACTTGCAATATTTTTTTTTTATTAGTGTTCATAATATTATAGTCTTTCACGTTTGAGGTTAATATTATCTTTGTGTACATTATATAGAATAAATATATCAAATTACATATTGGGTACAAATTTGAACCAGTAATGTCAACTATAGGAATTTGGTGTATATGGGTTATTGCGCATCTTTTATATATATAGTTTATACTATTATATCCTAAAAACCGTCCACGACGAGTACACAATAACATCGTACGCCGTTTTGTATACGGAGACGTAGCGCGTAATGTTATCAAAAAACACACTGTCGTGCAGCTCGTCAACCGGAGGTCGCACGATAATAAAATATTTTTATATATACGCCGACGGGTCACGCCGTCACGGGTATAAAGTGTAATCGACTTTGTGCCGTAATTCGTATATTTTGTAATTTCTGCTATGACCGCGATTCATACCCGAAACATATTAAATGATATAAAATTACGGCCGGACCACGTCAATGCGCAGTTGTTGCGAATGTGGACGGCGGTAATTGGTTTTGGTTGCGCGTAGAACTATTATCGTGATCACAGCTCTGCAGCATGAGATAATGCGAAGTATAGTTTTTCAGAACGATTTATGTTTTTGCCACGTGTCGATTTCTGGTCACGAGTAACAGAGACAACGAGTTTTTAATAAAAAAAAAATATAAGTCGTGAATTTATTGACCGAGTATCTTTTCATCACATGCGCAGCCGTGTAACGCGGTTGCACCGATACTACACATTATTATACATAATACGATATCGTTATAGTTATAATATGATATAATATACGACCACAAATTACATAAAATCAAAGGAGTAATTTATCAACGACATCAGAGACACGGTAGATTTGGTTTTTGATCCCACACACCTGTGTAACGAGTAGACACGTCGTTTTTTATAATTTGGACGCGATTGTTGTTACACAATAACGCGCAGACGGTTTTTACTTTTTTCGAAACAGGTGTCATCTATTCAAATTCTCACATATATAACGTATGTATAAATAATACCGTTGAACAAAAATAAAAAAATAAACCTTTTTATGTTAGTGTTTTTGTATGACGCACTCCAAATGGAAGGAGATCGACGCTATTCGGTCGATTTATGTAGAGACCGACGTCTGCAGTGAAACTTTCGATTTGTAATTTGTTGTACAACAGTAAGTAAAAATCAGATAAAATTAGATTGTTCAAATAATGATTTTGTTTATATTGTGTTTTTATTTTGTATATTTTAAACGGTATATATACTACAAAGGCGGCGAATCTGCAGAGAAATCAGTTGTATACATATTAAACTATATATATAGCGAATAATATATATTATATTGAGGTTATATGATGCCATCGAAACTTCAAAAATTCTTATTTTATTATGATTATAATTTATTTTTGTTTTCTCGGAACAGACACTAATAAGAGGATTTTGGAGTTGCGCACTCGGATGAACTTATAATATAATATAATATGCATATTGCACAATGTAGCAGTTTTATAATGTATACAAGGTGATTCTTTTAAAGATAAACACAAATTTTCTAAGAAAGTCCTAACGCTTTTGGAAGAGAAGGCGTATGTTTCTGAGAATTTCAACGTAAGTATAAGAATTTAATTTCGAAAAAGTGGGAAGTTTACTTATGAGCATCTTGTACCTACATATTTAAAGTCTTGATGAGTAGAGTGTGGACTGAAATTGTTTCATTTTACCACTTCGGAGTAATGTGCTCTTATAAACTTAGACATTTAAATACCTAATTATAATAGTTATAAGTTCATATAACTAATTCAGTATACTATATAGTTATACATTCAATTCATAAATTTATCAAAATTCTCAGAAAAATATTCAGTTATGGCATATTAAATTTAAAATATATGAGGTCGTAAAAAGATGTGAAGCATTTAAAAAAATGATGACAAATATAAAAAATATTGTTTTTTAAGGAGTTCTGATAGTAAGTAGATATTTTAAAGTATGAATGCATTTTGAAGAAACGGGTTTTTACTTTTAAAACAATAATTATCCTGTACACGATTCCGTGTTTAGGATACGATTACTGCATATGAATACGAATGGTTTTCTTACGATGAAAATTACAGCTAATAAAATACAAAAAGTTATAACGCGTAAAACGCGCAGACCAGCGAGAAACGTTCAGAAAACCAAAAATAAAAGTAATATTTCATTTAGACCGTAGGGAACTTGCACTATTAGAACGTGTTAAAATGTGTAATAATAACAATAATAATATATAAAGTACTGGTGTAAGGATGAGATTAAAAAGCGACGGCGCACCCGTTTGGATTTATGCCAGAGTATGACGCGCACAATAGAACTAATTTCCTGGAGACGGGCATATACATATATTATTATTATTATTATACTACCGTACACTATATATTATACAGCCTCAGCTGTGTGTAAAAGATAGATGGTAAAATATATAATACACGCACCAGGAAAACGAAATGCGGTTGCATTATATACGCGCGTTGTTATTATAATACATCGCGGACGGAGAAAGTATAAAATATTATATTATTATCTGCGCGTTACCCCGAAAGATAACGCGGTGGAAATTTAACTGTTATAAGTCGATAAGAAAATTATTATTGAAGTCGTGTAAGTTGCGAACACTAAAATACGTCATATTATATATATAAATCGAATGAGCGTGGCGTGGATTGGGACGGTCGTGTTATATGGTAATATATTATACAAGAGCCGAAATGACGCCTCTCGCGCGAGGTAATTGTAATTAATGGTACCTGCTAAACACACATCGCACCTACCTGTGTTATAACTGTTGATTATAATATTTTGGTATTTCGATATAGTGAATATATTATTGTTATTATTTATTATACTATTGTACGAGCGATTTATTAAGAGACGATAATTAAGGAATAATTATTACCGTCGTCGCGTCCGTTCGCGCCAAATATACAGTGTTTCAATTAAAAACGAAATTAGAATAATATAATGACGTGTAGATCACGTCATAAAAAATAAAACACAAAAATCTGAGGTATATACGTGCGCATAGAGTTTGATTGATGGGCACTTGACAGTTCAGCACTTATTGTCAGGAGCTTCGAAAAAAAAATGTGACGGGTGGGTGAGATGTCCGTTTCATTAATTGTTTTATGTATGTACCTATTTAAGTTATAGACTAATATAATGCGGTTGTATGGTGTAGGCGCAACACTGCAATGATGTTTAGTCTATAAGAATAATGTTTATATAGGTACTATTAATACGACAAAAGTATATAAAAGATTCAGATTTTCTTCACTCGCAGACCATAGTAAAAATATCCCTCACCATACTGAGCTACTGCAGAACAGTTGCGTATATAGGAATTAATTTCGGGGAGGAGGGGTGTTATAAAAAAATATATATTTAATTCATTTTATAAACTAATTGCCGTATTAAAATACCATACCGACAATAAATTTCTGGAGGGGGGGGGGGTTGAACCCTTAACTCCCATCCATATACGCCACTGCTGCAGTAATGCAGTGTTTCCTAAAGGTGTGCGTGAAAATTTGATTGTTTTTTATACCCACAAAAATAATAAAAAATATTTTCAAAACAAATATGAAAATTATTGCGGTACCTATAACTTTTCATAAAAAATAAATAATCACAATTATTATAAGAACCAGTTAATATAATAATGTACCTACGTTTTCTTTGCACCGCGACCGCGGCGTTTGCTTTTCCTGAATCTAAAAGGACCTGACTGTGATTGAGAAGTAGGTGCAACATTTTTATATCCACAATTTTAAAATTTTTAGTATTTAGTAGTAGTTTATAATAATATGCTATGAGGAAAATATTTTTGGGAACCACTGCGCTACAGTGTATAGATAACTACTAAGGGATGTGCGATATAATCGAGTATAACCATATTGGCTTTATAATATATAATTTCGATTGATGACAACAACTGTAATTAGGTACCTACTATTGTTTTAACGTCGACAAATTTTCAATCGATATATATGCACGAAGTGTTATTACAAAGTTGTATTAATAATTATCAATTTGGGATTTGGGTACAACGGGTGAGTCAAACAATAAAATATTTTGATAATATTTTACAGTATCACGAGCCGCGCAAGGCCATCCCGTATAATAAAAATTATATCATGCCGACTTTATAAGCCATATTATACAGTGACTATGTAGAGTGTACACCCGCCGATGATAACAAAACAAAATATAATAATTGGTGTTTTTGTCTTTACCTCGGTCATTATCGGCCCCAGTTGACGGCCGAAAGACCGCGATTCTTCCTACGACTTCGTAATTAAGCCGAACGAAACTAAAAACGCTAAAAAACATCTGATTAAAAGACCTTGGGACGGAGAAAACACAATAAATTAACGATTAAAAAAAAACCCGCCAATAATAGTAATACCTACTAGTAATGATGATTATGATGATGATAATCAAATCTGAATTATATAGTTTCGTCTCACTGTTGTTGCAGTAAATTGAAATACACAAATACATATTATTATTATTACACACCGCGCGTCTAATAAACAAATATAATGTACCTACATATATACATAATAATATATCATGTTGTAGCGTCGTCGTGTCGATCTGCCGATTTCTAAAGTACTAATCGAGTTGATGGATGAAAACATAGATACCTACCTATATATAAATATATATACGAAATGGACGTTTTCACTTTGATTGTATAGGGCACCCATCATTGACAAAGTTTGGAAGAAATAGAAAAATATGATTTTTTTTTTATTTGAAAATTTGCATTTTAATAAAAACGTAAGCCATAAATCATATAATACCTATACCAATGATAATATTATTATAAACGCGTAATATCGAAATAATATAATATATTTATAATAGCGTATAATAGGTATGTGGGCGCGCGATAGAATCGAAAATTGTCGTAAACGATTCGAGAACTACTTACAATAATGTGCGCGTAACATTATAATATTATACGGCAAATATATATAATGGGTACATTATTTGCTCTCGGAACGCGCATTGTTCGACAACGCGTACAACACCCATATGGAAACGTATATACTTAATACGATAACGATGCAAATTTCCATAAACACGCGAGCGAACCGCTATAACGCTAAAAAAAAACCGTAAAAAGCAAGTCATCGGAGAATGCGCGAGTTACAAATATTTATATATAGATATAGGTACACTGCAATCCGTAGGCTTCGTCGCATTATAATATAGTAATATTATTATAATAACGGAGACCGGTAAACATTCGAATGATGGCCGCGGGAAACTATCGTAGCGACACAAAAAAAAAAAAAAATAAAAATTACACCGATTACGATTTCGACGATGTATATTATAAATTATAATATTACTTATATTAAATCGCCTGAAAGAAAAGCGTCGTATATGGCGTGTGTACGGAGCAATGTTAGGTACACAACTGGTTATATTATATAAGTATAATTATTAGGGTTCGAACTTTGTTGCACTAAAAAGTGACTAAAACAGCTATCGCACTAAAAACACTTAAAAAATTACAATATCAAAATAAAAATTGCATTCGAAATCGAAAGTTAATCTCACATGATTAAAATAGTTAAAATAGAACGCCACGATGTTGAAATTGTTGAGACATGAACTTTTTCGAGTATTCCAGATATATGAATATAAAATGTTTTCCTGGTTAGTTTATTTGTAAATTTATATGCCAGGTACAATATATTATACAGTTTGTCACTTAGCGCCCTAATTAGACGTCAGGTGTTTTAGTGGCAATACATGGTTTCAATGGTAAAATTAATCTTTTTTGTGGTCTCCCCGAGAAAATAATATCTTACATTTTCGTTATGAAAAAAATTGCATTTTAACTACAATAAAAGCACAATTAGATACAAAATAAACTATAAATATAGCAAAAAATACTATACTTCATACTTCAATAGTTCAATCTGTATACTTTCCACGAAACACATATTTTACAACTTATATGGCAATAATTCACGGTGCTAAATAAAAAATTACAAATACCATAAAGTTCTAGACCTAGTTATAATTTTTGTATCAGACTAGAACGTAACTCCATATATATAACGACGAGTTTGACGACAGCGACTGAGAGGCGAATTCAAAAATCCTTGGCCCGTCCTGCAGACTAAACGAACGCACGTGACATAATAATAAAATATCAACGTGTTATTATTATACCGGACAATAAACACTGGTATAATATTATAGGTAACCAGGTTTCTCGCGATTGTATGTATACACATGCGGCCTATCGAATAGCATCGATATATATATATATATATAGCTAGGTTATAAGTTTAATGATATTATGTTACCTATATACATTAATATCATTATTATCATCATTATTATAGGTACCTATATATTATATGCAACGCGGTACGCGGCGGCTCGGAATGATTTTCGGTTCTGGCGCTCGCCGAGTGTGACCTAGTTATTCCGAGTATACAATTGCTTTTTCTTTGTTTTTTGTCTGACAATAATTACTTTTTATTTTTCCACCGTCACCCCGCCGCGGGAGGGAATAAGTGCCCGATAGGTCCAAGGCCGAAGCGCATGAAAAACCGTTCGCCGCCGCAAAAGCTCGGGGTCCCGACCTTTCGATATATTCGTAATCGTCACAGCGCTATCTGTGTAATGTACACGCGTATAATACAATATCATAATAATGTACACCTCAATAGTACCTGTTGTTATTATTACATGCGCCCGCCCGAGATAACCCGAATACGGAGCGATATATTCGCGAAAAAAAAACAATATTACAATCGTTCGACTTTCTCTGCGACAAAACCTATCCGCATCGCCCGCCCGCACAATATAATAATACACAATATCGATATTGGATTTCTGCGAGCACGAGCGTTCACACACTACGTTAAATCAATTTTGATTAGGTATTTTTCGTAATATAATAATATTATCGCTATACAACTACAAGCCTATAAACCATTTCGGACCTACATATCGCGTATATTACAACAGGTGACTAGTGACCGCTGACTATAAATAATATCATAAGGGGCATCGTTGGAATAAACGAACTCTAATGACGGCGAGTGAGAAAAAATGAAATCGAATACTATATGAGAGCAAATTACATCAAGCCTTCGTTATATTATATTATAGGTACATTATTTCTTACATATTGTCGTATTGTATACTATACTTAAGATGAAGCTATAATGTACCTATATTTTCGCAGACAGACCGATTTTATAATATATAATTTACCGATTTCTTTCGCAGGGCAATTATACTATAATATAGGTAGGTAGATGCGTGTTATCCTCGAGGTTTTTTAAAATATTTAATTCGAATAGTTACTATTTACTCCTTGCGAGTTGGGACCGTATAGTAGTTAAGTGCCAATCTATTTCATCGAGTATTGGAGTCGGATGTCCCTGTATAGGTCCAGCTCATGGGTGTTATACGTCGGATCTGATTTTTAGAAACAATATAAGTGTCATTTATGTTTCTGCTTCCAGATTAAACATGTGAATAAACAAATCGAATGTACTGACTGTTTTATTTTTATATCGAGAGACAAGCAATATCTCAGAAAATACAAAAAATCTATTTAAAATGTAAGGTTTTGTATGCAGTGGGTATATGTTGCTAAACGTTTAAAATTATTATTATTTTTTATTTAGTGTATTTTATTTTTAGTTGAGCAACGTTACAGACATTGTCTGTGCAGAGTGATCGATCAAACGAAGTGTTTTTCACTAGAATAATATTGCACAATAATATTAATAGCTGCTGCTGGTTAGATACTATAGATAATATCTATAAATATTTAGACTCGTCAGATAAAGTTAGTTTTTTTTCCTCCTAATTCGACGATCTCTGCTCAAGTCTTATTGGTTACACACCACCGCATCGGTTCTGCAGAAGCGAAAGTATATAATAAAAAATAAAATATATCATTGTTCGATGTATGCATCGTCGTTTTTTAAATTGTGCCCTAGCTATAGCGAGGCTATCCGGTCCACGTCGCCGACATAAGAATGGAAAGATAATATGCGATGAACCGTTTCGTAAGATTGCATTACCAGTGTAGAAAATAATATAATATACATCAATTGTGCTCATAAATGACGAATAAACGTCCTTGCATATTATATGTATATATATACACATGTAGGTAGGTACCTGCGTATAATATATACAACTATACATATACCACGCTACTAGTCCGAGTGAAGTGACATTGCAGGTTACGCCAATCGCAAATTGGATTAATTTTTAAGTATAGTGCCTACGCACAAACCCGTTTGTAATTATCTTATGTCAATATGAACATTTTGGATTAGTTCATCTTTCTGCAGCTGATGACCCCCACACTTAAATTATTTACTAATTTCTTTATGTAACGCGTGTAAGACTCGATCTATCGTGTTATACTTTTATGGCAAAACGTTTGATTTCAAATTGATCAAATACTAACAATATTTACGTCGTCAACGAAACCGCGAATTATATTAATTTTTAACGTTTTCATTTAATAAACAGTTATTAGTAAAAAACGTGTGAAGCAGTTTATTATGTTAACATATATATACTATCGTGGAAACGTATACTGAATGTCAGCTCTATCGTATATATCTATAGAATCTATCACACTACGTTCCGATCGACTTGTTTTCCGGTTGTTTAGGGTAGGTATATATTATATGTACGCGAAAACAGGGAAAATCTAATTTCCTCGAGTATTCAACTGTTAAATTTAATTTGGTCGCGTCAATCGCCAAAAACTTTGTGTTTTAAACTTATAGTTCAAAGATCGCGTTGGCTGCACTTGGTACCTACAATACTTTCTCATCCAATAATCTCTATACGATCAAAACGTGACACTATATGCATACAAATACAATTGAAAATATATTTACTATATATAAAGGTGGTGTTACTTATATATTATTGTTACAAGGGCTCCTGTCTTATTTCTGAATAAAATTATAGAATGACATTAAAAATGTAATATTTTTCAAATTTATCCTAAATTTCATACTTGTAATCGAAAGAAAATAAATCTCGAAAACTATAACAATAGGCAGGTATTGTATGATATAAAGTAGTATTTCGCATTTTCATATTATGTGTGCACGCTTGGCCTTAAAGAGAATTGAGAGCCTCAGATGTTTGCAGGATATAATATTATACGTAAGAGAAAAATAAACAAAAAAATTGTGAAAAATGAAATGGGGCATTTTCGTTCATCGAGTACGAGAATTGATTTCTCAAAACCGAATTTTCACCTAATTTTTAAACGTACACTTCATACGGCAATTTTTTTCAAAACACTGCGATACATTCGATTACATAATTATAACTATACATATAATATATATAGGTATTCTATAATATATACGTATTATAATAATATCGTCCTATGCGAATAATGAAACTGCGCATAAACAGTAAAAACATAATATTATTGTATATAGTACAACACTACAACAATATTGCGGACCTTATAGTGTGTACCTATATGATAATAATAATAATAATAATAATATGACATGTACGTAGGTAATAACTGTTAACTTATAGAGGGTGGTGGCAATGATGTGTGTGGGGGGAGGGTCACCGAGCATTGCCGGGTATTGTCGAGTGTTGTGCCCCGACATATAGTCGATGCGTAGATTGCACACATGGACATATACACACACACACACACACACACAAGTATAAATACACGCACGCTCGAGTATACGTCATAATATGCATGTATATAGGTACGCACAATGGGTATCCGATAAATCATTTGAATTTATTACGGGAAGATGTGCCGTACGACATTTTAACACCCACGGTTCACCCTGCTCGGCGTCGCCCATTGTTTGTATAAGTATATAAAGTACGTGGCGTTGTTTGTCGTGCGCACAATAATTTCATTATTGTCTTATTGTTTCTCCCGGGGGTCGCGAACCGTAGGTAACCGGACAGGAGCACACGGGATTTGCTATAATATGTACAGACACTCGTATGATAATATGACGTCGACGGTGCAGTGTGTATAATATGTTTGAACACCATACACCGAGGTTTACCCGAGATATATATATATATAAGATATACACGCATAATACGGTTACGCGTGTGTAATATATATTATGTACATACACAATACTAGGTACCTATATAGCAGCAACAGGTTAGCAGTCCCTATACAATATTATATATACTTGACGAACGCCGTATAATATATTCGGGATTCGAATAATATGTAGTATTTTCTAATTTTTATGAAACCAAGATAAGTATAAGCCACAAATTTGTTTTATACATCAAGGGTTTCAAATATACAATTTTATAGATACTTCATATTTTTCAGATAATTGTTTATAGTATATTGTTTTGGAGATCAATTCAATTTAACATTCGACGAGTAACAAATAATAATTAATTATATAATATAAAAACAACTTTTATAGTATTTTATAGTGCTATCAAGTCCCGAGCGCTGATGACGACGATAATAATATACCTATAGCCATATCGGGCCCCAACGACGACTATCTTTTCCCGAATTAATTATAATATTATATACACTGGAAACACGGGTTTTGAATACATTAATTATTATTGTCACGACTCACGACTATACAAGTAATATCATTATTTATTGCGCACACTTTGTTGTTGAAGACTCGGAAATCCAACGCGGCCGAAATGTATTTCAAAAGTCGCAGTTGAAAACAGCTTGAAACAGCTCGGTCGCGCAGTACCGCACCCGTATATCGCATTTTGCGTCGCACGCTTGATGAACAGGTGTCAAAAAACGCGACGACGACCGGGATCGTCATTCATCAACATCGAGGAGAGTTTGTCCCACAGACAATAATGGATATCACATTATAATATTAAAATACGTCGTGTACGCTGCTTACACGCCGTGCGCATACGCCGCGAACTGCACCCTTTTCAAAGTTTAGATGGGAATTGTTTTTCGAACCGTTTGCATAACTATAATATAATAATATCATACATTATACGACCGCCTGCAGCTGCAGCAGCGTTGGTGGTGTGTCTGTATGTATGTACGCACGCGCGCACAATAAAAATTATTAATCGTATACGTTATAAAATAGTTTGTTTTAAATCGAAGGGAACGGCGAAATATCATAAAGGATTAGGCGTTATATCAATATAATATTCTAACACAACCGTTGATCTCACAAAAACTCCAGACGACCATGGTGGTGAAATGTGCGTGAGCAATAATACGCAGTGCATAATGTATAATATTATTATTATGTAGCTGTACCTCATAATAATAATATAATAAACACTCTGCCACACAGCGGAAGATCTATACACAATAATTTTCGAATATTTTTGGCTCTATACGCGTCTAAATCGATTCTATACACATAATAATATACGTGGTATTAATACCTATACCTACCTAATATCACTCCAGGTACTTTACATTATACTATTTTAACGATTACGTCACTGCAGAACGACGATTGGGTTGAGCGTAGGCATTAAAAATAATATATTCCACAATACTTTATAGCAACATTACTGAAGCATCAGCTGCAGGTTAGAGACATGTTAAGTACAAAACTACTTATTAGAGCTATTATATTCGCATTACGCACCGCACCGTACGTATTGTCGCGGAGTCTTTAATCGTTATTGTTGTACAAGATCAATCTTGGCAGACTCGTTCATCTCATAACCTATTTAATACATAATATTTATATTGCTGTTAACTGTAGATACGAGTGAATTCGATTGCAAAGTGTTCAATGGCGCCAGTAAAGCTTCATACGAATTAAATATATCCACCGAACATAAAAATATAGTGAAACGATATTGTACGACGCGTTACACTTTACAGGTCTAAGCACGTATCGTGTAGTGCGCGTACGGACTACGGATACGTGTAGGTATATTATTGTTCATTAATAACTATAATGTTAACCTTTAACCATTATAATAATATGCATATATTATACTATCCAAACGTTGTTCGGAAGTTCACGTGTTCATTATTCCCGGTACGAATGCCCGAGGATGTTATAAAAACGATACAGAACGAAGCGGGAAAAGAAAAACGTGTCGTGTGCTCTCTCTCTCTCTCAGAAGTCATATATTTTGTATCAATTTACATTATTTACCATTATAATGCGTATAATATTATGATTTGACGATATTATAGAATATAGTATATCCGGTTTTTTTCCCAGTCATTATATCAATTACCGGCAATATTCAGAATTCAGATTACGTCACTATATTATATATTATAATGTTGTTGCATTAAACCACCAACACCTGAGAAAATTGTGCTAATATTGTAAATTATTATAATTTTTACTTTAGCCTATGAATGAAAGTATAAGTAGGTATTGACGTATATACACGACGGCGCGCTCCGTTTCTATAGTAATAATATTTAAAAATTATATATTTAGTTTACACATATACCTAACATCATTTATTTTCTAATTTTCTAATATGGGTATATAGGTAAGTATGAGTGTATAATATAGAGCTGAACGAAGGTAGACGTATCTATATAATAAAACTGCAGGTCTCCCAACTATTGATATTAGTTACGTGGTTTAGTCATTCTTGATAAATACCTATTATACGTATAGGTGCAGCATAATATTATACTATGTTAACGACAAACTTCAATCGAACGAAAAAGATTGTTATTATTTTTGCCGCGTCGGTACTATATATTTTACAAGCGAATGTTTAACCGTATAGGCGCCGCAATACACAAGTCGTGTGCGTATATTTATTTAATGTCGTAGCCGATTTATTCGATTTATTAGTTATTACTATAATATATGTATATACATAGTAAGTCATATATTAAAAAAAAAACTACAGAAAAAAAGGAAATATATAAAAATTGAAATAAATTAAATTTATTCAGCTGTGATGCTAATACGATGACGACAAACGGCGGTGGCGGTGGCGATGATTTGGATGGTTCGACGCAAGTTCAACGGTTCCCGGTTTAGTGCAGTAATCTATTTTCGAACTCGGGCGCAACACACTAATCCAAAAATAATCGCATCCAAAAAAAGGCGACTGATTATTTCGGGACGACGCTTACGGGCTGAATAGGGAGTGAAAAGTAAAACGAACGGGCGGTCGCGCCCACGCACGTCAGGGCATATTATTTAGTAATCGCCGATGACCGACTGCTAATTCGATAAAATAGCTGATATTATAATGACTACGACGATGATATAATGTGCAGACTGCACGCGATGAAAGACTGATGCAGTAATAATATACACATGATTTATACAAACGCAGACGACGACGACGGTCTGTACTCTGCCAATAATATTATAACGAATATATAATATTATAACGTATGACGAGTGAAACTATACGGTTTTTCTCGCACATGATGAAAACGTCCAAATATTATAATATAATTCTGCGTGATGTCTTTGGCCCTTTGAGTGGGTACATGAAATATATGCCACCAGCAAGTTTATAAGGTCATAATAATACGCGTAATTATATCAATAATTAAAAATAAATTGTTCAATTAATAAATATTAGAGCTAATCGAAATGAATCGTAGACAACGATTGAATTTTTAATTGTGGGGTAGGTACCTATGTATATAATTAAATTCAGGAACTCGTTTTTAAGTTTTTTCAATTTTATTTATTTTTACATAAATATTACGTCATCGTCTTAATCGAACTCTTAAGTGTTTACAAAATACAAATTTAAATACTCGATAATTATTGTATATTATATCTGTTAAAATGTACCTATCAATTGTTCAAAAATACAGATATTTTAATAGAGTATAAATTATAATCATCGGTTTATTAAAGTATTTTTACCCAACACTGCAGGCTGTAGCAAAGAACGCGTTAAAAGATCTAACCATTTAGACGTTCGTTAAAAACGCAATTTCTATCGATATGAAGGATCACAATATTATTATTATTATCATTATTATTATTAATATTATTTTTATTATTATCATTATTATTAATATTATTTTTATTATTATTATTATATTACACCGTATTTTTATCGCTTCCCGCCAAACCGTAGGCGGTAAAAGACAAACAGCGCGTGTAACACATTCTTACGTGCAGTGCTGTTAAACGATTGGTTCAATGTGGATATTATCATTATATGTATATATTATTATTTTAGGTTGGGTCAAGTATAATATATCGTAGGCATAAAGCATAATATAATAATAATCTAATGTAAATTGTTAAGTATACCTATAATAGTCACACTGAGGATATAATATAATATATCGAAAAATTCGTAACGCATATATACCTACATAGATATAGCCATATAGGTATAATTTATTATAATATATTATGTTTTAGTATAATATCGTACGGAGAAATAAGGCAACCGCGAAAATTACGTCTCGCAGGTCAATATCAGAATAGGATTTATGATGTACACAGAGATCCGCAAACGTATTTTTATTATTTTTGTTGTATAATAATGCAGCAGTTAGGTTTCGCGAAACATAAATATTATTATTATATAATAATAACATTGCAATAGGTAACGTGAGTTCGATTTATATAACTTATTTGAACTACCTAGGTATAATATCCCGAATTCTATTGGATCAACGAATAAACTAAAATCGTTGCGTTTTTTGCCCCATGTTGAAATCTGTTGTTACTTTTACAAATTACCGGGAAAAGAAAACTTTTAATTAATTTCGAAATGTTATTAAAGTTCTTATTCAAATACTTTGACATTAATTTCGAAACTCGACAGAAAAAAACGAAAACGTTGTAATAGTAAAGTTTAATTAAATAAAAAAAAACACGTCATAAACATATAATAATAATAATAATAATATATATTTATACGCGCGTAATATTCTGGACAATGCTTGCGAATTCAAACAGAATAACAATTGTTCAAACGTACAAAAAACAAAATTATGATAATTATTATAATACTATTATACACAGCGTGTTTCTTTATGGGTAGGTACGTGTTTACAACAACAAAAAAAATCAATCAAGATGACCGACGCGTAGAAGATATAATTATTATTTAGATAATACATAACTAGGTAGTACATAACTTAGACAACCATCGATCACGGCCTGCCGATAAGTTGATCTCGTAGTTGTACGAGATTCTTCTAAGCCTGCATATTATCAAAATGAACGCAATAATTGAAGGAAACCATATAGGTAGCGCGTTGTTAGACGACAATATTATAATATAATATTTTTTAATATCGTTCGTCCGCTGCGGTCACGTTTTTTTTCACGTTTCCAGTGCAAAATCATCGTATTGGTGTTGGATGGTGAATCGGCAATGACTTCAGTAAACCTGATCGCGTAATGATCATAATATTATATATAAATAATATGTAGAATACGGTAATGATAGGTAGATATACGCGTCAGCTATATGTCGTCCGGCAGACTATTACGAATATTACGATGTTATTGTATACGCCGCCGCCCAGGACGGATCCTTGGCTATTAAAACACTGTAATTATAATGGCATTAGCAGTCGTGTTGTCGACATTATTATTGTAGGCAACTGCACAGGCGTATTGGTTCGAGACGACATTCGATCGTCGACGTGGAATTTTATTCATATATTGGTACACTGGAATGCGATAGGCATAATATACTATCAGGTACATACCTCGGGACGGTATATTAATTACAAGACCTTTACCGCCTATACGTATAAGCAATAAACGATACTATTATAATATTATACTTGGTGTGTGTACTGTGTATATTATATATATATATAGTGGCGAATCGGGTGTCCTGATCCGAGTTCGAAGTAGGTACCTATATAGTTATATGGTTATAACCGCGTCTAGTCCGAAGGCTAACGCGACGACGACGACATAATAGGAGACAATTAGCGCGTGTATTATTTTATACTGCCGTCGGGTCACGCGACGTTTTAATTGCGCGGATTTATCGTGTTCCACGCGCTGCGGACGTACAAGTCGCGAGCGTATATTTTATAATAAGTAATAACCTAGTGACAACGACGTGGGATTCGCCGAATTATGTTTCGGCCTACCTACGTCTGTAATAATTATATTGTGACAATATATAGCCACATCGGTTTTATTTTATTTTCGATACGATTAGTTCCGAATCGAAACGCAGTGGAGAGCGCCACGGAAAACGAGAGTGGCGCAAGCGCGCGCGTCAAAATACTGCACCGAGCCAAAATCGGCGAAATCTTTATATTTATTTTTGGTTGGCACGTGTCGTTTCATCTTTTTCGATGATAATGTTGATATTGTTATTATATTGTAATTACGATTTACGCACGGCGGAATATGTTTGTAATAATTGCAGGCCGAACAATGCATACGACGGGCCGATTTTGTTCCCACGTGCGATGATTACAATAATATTATTATTTCGTTCCTTTTTTGTCGAGAGAAGACCCGCCGAATATAATGCAGCGGAAGATGTCTGCGTGTAAACGCGTTTCCGCTACGCGATGTTTTAAATTTTAATATACGCGTTCCGTCGAATTTCTCTTCTCAGAGCCAGGCCGCGAAGTCGTTGTCAAGCCTCTTTATTATTTGTACGATTTAAATAAATTAAATTGAAATAATGAACAGACGCTGCCGTCATAACATAGGTATACGTGTATATTATATATATGATTATGCGCCGTGGGTGTTGTAGGTCTCGGCCCTCGAGGACGGGTACCGCAGAAAGCAAGTCGGAGACGCGAGACATGCAGTTTTGTATCTGTAGTTATATTATTACATGTATTTGAAAACTACGAGAAATTGTCAGTTTGTAAAAAACAAAACCGAAACGTTTTCTCGTTGAACAACTTTATTATGCCCACACCATATAATACAAAATGGTCCAAGGATACGAAATTTTCAACTAAACTCGTACTGACGTTTTTAGATTTCCACTTCACGCCAAATATGCCTCATTATATTATTATATCATGCTAGTTCGTTCTGTCCATCCGGTCTGAAAATATCAAGTCCGTATGTACTCGCATTCAACGTTGTTCATTTAAATCTTTTACGGTTATATTATGTTTAGCGCACCTTCTTAATGATATTTCATTTAAGAGTTCTGTACCTAAACGTTTTATCGCGTGTCGCGTTCGGATGTGTACCGTTTTGGTAATGTCAATTTGTACGTTTCGGATTTGATAAGGGGCAAAATTAATTACAACAAAGTAGCTTATTCCATTTTAGACTCGTAAATTATGTAGGTCGTATATATATATATAAACGAGTACATAACTACGTACAAATTATATGTTAGCCGCGTGCTATTATTTTCTCCTTTTCCGTTTAATCGTATACCTAAATAATAAATATGATAAAAAACAAAAAAAAATCCAACTCTTCAAAAATCCTTGAGTACTAGTATAGTTTCATATATATTATACATGTTACTATATTATACTGAATTTCATATCATGATATTTTTTACGTTCCGCCACTTGATGAATGCCCTATGAAACTGGCCACAACGTTATCCAAATCGTAAATGCGAATAATAATAGTCAAAATCTGAAATCAATTTCGTTTGATAATTTCGTTACCCATAACGAATGGGTAGGTATGGTACCTACTTACTTCAAAAGCGATTAATTTTATTTCCACAAACAAACGACAGTAAAAACGAAATGATATGAGTAAAATATAATAATTATTACCGGCATCCCCTCGATCGCTGCGCTCGAATGCAAAATATATAAGTAGTTACATTTCCGAGAAATGTCTGCTTAGTCGACCACGCTGTAAGCATTATTATATTTATATATTTCAGAGTTCGTAAAAAAATATATCAAACGATCGGAAGCGTATATTGATGATATAATAATAAATAATAATAATATGTTAGTTTATGTCTGTATATTACATCGATTATGATATCATATTATACGTCGTGAATGGGCCGCGTGATTTAAAAACGAAATTAATAAACTCGTTCCGGATTTTAATGGGTTAAGAACATATAGATAGGTATACTAGGTATAATACCTATGTATTACGCACTTCACCGAGACACGACCAGACAAGACGTGTGAAGTGAATAGGTATACCTATAATATATATACATATAGGTCCTATATAGTATACATAGGTAATATTATTCATATAATTTAAGAGCGATGGTTTTGGCGGCGACGTTGTTTGTGAAACTATTTCGTAATAAAAGTTTTAAAAAATATTATATTATGTCGAATTGAAGTGTTTGAATCAAAATCGTTATGATATTGACGGTTTTCTTTTCCTTTTCTAATGCCCATCGGACATCGGTCATGAATATCACTCGCATAATATTATGCTGAACGAAAAACCTAGGCTGCTACGATTCTTTTTGCGCCAATCTATTTGAGCATATCTTATTGAGCCTTATATAATTATTATCAAAAAATCTGTTTTACATTTATCGGTGTCTGAATCGTTTTGGATGGATTGTGGTATACGAAAATAAAATAATATATTGTGTGATGATGGCCTCGCGCGGGTTTCGAAACCAACCCTGCAGCAACAGTGGAGATCGACTAAACAATAATAATATTATAATTCCGTGTTCCGACAACTATAAGGCATGTATTAGGTATATTTGTTAATAATTTTTGAGACGAAGCGGTGGTGGGCGCTAATAATGTACCTATATAGGTATTATAATACCCCATACGATCGGTCTCTACTTATTATTTTGAAAATATATTTTACATACCTATGTTATGGTCAATATAATTATGCGAAATTTTATAAATTACAATGTGCATACAATGTGCAGAATAGTATTTATGTATATATTATATACGATAATCGCACCACGCTGCTATACTGTCCCGTTCAGCGATGATAATGATAATAGATGGACGATATAGCAACAAACAAAACAATAAACGCGGTCAGGCGGTATATGAATATAATATGATCCAGTTTCTAGGATCCGAGTTGTGGTCGACAATTATTCGTAGAACGCTTCAACAAAATATGGCGTAAAAGGTGTGCGTAAACGTTTACCCGACTTACTGTAGTTGTAATGAAACAAAATACAAATGGATATTGGTTATACGATCATATTGTTGATTACGATTTGATCCTTATTTCGTCTTTAACAGTAAGTATAGAAAATATTTTGGGGAACGGAGTGACCGAGCAGACTAAGGCGTCGGTTGTGACGCACAACGGCGCTGGTTCAAACCTCGGTTAACGGGCGGCATTTTTCTGCGGGCAAGTCACGGTGTACGGAGAACAAGGGCAGCTATCCCCCACCCGGGCATGGCAGATACCTATGGGTGCCCACTTGAAAATCTGCCAAAAACTACACACACGTGTTTACCAACCAACAGTATCCTCTTACAAACAAACAAACAGCTAATGGCCATAGTTGCAGGGCTTTATGAAAAATGAAAAAAAAAGAAAATATCTTAAAGCAAATACAATGGAGTTTTTAAAGCTGCATATTAACTGCGTCCCCCTAAAAAGGGGAATTAACCTGGTAGTTAATTATATATCATAACTAATATAAATTACCAACATCAATTGTGTATCAAAATTCGGTAACCGTTATGGCCGTATTTTTTTTTAAATTCAACCTGTAATAGTACTTACATAATTTATAGCATGTTTTTATGAAAAATCAGTTATAGTTATTATGATAACTATAGGTATATTAATGTAATGTTATTATTTAAAACTTTAAGAATAATATACAGTTTGACATTTTCTATGAGTGCCTATTTTTAATTTTAAATTAAAAAAAAATTGTTTAATAAACGGTATTCCTCAGGTTATTTGGCCTGGATCACGATAATAGAATCTCCATGTGTAGTACTATACTGCACAATACACAATATAGTCAATGGTTCTGCGTATATGAAAAACGAAATTGAATTATTCGATTTAAATAATACCCGATTTTAACACACACGTCCAACATACTTATTCATATTTTATGTATATAAATCGCTCACAAAACGCGAACTATTATTATAGCTGTTTGGCTTGTACGAGGATGAGAGGGGGTACGATAACCAATATATCGCTCGGAAGAACGACATATAACACGAATAAACGAAATTAAAAAATAATAAAATACCATTCGCGTTCTCTCGCCTCGAGCTTAAACCGTTTTTTGGTTATTATTATTATTATGCTCTTTCCTCTCCACACGCGCAATTACGTTCGTATAATGCACTTATGCGGTTTCATTAAAATCTTTTCTCGTTTCGTTTCGTTTTGTCTCGGCACAACAACCATTTCATACACAGCTCGACGCAACACGTGAGCCCAAGACAGTGGTTGTCCGGAAATCGATATATTATTAAATTATATTGTTTGCAAGGCGATTGTTTGAAAATGTGACTGCTGCGCTGTACTATACTATAATATATACCATTACAATATATATTATGTAATGCGTGTATGCACGTAATATATATATATATATATATATATATATGACCGAAGCAATAACAATAATTAATTGATTTAGTGATGTATTTCGAAAACTAATTTTTGCCAAACAAAATGGAAATTTTAATTAAACCAAACGCAGACGGAAATATTTCTTTGAACTACTTTTGTGTGTATCTACTTCGTCAATTATTATTGCGAGTTTCGTGTTGTTCTGTTTCGTAAGTTTAATATACTCTGCGAAGCGGAAATGAAACATCCGTACAAATTATGTCTATAAAAAAAATACAAAATAATAATAAAAAAATTCATGAAAGTGTGAGCTGTGGTCCATGAAAACATTTCCGGTTATGTATATCTATATCTACGCGCGCATATAATATCAGCTGTATGAGTTTATATTTTTTGTTTATGGTTTATTTATTTTTATTTATATTACTATACGCACTTGCACTTCGTGACAAATATTAAATAAAAATGTAATAAGTACCTACATTTTATTGTATGAATATAAAGTACAAACGAAAACTATAAAAAGAATGTTGGCTTATATTTGTTTTTTTTTAACGTAAACTATATAAGGATCAAACAAAGCGTGAAGACAGCAATACAGCACTGCTATAACAATATATATAAACGAATTAATTAGTTTTGTCTAATCCAGACAAATGTCTGACTGCTTCGCAAGATTTAATTTGATATCGGTGAATAATCACTTAGTATTATAGGTACCTAACTAAATATATTAAACAGACGCACGCTATGTATTTTGTTGACGCTCAACTAAGATAAATATAATATGACATGATAATAATTCAGTTTTAAAATATTGAAAAGTAACGTTGGTATAATATATTAGGTATGCATATTAATCATATTCTTAAAATTTTCTAATAAATTGTTACAAAATGTAACTTCAACTTGCCTCTTAACAAAATATCAGCGGCAATATTTCTGAACACGCACACCTATTATTTTTTAGAATATACAAGACGTTGTCCTATACCCGACAATATTTTCTAAATTCCGTTTCATTTGTTCGTAACCATATGGCTACAAAATTGCCTAAATTTGAACGAGACGTGTGACTTCAAAATATATTAAACGAACACATCAGCCTGCAATATAATAAAATATGTAACTCATATTTTTTATTCTATGAAAAAAACTTAAATCACCGACACACCGCCTACAACTATAACCCTGCCTCATCCGCGATAACTACATCGAAACGGCGCGGCGCACAGCTGACGATAATATTATCATATCGTCAGCTACATATTATAATTTATAATCATATTATATTACTATCGTAGCAATAACGACTTACCCTCAATCCGGAGCAGAGGCGAACGCGAAACATATTATCATATAATTTTACAGATAGAATAACTTTATAGTTTATTATAATATACTCTCAACACACGTTTTAGCCGTGAGTGATAGCGATTCTCGACGTGAAAATACAAAAAAAATATAACGGAAACGATGACGCACGGCAATTCGGACACTGATCGGCGACGGACTGGCACAAGTTCGTCGAACGAATCGAGTCGGTGCTGCGAGCGAGTCCTCCGCTTCTGACTAACCGGTGGGAGGTCTGCACGGCGCGTACGTATATACACTACACAGTACAACACACACACATGGTGCGGCGGATGGAAGGGAGAGAGACGTAGGAGCGTAGTTTTACTCGTCTGCGTCTTGTCAACGCGTGTATATTGTGTATACAAAATAATATACAGCGCGTTTGTAGTTCACATTATAACATTATAATATCTGTGATCTGTCTAGTCTTTAGCCTAACCTTCCAATCCGTAAGTTTATCTCCGCTTTGTTTGTCTAATGCAATCTTTAATCGGTCCCATAACGAACCCATCGCGAGACCACCACTGCCGCCGCCGCCGCACCGCACATCCGCACAGCCCAACTCTCGACGCCGCAGCGAGTCACCCACTCCTGATGATAATAAACGTAATGGTTTTTCGCCCCGGCATTATCGTCGTCGTCGTCGTCGTCGGGTTGATACATATCATACGCTCTAATTCGACCCCACCCATAGCGTTAATATTATTATTAATTTTTTTTTTATCAAACTGGACCGAGATTAATAGAGATATCTGTTTGAAATAAAAATTCAGATAAATCGACAGGAATCTGTTTATACGCTATTACGTTCGGATAATATTACTCGATATCATAGAACCTAATAGTCTCCAGATTTTAGTGGTTCGGAATACAGATTGCAGATCGATAACAGATGAGAGTCGTGAGGACGTTCGCGCACTTCGAACGATATAGAATTTTATTAAATAGGTTATGTAAACACGAAAAAACTATTTTTTAATTTCAATTTCTGTATATGATAATAAAATGGTATATAGGTACTCTCTAATTACAGTATATACACACTGCAGCATATTATCGCGATAAATTGCAAGTTAAGGCGCGCCTTGATATATCGGGTTATGATAACATTATTTTACTTCGCGAAACGTCCCCCGATAGACAAAATAAATAAAATGGCGCAATTCGTAAACAATTATTATACGACTGCCATTTGTAATAAAAATAACAATAATAATAACTAGCTCACGGCATATTTTGTTTGCCGACGACGTGGCGGCGAGTACGTGTACAATGTACATATAGGTAGGTTAGACGTCCTATATACATTATACGGGTGCCTGCTACTAAAATGAATAATATTATTATTTTATATAATAAATATTTTAATATATCGTTGCAATTTCCACCTTCTATCACCCACACAAGTATCTCGTTTATGAATCGAATACGAGATCACCACATATTTTTGTACGGTTTTTTACGCGTATATTATAAGACATTATACACTCGTGGACGTGATAACATATAATATTATTGTACATATTATTACGCAGGGTATTGCGTTGGGTTGATATAGGTGGAACATTTTCGGGAAGAGAACACCGGCCGATCAGATTGTCGGTCGTTGGCAGTGGAATGCGTCCCGAATGTTATTGTATTGTGTAACAACCCCCTTTTATAATACACTATATTATATTATATATTGTGATGTGTGCGCGGCGGAGGGTGCGGGTCCTTGGCAAGGTCGCGAGGACGGGTTCCCTGCTCGCGCCTGTTGTAAATCACAATACACATTGCGTATTATAGTAATATTATAGTAGTATACATGGGTGTAAAACGGTTATTTTAAAAGACACGAGAAAACCGCATTCGAAATCATTGTTCACACGACTGTGCACACGGAAAATAATGGAATCGGTACCCTTTTCTTTTACAACAGACGCCCAGAGTGTTACTATATACATCATATCATCACTATGTATTCTGTAACCGCCGTAGAATATTCTTACAAAGGTTTTATAACATTGTTACGCAATAGAATATGTAAAAACATTGAATACAATAATATATTATTATTTAACTGGATGTCGTATTGTGGCAGGTTAGATTTAAAAATGTTATGATTTATAAAAATATTCTGAGTATAATAAGTAAGTACTAGAATTATTACAATAGGATAACAGGTTGGTGAGCATTCTCGGTGACTCCATAATCTGAGGCTATATTATAATATACCTATAGGTTATATACTTATATAATATATTAAAGGTACGTTTTTCTGAAATCTTCAGTTTTTATAAAATTGATTCAATGGTGGTATAAATACCTAATATGAATTCTACTTTTGTTGTCCCATATAAGTTATAAAATAGAGTAATTCAATACAATACTATAATAAGTAATAGCACTTTTTTTTCGCGATCGATTAATTTTACTTTTAAACGTCAAAATATTATTAGAGTATTGATGCCGATCCTGCAGAAATACCAGATGGGGCCGCTACTATTATAGTGTTACGAGTGTAACGACAACGCCAACGTACGTCATTTACGAAACTGTTTTAGAATTTCGTCGGGTGTAACATTATACAAGTAAATGACGGTGTATATGCGATACGGTTGCAGGTTTACTGCTAACTCCATATTTAACTACCAAAAAAAAAAAGAAAATTTCAAGTTGTGTCGTACGTTTTTGGGAACTGTGAAAATAAAATCTTATAATATTATAATAACGAAGCTTTATAAAGATTGGCCTCTTGGTTTAGAACGCAAATGATCATTTGCCCCCTCGAGGGGTCTTATACTATAATAATTATAATTTATAAATATTTAAGCCGATATAACCACCGATTTTGATCATCGCCGTTCAAGGTAATCGATACAGATTCGTGTGATCTATTCGATCGTCGATCAGTACGATGTATAATACATCGATATGCAGACTACAGTGCACGCGATGACCCAATCCACCGCGAATAATTTAATAATAAAAAAAAAAAAACATTAAGGGCGCCTGACACCAATATGTACAATATTGTAATGCGTCGAAGACGATAATGTATTATGTATACCTATATAATATGCCCATAAACATTATTATAATGGTTACACGAAGCCGTAATAAATATTATTTAAAATAAATACTCTCCGGTTACCTGCTACATAGTTCGGCACGTGCGTGTACCTATTATAATTATTATATTTTTTTCCTTCCCCCGACGACGAGTCGGTGCCCGTTTGTTACACACTTCACGCACTGCACCACGATAGCGGTCGCATGTTATAATTGTAGCAGTATTCACTGTGCAGTGAACGTGACACATGATATACAGAGTGATTCGCTTGACGTGCCATACTCTATTATGGAAGTCTGATAATTGGACGTTGTTTTGCGATTTTCAAAAAAAAAATTTTGTTCTTGGATACCCACAGTTACCACACACATTGTACAATATTGTGTGATCCGGAGAGTTTACATTTTAGGTAGGTATCGAGTATAAGAACGGACGACCATGTTAGTCCGTGAGTATAAGCAATATGCATAAAAAAAAATCCAATCTAATTAAACTATTAAGTATAATATTAGTGATAATTTACTGTTGATCGAGTTATAATTAAAATTGTTTATTTTGTTGGAAAGTTGCAGAATTTACTTTTCTGAATAAAAATTGAAAATGCTACATGTTGAGCGAATGTTTATTTTAATTTGCTTGAGCATTAGATTAAGTTATACAAAAATAAATTGAGAGATAGCTACATAAGTTACGTCATTCCACTCTGAACCAATCTTTAAAATTGAAATGAAAAAAAAATGTATTTGTTCGATGTTGACTAACATTTCAAGAACGATATTTATTTTTTTGTGTATTTAATGAATCGCTGTTTAAAAAATTCACGAAAAATCAATTTTTATTGCAAACATTTAGCATTGGCAATTGTTTCTCATAAAATATAGTTCTATACGTAGAATAATGCAGCTTGTCCGAAATGAAATAATAGATGTGAACCGACTGTTAGAAAACTAGCATGTTTGAGGCCTGCAGTTGAATGGACCATTCTGTACACAAATACCTACAAGTATAATAATATAATATATTATATATATTACACGGGCGACGAGATTTAAAAATAAACGAGCAACGGGCCGATATTAATTTTTATTTTTATATAAACGTGCGTGGCACCGTTGCGTTGAATGGTTAATACTGTATTGTTATATAATTATAATTATTTTATTGTTCACAGAATCACAGAAACGACGACGAAGTGTAAAACACACTGAAAAAAAAATAGCACATAAACCGACTCATTTGCCGTAATGCCGTGCTATGAACCACAGCGACTGCGACAGACGAAAAAAATGGCAAACGGGGAAACGTTTCGCGAGACAAGAAAAAAAACCAAATGATAATGGACGACGTTGAAGCGTTTTATTAATATTGTATTGTTAATTATTATTTACCTACACCTGCTGTTATCACTTATCATTAAACTGCAAATGCCATTTTGCGCCCCAGGCATTTTTCACGCTTTTGAAGTATAAAAGACAAATTATTATACAAAATATACATGGGTGATGGGTATAAAGTATATACACTATTACACTAATAAATACTGAATGAACTACATTATTCGCTTCAAAATAATTATAATATCTATTAATAATTATTGTATCTATAATAGATACTAGGTACAATAATAGCAGTTCTTATAATAATGTTATTGCTGAATGCAAGTATAAACGATCGTACAACATATAAGTATACTTATTAAAATCTTATTTTCCACCCTCCCTCCGATAATCGAATCTTGGATTGAGACAATTGATTTCTGAATTATTATTGTACCTCAGAAATTATTTGCAACAATTGGCGGGCGTAAATATTTATTTTAATTTAGTTTTTTTTTAAAAGAATTATAAGATATGTATCATTTGACACAGTGACATTAAAGGCTAGATTTAAACAAAAATATGATCTGTGAACATAAGTATATAATATTTTATGAAAGAAGCTATTGATAACACTTTTTAAACCTAACCTAACATAAGAGTATACAATGTATTCATTCTTGTAAAAGATCACGAAACCACTCCTTTCAAGCGTCTTTTAAGAGGACTATACCCGGTATTGTAAAATTGGAAGAGGACAAATTTTGGTTAGGCCCTTAGATATGATTTGTATGAGACGCTGTTATAGGAGGTTGTGGTACTATTTATTTATTTTTATTTATTTTTCGAGAAAATTACAGGTTCCATTAAACATATCCGGATAAATTTTGTAAAAATATTTGACTTTGTTTACTGTTATAAGTTTTAAATTCGTATGGATTATACTTATATATAAGTATTTATAAATTTGTTTCTGTTATTTTTATTTTGTCTTCTTCTTATATTTCGCGTCTCTTCAAATAGTAGTTGAAATACAATAACTTCTGTTAAAATGTCGTTGAAAATAACAGGGACGGGGATGAGTATTATTCACTCCTAGGGCAATATTTGTATTTATTTAGGTTCAATTTTTCGCATAAACCCCCGAACTATGAAATTGGTTTCATATTGGTCTGAATTGGTTTGAGACTTTGAGTAAATTTTTGTATACGAGAAGTTTTATATTATCAATTTAAGTGTGTGTTTATTATATTATATAGGGAGTAGGGTTTGTAGGATAGACGATTGTATTTTAGAGATAGTCTCTTAACACTAATATGGCGGGTAAAAAAAAATTCATGACGGACTTACGGTACACGCAACGATGACGGCATATGTAGGGTTCTATAGGGTCGTCGGTTATAGAAGAAACGCGTCAGAAATCGATTTACGACATGTATAATACATTATATTATATTATTTACGTTTTATTGCACACGCAAAAGACGTAACCCGAACCTATGTTATAATGGACCGCGGCATGTTACATAGGTAGTTATAAACGCGATGCGGCGTTATTGTCGTGTCGTGCCGAAGACGAAGACATTGCGCGCACGTCTTTCGTGGCGTCATCGGACGGGATATCTCATATCATGTACCAACAATAATATACTAGCATATAATATATACCTGCCGCTGTGGTCCATATTATTATTATTATTTATTATTTTGGACCTCTGATCAGTATCTGTTGCACCAGTGGGTCTCCCGTTGACCGGACTTGGCGCCACTAACGTATCCAAAATGTGATAGCCGATATAGTGGTGGGGATCGTCCAGTAATATATACCGAACGTTCGAGGTTGACAAACGCGGTCCTCGCCCTTTTTTACAACTCCCCGATGCGGGAGAATATTATTTTTTCGGCATCTCCGCCCAACTATAATATTTAAGCAAACAATAGAAATACCTATATAGGTAAAATACCACCGTAGGGGGGTCGCTGCTGCATTGTCCCGGGCGGGTGGCTAGCGATCGTTTTACTAAGGGAATGGTCATCCGATTTATATCATTATATCGGAGAAGACGTCCATCGCACATTCGAATCATTGAAACACATTGTTGGGAGATGATTTTTTCTAGATATAAACGGTAATAATAGGATAATGGAGTAATTTGAAAAATAATATAATAATAATAATAATATACACGGTTGGTTTCGCAGTATCCATCTGTACATTTGTTATTGTTTAGAATGATGCAGGAAATGTATACTTTAAACACAGGTATATACACACTGCAATGTTATTGTATTATAGCGCCATTGTGGTTTCTCCTTTTTTTTATAATAATAATTGCTGTGATAGTAATAATATAACGTAGGTAGGTAGATAGGTACAATTAAATATATTAAGCACTTAATTATGTAATACGATAATTATAATATGTAGATTTTATGGAAAATATGATGAGACATGCTGCAGAAAAAAACCTACTCGAATAAAACGAATTATTATTATGTCATAGATTTATTTATATATACATATATTGTGAATCAAACTTCAGCAGCTCTGTTTTGCAGTATAATACGCCCGAGATAAACAGTACTGTAATTCGATTATGAAATTGCAGGATCGAATGTCTTCAAAGAATTTAAGAAAAAAAGCGCCATTTATGTCGTTCAAACATAATAACGCGCAATTCGAATTCGTCTATATTACGTACGTAAAGGAGGGCTGGCTTATTTCGAAGTCTTAAGCCCACGATATCGGATGACGTTTAATGACGTATAGCAAGATTAGCTTTAGCTGATATTCTACACTGACTGCAAGTATTATACTTCCCGTGATAATAATATTATAAACTGTAATATCATACATTAACACACGAGGATGAAAAATTGAGTTTGGTACACGGGTGTGCATGCTTTTAGTTTTTTCACTTACCATGTAATTAATACTGCATGTACCTACAGCACAGATCATTTTTTCAAGCAAGTCTCACACTAGCCCAAGTTTTTCGCACGGTTAAATCGGTGTAAGTATATCTATAAATTATTTAGTGACGTCAAAAAAAATGCAATAATATTTATTTGAAAATCGAACACACCGTTTTACACAACATAATTATTGTTCAGTATTCAAATAACAATACTGCAGCGATGATGAGTGCGTTTGTGACTGTTGTTATTATTTTTGCGCATATCATCCGAAATGACTCACTTAGATGATCAGGTTTATTCCGAAACCGGTCCTCATGCACGAATAACATAATATATGCAATCTATAATATTATAATATTATTTAAGTGTATTATGTGCGTAAGATCTTTACTATAACTGACACACTCTACGCGACGATTAATGCAATATTATTCAAATGACCACCGCAGGTGATATATATATTATTCACACCTATAATTCTCGCCTGCAGCTTATGCCGTACGTGGCAATATTGTGCATAACTTTTCGAGTCTAGTACCTATATAACTGCTGCAGTGCTGAGTGTATTTATAATATTCTAATAAAACGTAAGATAATAATATTAATGTTTGTCGTAGGCTGTTTAAATTTAAGTATACATATAGATTATATAGGTATATCTAAAAACGAGAGTTTAAAAAATAATGGTATTTCTTTTTTATTTCTTTGAGATACACAATCTGTACAAATTAGCACGCAATAACCATTAACCATACGTGATGATTGATGATGTATAAATTGATGTTGTGAGATTTTGGACACGGGTACAATATGTGAGTAAGAAGCCACCCATTAGTTCACTAATTATGACACTATATTATGAAGGGCTTGGGTAAAAAAAATATTTTACAGTTTGTATATTAATATGAAAAAAAAAATAATGATTATATTGTTAATCATAACAAATAGCAGTACCAACACAATACGACGTATCTATTTGTATTTACGAGTTTAAAGTACACATCCACTACCTATACATTATTTGTTTAATTAATTGACGTCTAAACCGCATCTTCGTTTTATTGATTCTATTAAATGCTCGAATAATAAACACAACGAGATTCTCGCCTTTCAATCAATTTGTTTATATTACTTCGCATGTATTTTAACATTAGAACGTAATCTAAAGAAATCTCACTAAAAGTGAAAAAATAATACTCAACAATGTTATAATGGCTACTACAGTAGCTATTATATACCTAGTTACATAATTATTATTTTAAATATAATGGATTACGACAATTTCTAGAAACATTTCCTCAAAACACAGTTATATTATACAGTAGGTATGACTACGTGTCATTACTACTTCGTCATCACTTATTGGTTATCACAATATTGCATAAGGAGGTGTGATTATAAAATATTTTAGGAAATGAAAATAACGTCGTGTACTACACCAATAATACACTATAGAGAATAGAAATCGTAGTATAATAATACACAACTACACTATTTTAATATAAGGGTATTTTTCTGGGAATGCCACTACAATAATGTATTAATTTCTAAAAAAGGTTTGTTTTTAATTAAAATAAAAATGAACAATGATAAACCGTTTTAAATTTTAATACATTATATTATATGGTCTATCTGGACTTTTTTGTTAATGATGATAATATTATACTATAATTATTTACTTCAAAAACTTTATTAAACCATCACATCGTGTTTATCATTCGTATTTTATTAATTCCGTTTTAATGAATATTTTATGAGCTCTATAATAATACTAAGCACAAACACTGCGCCCATATACACATAGATATCGCGTACGCCATGTAACATAAACATGTAGAAAATATGTGATGTCAAAAGCCCCAAAGGGAATGATGTGAAAATTTTAGTTTAATATTCAAAACGTCCTTCTCATTGCTTTTAAAATATATTATATTATAATATTATAATATTAAATACGTGGAATTACATATTTCGTGAAATGAGCATCGAACACTGTGCATCGATTGAACCCGTTTGTGGTATACTCTGCAGTAGCGGTATAGGTACCTTATTTAATATATTATGCCAAATTTTAAAACCTTTTTTTATGGCTGTAGTCTTATTAACGTAAACCCGTCCAAAAAATGTACGCTTCAAAATATTTAACTACAATCATCATTATAATTATTACGGTGTAATATTATGATCATAATAATAATATCTATTATTAATTATAATTATATAATTATTAAATTAACTAATACGATATTGAAGCAACCGGTTTTATCGGCCAAGTCGTATAACTTATGTCAAATGAATAGTGTTAAAAATATTGTTGCGAAAAATATTGTCCTCTGTGCATGGATCATATAGTTTGGACCTATTATGTCTATTAATTATATAACTATTATTTTTTTATGACTTATGAATGTCGATGACAGCAAATTTACGAATGATTTAAATTCGTCAATTTCGTGAAAATATGCACTCCATATATTATATTATAATACATTAATACCTAATATGTATAATATTATGGTAAGATAATATGCAACGTGAAAATCTAACATCTGCAAAATTGAAATATAATATATATACGTGTATAATACGGTGCAGGATATAAACTATTTAAGTAATAAAAAAGTAAATACGATTTTCAGCTCCGAGAATTGTATCCCTAGAACACAAGTATATTGATACGTATATAATATATGGGTATACTCACAGGCGGATATTGCATATAGTAACGCGATAGGTATTTGATTAATTTATTCCACCTTAATACATGTTATGGACTAATTCATTTACGTAATTAATATTTTTTCGTGTTTTTATCGTGTCTGAAATAAAAAAAATGTATATTCAAATGACGGAGCGGGAAATGGAAATACTCGACGACGACTATACGAATGCGTGTTCGATGATATTGACCATTATTTGCGATATAGCGTGGTACATTAAAAAAAAAAAAATTATGAAAAAAAAATAAAATTAAGTAACAAAAACGAGCAGTTTAGAGTATTAGGCAGCCCACCTATAACTTATAAGGTGTATATAATTGTAGCAGTAAATATATTATATGTACGGTGATTGATATCAGTTTGGCGGTATTGGTAGTCACTCGCCGATCACCCTTTTTTGGTTTTATTATTATTATGTATAATTTAGTATGATTTAAATTGATGTCGAGTTTGGTTGTCAATTAATATTCATAAATACATTTTGCACGTGAGACTTGAGGAAAACTATTAATTCATTACTTATATTATATTTACGATTTCACGCTAAAGTCACTGCTGCGATTCTCGACCAAAATAATATTATTAGTATTTATTACTATAATAATAATTACACAATATATTAACCATTAACTGCAGATTGTTATCCTAGGTATCTATAACACTATCGTTTTTGGCCAGAAACGATAAGACAACTTCAGGTATTATAATAATAAATAATTATTAATAATACCCTTAACCGTTGTTTGTCACTTTTCCAATTACAAAATGAAATACAATTATTAATTCAGTTTAAGTAAAGCTCTACAGTTAGATGAAAAATGCCATGAAAATCATAGTTTGCAAATCCATGGCTGTATATATTATTAACACTATATACCGTTCAGAATCTGTTCAAAAAAGTATAAACCATTTTAATTATAATGAACAGTCTTGACGGAAATACAATTAAGATTATTAAGATAAATATAATAAATCTGTATAGGTATATAGTTACCTACAACGTAGTATTCGATATTTTATGAAATGTGAAATGAGTTTGTACACTTAAAAATCAACCAATGACTCACAATCACAATCGTAGAATGTTGCATTGATTATTAAAGTTATTATGATACGCGAGAAAGTCGAAGAGACAGAAGAAAGATAGCGAAATCAAATTTTATAATGCGGACCCAAAAGGCAAAAAGAAATAAACATTAATTAATAAATCTATCTAAAAAAAATGTATATTTTTTAATGCCAGATGAATGGTGGTCATTCAGTGTTACAATGTAATGTTGAAAACGCCCTATTTTAAATACAGTATAATACAAAATTAAACTGATAGATTTTTGAGCTAAAAATAAGAACAAAAAAATCTCGTTTTCATTTCGATTCTCGTTTAAATGATTTTATCATATGATTATACATTTCATGATGATATAAATTGATATCCTAAACAATTATTATTATTTTATATTTTTGTAACTTTATACGAGTTTATAAATTGTATTAAACGACACCATTTTAATTTCCACTATATACGTATTGTGTTGTATAAAACTATTATGGTACCTACATCCAAAAAGAAAATGCTAGTTTATTTTTTATTATTTTCTAATGGTAATGGTAGGTAATAATATATTCATGAGTAATATTTCAATACCTTTTTTACACATGGCCATTATATGCCAATAATGACAATGATTATAGAATCACAAAATCTAGTACACAATTCATTACTTTAAATCAAGTCTATTTTCCTATATTCTTACGCAGATAGATTGACTAAGACTTATGTACCTATAAGAATACGTTTTTATACGTTTGTAATAATAATTGATATTAAATGCATATTTTATCAAGGTAAATTCATACCTATATATATATTATACTTATTACTTATACGGTTAAAATTATCCAAGTTTTCATTTTGAGTAAATTACCAAAATAATTAGAATTTTCAGATTAATTTTTTGTTTGAATATTATTTCTTTAAAGCATTTTATTAATTTTTAATTGCATTTTAAGATATCAATTATAACATTTTGTAGAGAGACTAACCTCCGACCACTAAAAATATTATACATTTTAACGGAAAGTGACATTTCAAAGTACATAATATATAAAATAATTGCGTATATTTGGGTATGTTATAAATTATAACATACCCGTTACTTCAATATTGTATTAGTTAGTATAGTATCTATATAATTATAATTAATAATAGATATTATTATGATCATAATATTACACCGTAAGAATTATAATTGTTTTTATTGATTGTTGTTAAATATTTTGTAACGTAAAGTTTTAGATAAATAACTTATAATCCATGAAATTAATTTGTAGTCGGAATAAGTACCTATACCTATATATCGGTAGGACGGTAAATTATAAAGAAGTTCGATATTCAAACAATTATTTTAAATTAATTTGTTGCCATTACTATACATAATATAATATACATATACTTATACACGAGTAGTTATAATTCAAACGACTGAACTTGGCTGTCGACGTTTGAAGCATTCCGCTATTTCGGCATAATTTATTGTAACCAGCCAACTGAAAGGCGACAGAAAATTAACAGCCCATGGGGTGGCCAAAGAGAAATACTACATATTTTTAACAAGTCTATTGAAGCCGAATTTTTCACTGGAATATTATACGCCGAACATGATTTAGAATAAACGTAAAGGAAAAATAATAATAAACGCCATCGTGTTTGATCATATTGTTAAAATCGGACTTATTATTTATGCTTTATATTGTTTACTGCCGCCGTCTGAGAATGATCGGCATTCGTGGTTGTGACATTTTATCATCCGCGTGCGGATTGAACACGTATAGTATACTATTACGTAAAATGTGTTCAAGCAAATAAATCTTTAAGAACTCGCATTATAATAATAATAATACAAACGGATTATTATAATAACCACACGTTTCTTAGAAAAACGAATTGATTATAATATTAATATATATCATACCTATATGGGGGACAATCGGTGGTCGAGTGATGGCTTATACAAGGCTTATACGGCCCGGTGCAGGATAATAATAAGTTTATAAATTTAAAATTATGATAGGTACGTATATCATAGTATTCAAATATCGACATTTTCATCCATAGATATTGCTATATCGATTTCTCAAGTTTTAATAATTAACGTGCAAGGAACGAAAAAAAAATGTACCGCTCACCTACTTTTAATATTTGTATACAAATATCCAACTATACATAATATAAGCCTAGAAGAGCAAGTCCGGATTGGGAAGCCAGCGGGTTCACCTATTCTGCAGTCCTCGGACAAAAATAATATCAAGTGGTGATTTTTAAAAATTTAACTTTCGATTTGTTCGTAATTTATTTCATATTATGTTTAGCACCTATAATGTTAATGTAAACACAATTATTAATATTTTATACTTTTGTGGTATACCACATAAATACCTATTGGTTATTGAAAAATAATAGCAATGAATTGTTCAATGATGGTATAATATTGTTTACAAGCGTTGATGTGTGCGCCAATGCGATAAAATATAAAATCTTTGATGACATAAAAACAGAATAATATTGTATTACCTAATACCTATTGAAAGTTGGGGGGGGGGGGGGGTATTTAAAATGTGTTCAATGAAAACCTATAGAAAGGTGGCCAATATACAGTATAATATTATAATTTATAGCCTGACTGACCTGCAATTTTCTTCTCCCTCATTTTGTTCCAAAAAGTTTCTGACCGGCCAACCTTCCATTGCTTCTCGAACTTGACGCTCACGCTACGGAAAAACTTGAAACCGAATTTATCGCCGGCGCCGGCCATAACATTCGGTGCTCGATAGCGTCCGGCACGCCACGCCGTTGCAGGTGGTCCGCGGACGGTTGTCGCTCAAACGTTTCTACATTATTATCTCTCGCAAGCCCGCCGCGACTCCTATCGCTGCACGCGCAGCCGTAACGCCCACCACCGCCGCCGCAGCGAAGGTTCAAAATTCGTTCACGCCGAATCCGACGGTAAAAAAAAATATATTACCCTCTATCACCAGTGGCGGCCGCCTAGTTAGCGACTAGTTTTAATCTTGAGTCGAAATCTATAGTAAATAGATTGTTATCTGGGTACCATACACCACTACCACTGCTACCACTATAATATCCCTATAACGCAGTTAACGCGACAGTTAAATATATATAATATATATATATGTGTATACGATGCCTAAACGACTGTATAACTACAAAAAAAAAAAATACGCCTGTACCACAACAACGACAATCGCTAAAAAAAATGTACAGCGCACAGATGATTACGCCAAACGCTACTGAATATCGTACTATTATTGTCGTTTGGGCATACTTTGTTCGTCTAATCATCAGTTGAGTAAACACAGACATTTGGAATCTCTTATTCAAACAAATTCGTAAACGTACAATGACATATTATATTGCATATATGTATACTCTATTAGTCTCTATAGGTATGTCATCGATTGTTTTTTAATTTACCAACGACACTATATATATTACTATCATAGATATAGGTATATATTATGTGTGTACAATCTCTCGTATATAAAATTATATTATTATGTGGAGGACTGCAAATGTAACGCTATATTATAGTACATACTGACATAGCCGTTATAAAAACCTAGTAAATTATTGCACAACAAAATACTTATAACACCTTGACAATAATATATTATAATATTATACCCATATTTCCATTCGGCGACCACATACAGTACAGGTACAAAAATAATCGTTCTACACCAATTTAATAAATGCTAAGTAAATTGTATTGTTTGGATTTACTTTAAACGATCTCTACGTTTTATACAAATAAGCAGTATACCTATATACTATGTACAAACCTATATAATTTATATAAACCATGTTTATTCATCTCAAAACACTCCTTTTTTACTCGAATATAATTAAAACTCATTTCGTATGCATATAATAGGATGGGTATTGTTTCCTCTCCGAAGCATTTTTTATATTTTATCGTAGGTACACCTTGTCAATATACACATACGCCTATACATTTTTATATGAATATACCTACCTAAACCTAAAACTTAAACTATCCATATCTCCATGTTTGATTATGTTTTTGTTGATTTTCAATCAAATATTTGTTATTGTTATCGGTATATTTTTCTTTTAGAAAAATAGTTCTTATTTAATTGTTGTTGTTTAATTTTGAACAATAAGCATTTTATTAGATATGTAGTACGATCTAAATAATTTGTTTTTAATACATTTCTGATAAGACTATCACATTCTTATTGCAAAATAAAAGATATGCCACGTGACCGATTATCGGGTTAATATATCGAGCAAGAGTTGTATTAGGTAAGTCTATGTATCGGTTATTGGCTGTATATTTAACAGTTGCTAATTATAAGTTAGTTGGATCTCTGGTCATCTTCATAAAATATACTATTCATTAATATAGGTATTTACATAATACGTAAATAGGTATCCCAAATGGCAAATAATCATCACATATCAAAAATTGTGTTTTAAGTAATCATTTTCAAAAGGTAGGTAGGTACTTTTCAATAAGTAGCATTAGACAAATGGCATAAAATAAAAAATAAAAATAATATATCAAAAAAAACTGATTGTTTAATTGAAGTAGGTACCTAACGACGGTCTATAGACTATATACATAGAGATTCGCGTGCAAACCAAATTTTGTATAACCTCCTGAGGCCCAATAATGTACAATTATTATTACTGCTTTAGCGCCTATGCTTAATTTCATTTTTGTATTTTTACAAACCCTCTGTCCGCTATAGTGGACATTTTCTCTTATCCCTACAAAAGCCCGCCAATTTTTGTAGTTTATATTATACTTCTGTCAATATAAACTAGCCAATGGCTGGTACAGTGATATAATATATATGTGTACACGTTATACCTATAATACGCGCGAGTATTTAAATCAAAATATGCCACCGGCCTAAAACCGTATACGCAAGAAAATTGATAAAATAATATGCATACCTGGACGGCAATAATGCAATAACAATATTATTATTGTGTCGTCTTGTATAATGGCTATCGCGGTGGTTAGCATAATAGTCAGGTACCTATATATATTATAGTTATACAAATTATGTTGCTAATCGGCCAGCGTCACGTTACAACATAAGCTGTAACCGTCTACGGATCGCGATAACAAACGTATCGAGGCGTTTAACCGTCGAGAAATTTTGACTTCGCGTCGTCGAGGCGTAACCCATATACAGTTTGTTACGATATCGCAGTTTTAAACATAACGCGAGCAAATAATAATAAAAATAATAAAAACTTACCTGCTAAGTATCGTTCAGAGTGACATTTGTGATGTTTCCAATCCTAAACAACAAGCAAACACGACGCATATTAAACATTTATTTGAAGCGAATTTTCTCAAATTTTCTCTCCGCATGTCACGGGCGTTCAGTTAAAAGTCACCAAGTAGTGGCGTTTTTTAGCGCACGGGCTGCAAATGCAGTGGTACACAATTATTTTATTATTTCACCATGATATTAATAAATAATTTACATTATAACACTAATTATAAGATTTCAATGATTGTAATAACAAAAAATTGTTAGAGCCTTGACAAATATTAGATTTGAGTTAAGTCATGACTATCATGATCGACTACCAATTATACAAGTAAATAATATATTAGGTATAATATACAATATACCCCACAAGACATGGGGAAAAAAATGTTCATTTTATTAGTCGGTAATTGTTTTTTTTTTTTATACAATTTTATGTGTCTACATTTTATTATAACGACTAACCAATAGTTTTAAATTTTAATAACACATTTTTGGGGAAAATCGGAAAAAATTAGATGATAATTGTTACTATATCCCATTCGAAATGTAAGCTTCGGAACCAATTCTGAAACCAAGTAATTTTTTTACATTTTAATGTACTTATTAAAAGGTATTCAATCGACTTGGACTGATTTAGTAATTATCGTGTCGTTTTTGACATATTGGACAGTTGGTGTAAAAAAAAAAAAAACAGAGCCTCTTAACTGAACGCCCTGCACTGCACGTGTGATGTGTGAACAACCTCCAAAAATACCTCCGATCCGCCAGTATATTTGGTCCTGTGAGGCAGCGTCTGAGTGGATTTTATGAGATGTGGAGCAGACGAGCTTTTGCAGGTACCCGCCAATTCTTGGGTGACTTCTCCACCACCGCCGTCCAATGAAACAGCTGTCGGGCTGGGCAACTCGTAAGAGGTGACGTTTTTCACCGGAAATCCGGATTCACTGGTCAAAGGCAACCGATTCGGTCGCGTTGCTGGACGATGATATTGGTCGTTTATATTTTCCACTGTGGGGGGTACCCACACCGGTTGTTCCGTGTATTTGATGGTCGCTCGACGGTCGGCGTGTCGTCTCTGCAGCCTCTCCCACGTCTCTTTCCTTCTGCATTTCTGGTTTCCCGCTGTAAGTTACGAATAAAAAAACACTCGTTGATATTACACATTATATATGTATTATTTATACTATATTATTCACGTCCCACATTCCCAACACGACAATATAATATATATTGTATAAGTCGATAAATAATCATAGAAAATCAGTGTATTGATATTTTAAGATCGTCTGAAACTCTATGTAAATACTATTTACCGATGATTATTATCATGGGATGTGTATATTTCAAACGTAAAACGAAATGGTACGGACGACTGTTGGTATTCGAGTGCAATAGCGCATTATTATTATCTATACCCAAGCGGCCATAGGTAACTTATAAGGTAGGTATTATTTTTTAATAAAAACCAATGATAAGCCTTACTGTTTTGGAAATTTTATAAAGTAATCAGCATAGCATGAAAGCTATCAGGACGTTTTTCACTCCATTTTAAATTAGATAATTTTTTTAATTTATTAAAAATACGTAACTAATATTAACGTATTTTATAGGAATAGCCTCCTATTAAAATGTACAGCCAATTAAAATATAGAACCAAGCATTATCTTAAAAAGAAAACATTTTTTTGTAAGTTAAAAACTATATTATAAATATTAAGTAGTTTTGAAATTGAAATTTTAAGCTCTTGTTTAACAAAATAAATATCTGCCTGAACTGATTTTTGAAATTAATAGTTGAAATACTACATATTATTACTATGCTCAATGTGCAGTCCTGCAGGTCTACGAAATAAAAATAAACTACACTTTGATATCGAAATAGTTTTTAAAAGTAGTTGTATTCAATATTTAAATATTATGTAGGCACACGGATTTCCTCTGGAATAACAAATTCTACGGCGGGAAAATAATAAATATAAACATTGCCAACCACAGAAAAACATAGCTGACCTACTAGGTTCGAGTTATTTATAGTGTTTATCCAAATATAAAAATCGTTTGAATGAAAATATATATACGACATAAATGTTCAACAAGCAGTAAAACAAATTAATGTGAAAAATAAGTCCGATGAAACGAATGCCATCACGATGTTGATTTTTTAGAGAATTTACTACAAATGAGAACACGATATTATATCATAAAATCTTTCGGACAGAGAACGTGATTTAACGATGACTCTAATTTTAACACATTGATTTTACCGAATGACATACGTTTTTTAATACGATATTCATAATGTTGATCAAGTTTTTTTTTTAATAATACAGTATTATTGTTTAGCGAAAAAATATGTTTATAGGTACGTATCAATGTCGTTTATTAATACGATAATATCGTTGCACCTTTTTTAATCAAATACTTACATTTTGAATACCGGTGGTGTGGTGGCGATGCAGTTCCAATACCGGACTCGGGTTCGTCGGACCGTCCAGGAGGGGTGACGGACGATTCGGTCGAAGATCCACAACTGATGTGATGGTCGGTCACCGAATCGTCGGTTGAACTACACGGTGTCACGGCTTCTTCTTCAGCTGAAGAACAGTTACCGGTGTCCGAACGATCAGAGAACCATGTGAAACTCGAAGACATACTACAAGTCGGCGACGTCTGCGTGGCCACTTCCAGGTGGGGACCTCCGTTGCTGTCCTGTCGTTCAAACTGTCGAGACATCGTACAGTACGTTGGATTACAATTACAGTATTGTAAAAATTATGTAAAATTATGTATAGGTAAATAGTCATAGAATTATATGAATAAAAAAGAATTATATTCACAAGCAGGAAAATACTAGAGTAGGTACGAGACATTACACCTATAACTATAATACGTATTATACCATATGGGTGCACAGTACCTGTTTCTGTTGTTGTGCGATGATCGTTTGAAATCGGTTAAGAGACGACCGGCGAACGGGAGCGGGAGGAGTGGTGTTGAGTACCTTGACTTTGAGCAGCACAGCTGACTTGTCTTCATAACAGTCTGGCAATTGTAGGCTACTTTGATCCAAAGATCGAGAACGACACCGTTTTCGTTTGGTTGGTGACAGGCGGTAACGCATGTTGTCAGAAAAAACACCACTGCCGCAGTTATCACCGAAATACACCTTTTCGTCTGAAATATATATACAATATTAAATGTGCACTTAGATATATGAATAAGTACCAAGCTGTTTGAAAAAACCATAAAACCATAAAACCATTAAAACCAATAAAGTTCAGAAATAATAAATTATAATTATAGATAAGTGCATATGTAATACGACTACCTACACCTACTATATATATTACATACTTACATAAATATCGTCAGAATATTTTACAAAAACAATAAATTCCTTACCTAATATACTTTTATTTATATAATAATGTTACACATTCAAAGGCTTTTTAGGATGTCACTACTTATATTATGCGATAAAAGTTCAAGAAAGAAATTACGTCGAACGATTTTCATTCGGAGTAGTCATGAAAATAAATACGAATCCACATTTGGAGTAATCACTATAATATTACCATCTGGTCAGTGATTACTATTCAAATCTGATCGCACACTCGTAAATTAGATGGTTATATTTAAGTACTGTATAACACATATAACTTAAAAAAACGATTATTTATTCAAAAGCACACTGACCTATTCCTTCAGCACATGCCTGGCAAACAATCCGTTCCGGTAATTGCAATTCTAGTATAACGTCATCGAACCGACCACCAAAGTCGTCCGTCAAGTAGTCGCCATTTTCTGCGCAGCAACGATCGTCTTTATTTGCTTCATTGCTGCTACCTTTCGGCGGCCAGTTCGTCGCAAGCTTTCGTGGTTGCTCTGCGGATTTCTTGGACAACTGGTTGAAGACTTCATCAAGCTCTTCCTACGGAATGGAACACAGAATTAAATATTATGTAACAGGTTAATTAATTAATATTTTATTTCTCCTTAAAATAACCGACGAACTCACAATATAGACACGCTAGTGTGCCGGGCAAATCACGAGTGTCGTCTAAAATATGGTCCCAAGTCGTATATGACATATTATTATTATTATTCTAATCAGACGCAACGCGTTCAGGAGTTCTCAAAACCAGTCACGCCCGGTCTGCTTCAGTTCACCGGGCTCGTTCGCAAACCGAAACGAGCGCCGACGACTACTGCGGTTGCAGTCGGACGGTCGAGGAAGTTCGTAAGTATAGGCACACATATACAGGGAGGGACCTTCTAATAAATGTAAAATGTTTAAAAACAATAATAAACATAGGTACATACCTATATTGGTTAGGTTAGGTACCTATAGTATACTGTGATACGATTGTCGTGCTCGTTTGGTAACTACTGCCACGGTCCTATATTATATTATTATCGTTTCGCAGTGGGAAGTCGTATGCCCATATCGGTAAGAGTTGGCGTGCGTATATATACATGCCGGTTGCACGGCGAGGCCTACGTGCGTCCAGCGTAGAGGTAGGTACCGGCAACATATATACGCGCATAGTGGGCATAAGTCCGGCCTTGTCTGTGCCGAACGTCATACGGCGGCGTTCGCGCGATTGACATATTTACCGATTGTTTGTTCTTTTTATATTTTTTAATTTACCCGTCGCCACGGCGTACCCACGAGCGCCAGATTTCGGCTACCACAGTCCGGCTGCCACCGCGCCAAAATACATGTACTCAGACACTAGAGAACATTTTATCCTACCGCACCACAATAATAATAATATGCCGTCATCTTTGGTATATGACATGTGAATATGGAATATGAATTTCGGGGGGGGGGGGGGGTCAGTACGAAATAGTAGTATAAGATCTGTATAAAATACGCGCGAATAAATGTATATAAAATACACTAATAATAATTAATACCGACAATCACTGATGGTGTCGAAAAATTAGTTTGCTTGGAAAATATAATTCCGATTCACGCAGTAAAATAATCTGACATGCATACCTATTAGTTTTGCAAATTATACAATTTTAAAATCATATAAGAATGAGTAGGTATAATATTATAGTTACCTATACCTACTATGAATTTTTTCATTTTTTTTATTTCCATTAAAACGTAAAATTTTTAAATAATATAAATACAATGAAACATTGCGGTACAATAACTCAAGATAATATTATGGATTACGATTATTATGTGTTCAAAAATATTTAGCTTTCGATACATCGCTTTTTGTTCAAATCAATATAGATGAAAAAAAAATATTTATAAATTATAAATTTAAATTTATATTATAAATTCCAAACAATACTCAGGCACGCCCAACCAAAACATTATGTGCCTTACAATTAAATTACAAATTTAGATTTAGCCAATTTAAGTTTAAATATTAAGTTTATAAAATAAAAAATATATTGTTTTTAATAACCTACTATATGTAACTATTATATTATATAGATACATATATTATTGCTTATGTAATTAGCAACAACATTACTCTATTAAATACCTACATGTTTTCATTTTCTATTAAAATTAATTGCGAAACGAGTTTCATTTAATTTGTTTTAAATTGTGAAACCATCTGTTTTCAATTTAAATCTTGGAATATTAATTATCCATAATTACAAATTTCCATTCAACGAATATGGAGTTTTTATATAGAGTATCGTTTTGAGTAAATTACAAATATTATGAGTACAAACTACAAAGAAATAACATAAAAAGTATAGAGAGAAAATATTTTTTATCAAATAAAATAAAAATATCATGTATCATCAAAACTTATGTTGGTATTAACTATTATTTGTCTATGTCTACCAACAGTTTTCAGGAAAATTGTAAAAACGTTTAAACTATCGCAAAACCAAACATTGTGAAATTTGGAATTTAAAGAATCCCTTTAAAGTACCTACTTTAATTCGATGTATCATTTATTTGGAAATTATAGCATATAATGTACTTAACTGCATGACAGATTACAAAATTGTTATTGTATTGCGATAAAAAATGTACATTAATCGATAGTCATATCATGGGAAACTTAGGGAAATCGAAATTAATTATAACTAACAGTCAACGCGGGATGATGAATCTTCGTGTTATTAGTAAAGCCATACATACCTATTATGATTCAAAGTATAACTATAATCTATTGAATAAAGATCTGATAATATATTTATTTTTATTATTTCGTTTTATTATGCGTTTCTTAACTATTTGTTCAATTATACCATTAAAATACTTAAGTATTACAATGTATCTTCAAGGACTTCGAGTGCATGCATAATTTATTGCCATCTAATAACGTACTTAAATCAATCATATCAATCGAACAATATTCAATGGACGCATTATTTGATCGATTTTATGATTATATTATTTTGTTGGATACGTGTGATATTATAAGTTATAACATGCCATATGGAGTCAGTATGTATGTGGCAACTGACAAGGGTGGATTTAGGTAGTATTTGTGTTTGTAATTCTAATTTTTTAATGAAAATCGATTGATCAGCAGTAGATATTATTTTTCTTTAACAGACAGCGAAATCTACACCTTGGTTCGTAGGTAATAATATTAAAATTTATTTTCCGAAAAACATAAAGGTGATTCGATACTGACTGTTTTAAGGAGTTAAATATAGGCAATTGTCTAAGTGCTTGCGTGCATTTCGTGCATTTTGGAAGTGTGATCATCAGTTTTTGTGAAATATAGTGCCATAGAGATCACCTTAACTCCTGCTCGCACACACGCACAAGTCAAAAATATGTAGTCGACGAGTAATATTTTCACTAAAAGCATATATTTTTTGTGAAATACGTTCCGACATAGATGGTAGTATACTAATATGTAATAAGATATCTGTAAATATATTACTAAAATTTGTTATTTATTAAGTTAACTTCAAAATTTAAATGAATCATCCCATTAATTTGATATTTTTTTCTCGATTCTGGATAAATTTTAAAATCAAATTTAAGGGGTATCTAGTACCCACCTAAAAGATGAAAAAGAAAATCGTGTCGTGATCTTTCTTTTATAACGTCTTAACCCTGTAACCTCAATCCAGGAGTGTCGTTAGAGGGTGGCTTCTCGTATCAAGAATTTCTAACCTAACCTAACCTTCACCTTTCATTATCACTTAAGCTATTTTAACACAAAATATATATTGATTATTTAATTTAAAAAATAAAATTAATTTGAAGATTAGAGTAAACATTAAAAACCAAGATCTCAAGATCGACCTCAAATAAACTTCATTACAAATTAAAATATGTTTTCAGACATCTTATCAACAATTTCTAGTGGATAAAATTTTACATGTTTCCGAGAAAAATAGTCAGTATTGAATCCCAACATATATTAAATTAAATTAATTATGAATTAATCTAAAATTCAGAAACGAAGTCATATGCCGAATAAATCTTTTTAAAATTTTTAGAAGTTTTACCGATGATGATCAACATTTTTAACTTTCTGACCGACCGTTCATCTCCATAAGTAGATAGGTTTATATTTAAGCCCCGCGATGGCTGGAATATTAAAAATAGTTTTATAATACATACAAAATAAACAATTAAACATTTACCGCACGCCCAAAAATTTGTAAATATTGTGTAATAATATATTATTATTCTACAAATATTATATAGTTTAAAATAAACAAATTAATTTTTTCGATCTTATTGCTATTTGCAGTAATTGAAACCAAAATATGATATTTTTATTAAATATTCATGAAATAAATTTGAAAACTTATTTTGTTTTGAGACTACAACATTTAAAAATCAGCTATGAAGTGCCGATTGTGAACCGAAAATCTCGCGATCTCAATTGTTTTTATACTAAATCCGGTTTGTGAATAAAAAATAAGTACAAAGATTTTGAACACGAATTTAGGTATAAGTATAGGTATTTATTTATCTTACGATTTACTTAACTTTGTACACATTACATTTTTTTCTCAACGACATCTTTAGTCCGAAATCAAAACGCATTAAACGATTTAAAACCTCCGACAAATTGTTATTCCAAAATAAATATTTTCATATTTTCACTAAGCAAATGAAATAACAAAAATTCTATGCACAAGCTGAAATTCATCAGTGCAAAGAAAATACATTTAAATTATCTATACTTAACAACGACGTGACGGCTTAACTATACAGTTATTCGTATTTAAAATAGAACAATACGTCAATACGTATTTCGTGGTGCATTCGATTATGTCTAGAGTACTAATAATAACATAATAATATATTATTAACAAATACATTTTAAAGATGGTTTATAAAACGATTCTCACCAATTTCATGCAGCTAAACCACATGTCAATATGTTTAAACTAATGGCTAATGGGATTGGATGTTTTTTTACAGCATATATTAAGTAATAACATTAATCTGCTCGAGACAGATCGGTATATATATTTTTTTATATACCTGTATATTTTTCACGAGACGATTTTAATAAAAGATGCCCGAGTAAATAACGAAAAAAAGTTGTAGTCTGAGTGTATAAACAAGATATCTCATGAATACATTGTTTTAGTTGGGAATGTATTATTTTATTATTTATAACGGTTTTCATCGACACATGACGATGGTTTTACAAATTTTACACGTTTTATTTATTATTAATATTAAAATACTACTTGTATGAAAAAAATAATAAACACACTAATAAAACATAGACCATTTTTCGATGAACAACATATTTAAATTATTCATTAGGTACAATAAAGTATTCACGGCCGTAGTATTGTGTTCCTGGTCAAAAAAATTTTGATAAATATTTTGCTATTTTACAGTAATTTATTATTTATAAAGACACCATATAAATCACTTATATAATAAATGATTCAATAATAAAAAGTTTTTGCGTTTTAAACATAAAGTCGTTGATGTTTAATTATTCTGAAATTAATTAATATATTTGTAATAATACCACAATACTTTTATAAACAATACCATTTATATGCTACGCCTTGTGTATACACAGTTGGCCACCACACTGACATGTGATTATATTTAATTGCAATATTTTTTTTTTATTATTTCAAGGAGATTCAAGTTAAATAATAATAAACATTGCAAAATGTATTGTTTTACGTTGTTAAAAGATAAGTTTCTTATTTTATTTTATTCTTGACCAATTATTGTTACATTTTTCTATTTAAAAGGACATTTAGGCTTATAGGTTTAAAAGTATATTCGGATAAACTTTAAACAGAAATATTAATTTTAAAAATGTAGATAAATTTACAAGCGACTAGACGCAAAAACGGTTATTATTTAATGAAATAATAAATAATTATTATATTTAAAATAAATAAACAATCTAACCAGAGATTGATCATGGACTGACTAAACCGTTAAAACTTGTTAATATTATTTTTAAAGAAATATTTGCTTAGGTACATTTTTAACTTTTAAGAGACATATTTTTCTCTATTTTCTCTAAAACTATTAATTATGAAATGTTAATTTAAAGTACAATCTGCGTGTAATACATAGGCGTTCTGCGTGACAATTTGTATTCAGTTTTGTAAAGTGAAAAAAAAAACAATATGTAAATAATCGCATATCTTCAATTTGTAAAACCAATACGAAATGTCTCTTTCTATCGCTGCTTTATCTAAAATACAGTTTTTAAAAGATTTTCCATCATCAACTGGCAACCACTTACATATATTATATAAAATGCATTAAATTCTACATTATTATACGTTAGTCACAAGTATAAATATATTTTAACACCTATATTTATAAAATGTACCTAGCTATATGTAATTTAAATATAATTACCATTTTTACATATTTACGATTATTCTAATTGTCTATATCTTATGTGTCACTACTCATTACACATATAACAGGTGATATTAAATAATATGTATGTATTTCAAGGTTACTTTTAAAAAGGAAAGGTGTAGGTATCCCGAAAAACCACACACCATATTTGTTATTAGGTATGTTTAAAAGAGCTAACGTTTAACTTCAATGCGGAAAAACAAAATTGTTAGTCTGAATATAATGAAATATAAAATTATGATTACAATATAATAATCTTTTATTCTTGTGTTGGTTGTTAAAAAAAGTAGGTACTAACGAGTAACACGCATATATAATATACGATATGTGTCCCCGCACTATACCTATTTGTAGTTTTGGTCGTATACCGTAATGGAAACTGCAGTGGAAGTCCCATCACTTTAGTACATAAAAAAAAACAATACAAACATCGGGAAGCACATGGTATAATATGTGACATTAGCATTTAGTGGTATAGGAATGGCTTTTGTAACACGTGGAACAATTATTTTCGAATTCAACAAATATTAATTTTTGTAACTTATTACTCTATAAGTAGGTAATCTGCACATGTTACAAGTCATAAATTATAAATGTTTTGAACTTCATAAAAAAAAAATTAATTAATGTAAAAATGTACTAAAATTTAAAGAAAAGCAAATCGGGCATTATAAAAAGGTTTCATTAAATCAAACTTACAGCAACTTTTTCTAAATAGTTCTCCATCTCCTGGTACGGATCAAATCGGGCGGTTAACTCGTCGGAAGCCATCGAAACAAAATCTGCCGTCCTGTAATAATACATATAATACAATCAGAAAAAAAGTTATAATGATTCTTCAACACTTAATAAAATAAAAATAATAATTTAAAACCCATTCCAAGATGAAAATGTTAAAGTTTTCTATATTTTATATTCGGTAAATATTTGTACGACGTTTGTTGTTAAAATATAATACATATAGCGTATTGCCAAGTAATGCCGATTGGTGATATCGTTAAATTTCTCAAGCTATGCACAGAATTAAATATTTCATAATAGGTATATCTATCAAATAAAAATTCTCAATGATCAATATTATGATGTTAAAACTTGTGTACTCATAAGTATAACGATATTTTTATAAGCATTTATTAAGAAATTTAATAAAAACTAAATAGCTAAAGGAACATTTTTTATATGAGTGTATTGTAGGAAGGTAATTATTTTAGCCAATGTTTGGTAAATTACTCTTTATATAAAGTATTTTGTATTATATTACATTAATTAATTTAAAAAAAATTTCAAATTAATTTATAAACTACAATATTTTTTATTATCTTATAGGTTATTAAATTAAGTTAGTTGAATTACTACATTGTAGATATTATTATGAATTCACTCCGATTTAATCGTATTCTTGTCTTTTCAATTTTTCCTAAAATTGTAGAAATGAAATCCAAAAAACAATTAACTTTCAACATAACATTTAATACTCGTCGTCTACAAATACGATTATAATACATGTCAACTATTTAAAACATAATAGATACTTGACAGTAAATCTGTATGCTGGTATCGTCTGTAGGTTTTTTTAAAAATTGTTTTATGAGAAAATATTAGCATCAAAAATGGTATGAATAATAACTCTTTTACAACTAAATAATTATAATAACAGTGGTTCTTTAGTTGTATCCTATGAATAATTAATATACCTAATGACGTAAGCCTAAAAATAACATTAGAACTGTCTACTGCAGTGTATAAGTATTACAACAGAATAGAGTATTATAATAATACAAGCATTGTGATGCATAGCAATATAGCATAATATATAATATAGAGGTAAGAATATAGTTTCGATGTACGACGTCGTTCTAATTTAATTATTTGACGTTTATGTGGAATAAATAATAATTAGTCACATAATATGAGTTAAATCGATAAACTCGCAAAAACTATAAAATACCGCAATAATAAAGTTTTTTTAAAAACAGTTTTTTGTGATACTTGTAGAATGAAAATAATTCTGAGTTCTGACACATATTTATGCATAGATGTATCATGCATTACCTATATAGCCGTAATAAGCCGTATAGGTACTATATCATAATATGGTATATTATAAATACAATTTACAACAGCTGTCGTCAAACAATTTAATAAATATCACAAAAGTACAAAACGTAGGTATATAGTTTTTATTTAGCTCTTTGCATTTATTTGGGCTACGAATGGATATTATATTAGACATAGATAGTATTTTTATGCTTATACAATGTAATTGTATACTGCAGCTATTATAGTTGTTACAAGCTCGTGACGTATGAATAATAAACGATATATTAATAATGTCTATGTTTTCTGATGGCACGCAATAACAAAGCATTGTCATTAAGCCAAAATATTTCATAAAGGTATTTTGATCATAAATAATATGTTTCGCAAACATATTATATAAAATCGTGACGATCGAGTCGATCATTTATAATTGGGTTTATATACCTATTATACTATGAACCTTTATTGGCTTCATTATTGTACCTACGTGCAAAATTCGAAACTAAAGTCATCATCTCATAATATTTGTTAATTAGCGCAATTGAGTATTATATCCTTAAATTGTTTGTATACAACCGAGTATGCATTAAAGCGAAAACAAAATCAGTATTAAGGAAAGTAAATTTTATATCTCTTCTTAAAATTCACAAGTGTTAGTTTTCTAGGTACCTACTTGAATATTTTATCATTTATATTCTATAAAAGCCAGAGCCTAGGAGACCTAGATATATTTTGGGTAATTCTTTAAGCAGTAAACATTCATTATACTGAAAATTATGAAAGTTTTTCAAAATTTTTTTTTTACATAACTTTAAATCGTTAAAAAAATATTTTTGAAATACAATTAATTTGTTTTCTATTATTTTTATCATTATTATTTTTAAGTTTTTTGAATGGCAGAGATATTTTTATTTTCGAATTATACAGCAACAGAATATTTCCCCGATAACTTTGATGTATAAAATCGAATTCTGAACAAGTAGATAATTAGTATTAACTTATAAGTATTTAAGTTTAGACGGGCTGAGTTTAGAAGGCTAACATTTTGCGAGGTACCTACCTACTTTTGTTCCACTCCACTCATCTCATTTAAACTTTAAATACTTATAGTTTAACGAGTAGATAATTAAATAATTAATTATTACTAGCTGAAAATTCGATTTGTAGGTAAAATCTTAGAGGTAAATTCTCAGGAAAATATTCTACTTTAGAATATGAAATTAAAACATAATATGTATTCTGTCATTGAAAGGAATGAAAATTAAAAAATTGTAACTATAAAAATGGTATAAATATAATTTATTTTAATCTAGGTACTTGGTTTTATAATTATTATGAGGGTTTAGTTTAGAATCACCCAATACATAAAAGATAAAAGATAAAAAAAATGGTAAATAAAAAATAAGAAAATAATTAGCAACATCAAAGCAGTTTATAATAATTCAGATCTAACTTCTATGTTTATAAAGTTATAAATGTCTGAGAACGTTTTATAATATGAGTAATACTTTATATTCATCATAATATTGCGGATAGGAAATTATAGATATTATTATGACGAAGTTAATTTTTTTTTTTATGTTTTAAGACTGTACTTTTCTAATAAAGACTAACCCAACCTTAATCTATATTAAAACAAGAAGATATTTCATAAGACGCGTTAGACTAAAAATATGCAAACAATTTTAACTCAGTGAAAATTTTAACAAACAATTGGTATTCAAAACACGACACGCCAATATTTGTGCATATTATTTATTATATATCTCTATGCAAATTTAAAATGTGTATATGACAGTACTCGACGAGTGAAATAAGCAGAAATACCTAACTGTTTTTTATATTCGTTTCAATAATGTACATATATAATGCCCATGATGAAAAAAAATGAAGATAATATGAAATGCACAACAATAACAAAACAATTAATATACTTCGTTAATTGAATATAAATAATATAAAATTCAATAAAATATGAAATTTACATAAAATGATTTAAAATTAAAAAAAAACCAGTTGATATGTTAAAAAACTGCTTATTATCGAGTTATAAATCCAATTATCTAAAACAATACTTTCAATGGAATCATAATATAATACAGCCAGAGGCCAGAGCACATGTACATATAGGTGACATTTTATAATAGCGTTGAACTTCATCGAGTTTAGACGTCAATATACGTTAATATCTAATCGTCGTATGTCCACATAACGGAAAAAATGTCTAGGTGCATAATATTATTCCTTTTAAAATGTCATTAAAAACGATATTTTTACGATATATTTACGATATTATTTCGATTTCATATGTATAAAGTTCTGGTGTTTTACATGCTTACATGTTACATAATATTAATGGCTTGACAATATTCCAATTCATATAGCGTTTATAAAAACGCGTGAAAACGAAACACCGTTTTTTTTTACTCCCGGTTCCCATATATTGTAATCCTTAGCCAGGTGTTCTAGCAGAAGGTTACAATAATAGACGCACGCGTTCAGGACGGCTCTTTCAATGTATAATTAAACTGTTATTTTTCATCCTTATAGTATTGTTTAGATAATATTATGAGATTTGAACGCTGCCGAAAAATATGATAGAAAAAATATGAAACCGTTTTTTCTTTATTATTATTATTATTATTTACATTACAATGAAGACGAGAGAAAAACATTCATTTTTTTTTTGTTCCGAATGCCCCGTGGATAAATCTTCGCTCTGCAAGGCGCGGAAATACTTTTCATTGTCGTCCGTTTATTCGGTTGTCGAATTACCGGCATACATTAACCGGATTCATGAGAACCAGATAAATTGAATAATAAAACGACGTACCTATACCTGCCGCAGTGCCGCTATATACAATAATATTAACGAAAATCATACAATAGAGAAACAATTTTCTTAGCTATTCATTCTACTTACTACATCTATCATCTATGATACCGCAACTATTATTTAAATATTCAAAATGATGATCAAAATTGGCCAAATTTGTAGAAACATTACGTATTAAATATATTTTTAATTACTATAGTTCTAGGTATCTATTACATTTTTTATTACTGGCAATTATAATATTATGTTTATATTTACCAGTGTGCGCTTTAATGATTTTGTATACAGCTGTAAGCTGTACCATTTCAAAGGCGATGATTTTATGATAACTGTTGTCTATTTTTGGGTTGAATAAATGTGTTAGGTTAAGTAGATAAAACGGTATTACATGCAACAGTTATAATATTATACAGTAAAAAATACTAGTGCAAAAATATCCATCCTGAACACAAATATTATATAGGGTCATCAATTCACTATAAGTAATGGCTTTAATATATACATATTGCTAGGAAAAAAATATTTCTTATTGAGTTATTGTTTAATACGTCATAGTTTTTACAAGGTAAATAGAGATCTTGTAGAATTTATTTTTGCCGATCTCATATACAATACTCATTGTTGCTAAATTTAGAAAAATGTCCAGCTTCTATACCGGAACTGGCGAAAAAAAAAAGAAATCGAGTGGACAGAAATGTGATAGAAATGGTTGTATCGGAATACGCCTCTCTATTTATCTCTAGTCTGTCACCAGTACCCGCACTACCGGCAGTACCTATCTATTATAACAAAAATGGTTTAAAGACTAACAGATTTTATTTCATTATTCAAATGTATACATAATATAAACATGCATGAGTACCAGTACTGACGATTAAGTATTTAAGTATATTAAAATAATATTAGTTAAAACGTAATGATAACAATTATGTGTTTTGTATAATATTAATAATAATAATAACAAACTGACAACGCGTCAAGCGATAATAATTTAAGTATAGAGTTTAAAACCGATTTCTACTCCAAATCTGACGAGATGATTTAATTTCTTTTAATGCGCGCGCACGCGCGCTCGTTCTCGGTCATCATGACGTCGAGAGGCGTTTGAAACCAAAAAAAAAATAAAAAATAAACCCTCGACAGACTACGTAGGTGTATATCTATATACACCTATATATATATATATAGCCATAAAAGTATGTGTGTCTTCACATGGGATGAATGTATGTTTTCAGCCGACGGTAATAATTATTCCATTACGTGTTTACAAGGGTAATTATACATAATATGGGCTATACGTCGGTTAGTGCAACACTACAGCAACAGTGGAAGCGGCGCGCTGTTGACCCAAAATATTTTTCGTCTATCCGTTGCCACGGCCCGAGGCGATCTACACACTGCAGGTACAAATGGTACAATACATTACACGATCCCCGTGTTTATTCAAACAGACAACCAAATTTTACGAAGACCAGTACCTAAATAATACAATATTTTTGTAAGAAACGGGCGAAGTTCAAGGACTTGGCATCTCAAGTGCGCATCAATTTTGAAACGTGACATGGATATAGTTGTTCACGGATTTCAATTACGCGTTATTTGTCTCTGAATAATATTTATGAAAATACTTGTTCAATACTTCAATGAATATTATCCATAACTCTGGCTTGACGTCTGTTTAATATACGAGTATATAATATGTTAGTATGATCCGTATCGACGGTGATCGGGGCATAGAAAGGAAGGGGGGCCAAGTCTAACCAAATATAAAACAAGCCCCCCCCCCACTCAAAATACTTTTACTGTACTTATTAAAGATATGGGCACATTTATAATTGTTTATAAAATATAATAAAATATATTAATTAATAATAAAATTGTAGTTGTTTTATGGAACGTTAATGATTTTAATTTAAACGTCCACGTAAGACCCTGAATTATTTTTCCATGTCAATAATTTGCTGACAAAAATGTAGGTTAACATTTCGAACTCTAAATTCGAATATAGAAATATATTAAATAAATATAATAGTATGGTTAGTGGATTTACAATTGTATCTACATCATGTTTCTTACTTGTACAGTTTACCTAACCTTAAATCACAGTTGTAATGTTGTACCTACACTATTTCTATTATTATTTATTATAATATAATCATGTTATCATAATAAGGAAGCATGTAAAAAAAATAGATCCAGGGTCCAGCCCATACAAATAACTTAATCATGTTCCGATTATATATTTGTCTAAGCTTTTCGGTTGCTCACAACAGGTGTCATAAATTACATCGTTTTACCAAAACAGTGACATTTGAAGCAAAAAATTATAATATATTAGGTATATTATGCTAAATTTATAATCCCATTATGATATGGACCTTCACACTAATGGTTAAAACGTTGAGACAATTTTAAAAAGAGTTTTCCGATGGGAAAAAACACAAACAAATAGAAATATAAAATGTTTAATATGAACATGTTATTATACAAAAAATATATATATTAAACTAACTGTAGAATTTTTACTCGGTATAATGGATGACATGCGGATGATCGATATTACATCATATATGTCTACCTTTATATTTTATAAACCTATATATTTATTTATATATTTGATTATACTTTATTTGCCTCTATATTATGTTAATAACAACTCATCATAACAATGGATGTTCAAAAGCATGCCCGATAAACGACCCCCCCGATGCATCATTTCTTTAATCCTTCTATATTATTGTCGGATTTACAATTCATTTGTTACACGAAATGGAATCCATGACTATTAATAACACAACGAAAGAATGCATAAGGTACATAATATGGCGGCCACATAATACATGTATGAAAGAGAGAAAAAATTTGAATAACTTTAGGTACCCTATTTATATAGGTACATATCTACATATATACATATATACATTGACTTCACACCAAGTGAATCGGTAGTTTAACAACAGCATAGGTGAATATAATATTGTTATGACGTAAAATATAATATGTGAAACACGGAATGGGTTACAATAATGGGACGCTATTATGATCTTTGCTCCGTGAAACGCATATGTAGAACGCGGTTAAATGGAAAACGTTCCAGTGACTTCACTCGTTGGATAATAATCATCAACAAATTTTGCAATTTCGCAATGTCAAGTACCTAGATAAAATAGCCTTGTGAATTTGTGTAGTCTCCGGTAGTCATGAATGGATCACTTGTCAAAAACGTACAAATAACTAATCTTAAACAGGCATTTTGTTATTATAAATATTATATACAAGGAATAGATAATATATGTATAGGTACAGAGGTACTAGTGGATACTACCTATATAATATAATATTATTTTAATATTTTGTAACGAATGAATGTATGCAGGTCCACTCACATCATACCTATAATCTAAGAACCTATGTTACTTCATTTTCTTAGGGGAAAAATAATTTTTAAACAAAGTTAATTATTATTTCATAAATAATTTAAGACTATAGTATAATAATAATAATATACTTCAAACATGTAATAATATTATAATTATAATGCCTTCCGACTAAACTTATATATTTTTTTAAAGAACACCTATTCGCTCAAAACCAGTTCAATATGAGAGTATTCGACGAAAAATCGTATACCTACAGCGCATTGTGTATAACATTCAATTAATGTTTTTCGAAGAAAATGAATTTGAAAATAATCTGACTTATCGCGTGTTTCAAACCAATCATAATTTATGTTCTCTGAATATCAATCGGAAGAAACGGTCAGAAATAATATTGTAAAAAAGACAAACGATTTATCAATTCAAAGATAACCAATAGGCATACAAATATACGATGTATACAACAAAGATATACGTATAGTTTTAGAGTATAGTATATGTGTAATTGTGTGAATATAATGTCCAAGACACGTGGGAAACAATTTTTCTCATTACATCTAACCTAAGTTAACCTTACGGAAAGGTCTTCTACGAATATAATATCGTCGTAGCAATCACAACATCGAAAAACATTTTAAATAATAATAAATTATAAAAAGGAATATAATATCACGTTATATAATATCGAATAATCAGTAATAACTTACTACATTGCTCCATTTGTATGTATACAACTTATTTAATAGAAGCAATTCATGAACACCCCAAGGGTTAACAGTAAGAAATATGAAAATATAATATATACTGATTACCGAGTGACAATAATAATAATAATATAATTCGAAAACAAATCACGTTATAGTAATAATATAAATATGTCGCGCAGTGAGATAATATCATATTATTTACCAGATGTGGTGGTAATTTTTTTAACGAAATACGTCATATTAATAGTTATACACAGGAGAAAACAAAACCAACACGTGCAATTTGTATAACTCGAGATCGAACTACTCGGAACAGTGGCAACAGTCGGAACAGACGTGCATCGTAGTACACACAAAGTTATTACGAATCCAAAAATTAAAGCAATTACATTACACTTGAGATAAACACTGCACGCAGTTAGTAGAAAGCGGTTCCAATTGCATATCGACAAACAACAAATTTTAAAACAATAATTATTATACTAATGACTTACACGACTATATAATATTCCAAATTGTTTGCATGCACGTAGCCGCTCGCGCGTTTGATAAAAATACCAGTTCTAAGAGCACAACAAAAAATAATAATTGATAAAATGTTACTGACGAAATTCTGGTCATTTTTTCAATGTAACGCTTAATCATATATATAAATGCTTTGAAAAAATATTTACATGAACTTACGTTATATAGAACATCATAAATGCAACAAGTAGGTAGAACCTTCCTGAATATACCTAACATACCTATACATTTTGAAAATTGAACGTTACATATTGCATGAATCTCCGCTGCATGATTCTATATCGAGGAAGGTATATAGTTTTTAATTTTTAATTTATGTAAAACGATAATGGAAATCAGACAGCTGTATGGCAGCAGGGAAATTGATGGATGGATGAATGCGGTGAAATAAAACAAAAGGGATTTTTTTTTTATGTCAACTCGATGTATAGGTAAATACATACGCCTTGAAGCTAAATTACTGGCCGTACAAAAGTGCAGCTGTATGTAATAATCATTAATGTAATTTAGACAGATCACGATATAAATATTAAATAATAATTGTATTTTTTTTAGCCTAACCTATATCTTCTTCGATGTTCTATAGACCCGAGACCGCACTCACTATTGAGCCTCCGAGGCAAATGTCGGTATGGGTACATTGGTAGTCCACATGCCTTATAAATTATCCTATTATTGTGTTGTACATACATTCAATATACCCACAAAAGTAAGTAAAATTATTGTTTAGTATATTGTACATAATAACCATATAGAACACAAAGTACCAACCGGACATTTTGGACAAAATTATGTTTATTGACTATACTATTGTATATACATGATAAGTAGATACATCAGGATTAATGTGTGCACTTTCAAATGTCGTAGCACATAAATATAACTATTTACGTAGAATCTATGCCATAGATATATAATAATATTTTAGTTTACAAGGTGGTGTACGAAAATCATTTTGACACACGAGTTTAGAATAAGTTTATTTAAATACGGTAAATATAAAACCACGTTTAGTGTAGTTACTGTAAAACTAAATGTTTATATATCAAGGCAAGACATATTTTTGTTTATTACGAAACACGTATGCTTAAATTCAAAATGTGATGTTTTGATGTTTATCATGATACGTTGTATATTATTAACAACTATTAAAACCCTTAATACAGATTAACTATGAAAATAGTTAATGACTCCTCAGTCCTCACTCCTGGTATTTTTTTACTCACTAAACTATAAATCAGAATTATACCATTGATGATTATAATTTATATCATGTTCAAAGAATTTCTGAGGTTTTACATAAATTAAATTGTTTATAATAATAATATAACATGTAACTATATCAAACAAATAAATGTTCATTATAATAACAGTGAAAAGGTGTATAGATTATCTTAAACATTTTCTGATGTAGCATAATGACAAAAATAGGATAAAATAAATAATATGATATTAGGTTTGTATGGAGAAGATATTTAAACTAAGTACCGAGGATAATGAACATTTTTAAGAGGTATTATGCTGGTATTTTAAAAATATATTACTGGATAGTTGTATAACATTTATATAGTTTTTAAAAATAAATAACCCTTTCCCTATACATATAATCCAGCTAGGATAGGTAACATATTATTATAATATTATGCTATTAGTTTATAATTACTGTTGAGTTGGCTATAGGTATAAGATAAGTGAGATTTTTTCAACGTTCAGTCAGAAACAAGACAAGGTTATAGAAGTTACCAGTTCTAATCTAACAAAATGAGTAAATAATAATATCTTAAGATAAAAGTATTTAAAAATATTTAACGTTAAGAATTATAATTTATAATATACCTCTAATATTAAATTGTCTATGATTCAAAAAATAAATTAAACAATGTTATTTTGTAGAAAGTATCTATACAGTTTATATGTAAATGACAATTTTTATGATATATCTTAAAAAATGTATGCAAGCAATTAAAAACTATACAACATTTGTATTTCATTGTTTAATAAATTATTGATAGGTTTCAACTGGCTTAAGTCTTCTTAAAGATGTATCAATATCTATGCCTAATCTATTATTTGAACTTGGTAACTCGTGTTATAATAGTTGAGCACTTGGATTATAAATATGAAGCTTTGGCTTAAATAAATATTATACATTATAATATAATGTTAATAAATTAAGTTTTAATAGATATTTTTAAATAATAAAAAAGTACCTACTTTCACTATAAAGATAACACACAATGTTTCTGCAAATGAACTCATTTAGGTTTAAATAATGATGATAATAATAATAATAATTTTAAATGTCATGTAATTATCTTTAACCAGCAAAAAATGAAATATTTCAGACAAAACATGAACGTTTAAAAAGTACAATGAAGAAAAAAAAGATTGAATGAATAACACCGAAAATGTATGCTGAAAATTGACGTTATTTATTCGAATGTATGAATAATGTTTGAAAATATCAAAATAAGCTGACATGTCAACACTCAAAAGGAATTAGTTTATAGATTATTTGGAATTCATTTTTAAGGTTTTCTACACTTCAGTATATATACCTGCATAATATAACCTCGTGATCTGAATAGCGATAAACTATGAAATGTCTATTGCAATATTATCATTAATAATGTATATTATTTATTGTTTTATTATTCTAATGTTTATTACGAAGCGAAAAAAGAAGAAAGGAAACAAGACGAATGAGCTAGAAAAAATGAAATAAGTACCTACCAAAAACTATCCGAAAACTAAGCATTGAATGAAATAATACAATAAACTATTAGGTATTTTCAGTTCTTATGTTTAATACTATACTTATCACCCAGATAGGTATTGATTTATGAAAATAATAAATAGATTCATCATTGATTTACTCACCACATACAATATAGTAAATTATTTAATATTAAACGCCGACATGAATATAATATGATACATTTAATAGAAGTCATCAAATCTTGTATATCCGTATAGGCGAGATACTTATAAAATACCTTCTAATATAAAAATGACATCACCATAATAGTAATGTAACTAATAGTGAGCTACGCAAGGGTAAAATTGGAAGAAAATAAAAAGTAAATAAAATAATATATTAAAAACTTACCTAAATATTCACAATTATAATCACTATATAATTATTTCATGCTCTTCGTTTTAAATTTATCGTCCGAAAGCAATTGATTTTGCAAGGCTGTCGAACGTGACAACATTCCGATAACGACAATGATATTCGTACTAAAAAAAATACATACATATTAATTATTATTATACACTTGTATTAATTATTATGAAAAAGGTAGATACTATTGATTATAACTTAATATTTACAAATGTAATTATGTTGATTTCGAGTATTTACATTCGTGTACTTACAATACTTATACTAATCAAATAATTATTTAAGCGACAATTATTTTTACACACAAATCTTTAATAACTGTATGCTATGATTATAGGAAATCATTAATTTATTTTCCCTAATGTTAATCGATAATAATTAATGTTTACGCTATATAAACAACAGTCAACAGTTATATTTAGGTATAAAAAATCTTTAGAAATATCTAAGAAATGATTTGGTAATATAGTAATATTACATACAGGTAGTCCATTCATTAAAATATATAAGTAGTTCAAATTATTTTAATCTTAGTTTTACCAAGTACTAAGTAGGTGATACTACTTATTTAATGGCGGATTTTTGTTATCTTTTTAACAAAATGATTTGTTTATCTTTCCCTATCGTTATAACAACTCTTGTATAGTAATCCACGTGTTGTTTCAATATTAACACAATAGTAATATAAACTATTTTAATAACTATGAACCAAATTGAGTTTTGGTAAGAAGAATCCACGTTTATGTAATTAAAAAAATGTAAAACCGATAAAAATATTATATAAATCTAAGTAGTAATAAATATTGTAATACCTATTCACTAACGTTTTTTTCCCATTAAAATCATTTTTTAATTTTTTTAAGTAAAATTGTTTTATGATGCTTTATTATTAGTTATACTATACTAATTTTATTAATACAAAATATGTAACATAAATGTACATCTTGTAAATAATAAAATAATATGCACTTTTTAATTTATATTAATTGTACTATAGTTTGTATTGCAGTATAGGTTAGGTATACATATTTATGTTTGAAAACATCGTCAGGTCTCAGGTGACTCTATTATAATATAATAATATTATTATACTCAATATAAATAGTATAATATATGACACGAAATTATCAAAAGTAAATAATATCTTAATAATTTTCACTATGATAAGTGATAACCACCAATTTTATTGAGAGCTTTTATTGACAGCAAAAAAGTTTTCGATCAAATTTAATTCACTTTATATTGCTTAAAAGTTATAAGATAAAACTAGCATATTTATTAATACCACGTGGTTGAATATTTTACAGTTACACTGCAGTATAATAATATTGTTTCCGGCGGTACATTAATTGTTGGACTACAAATTAATACTTCGATGAAAACATTTATAATACCTACTACGACCAGGCAATATAATCTATAATAAATCATATATACGAATAGTAAAATTACCACAGCATCCGCACGACGGTTTGATTCTCGTCTGACAGAGATAATCTTTTTACACTCCAACCAAGGATGATCGTTTATAAACAATGAATATTTTTTATATAATTGATTTTTTTTCAATTAACACGCTTACCAATATAGGTACATAGAACTATTAACAAAGTAAACATGAATCTGTACATAAGTTTAATGCTTGGACATACCACGCGTACCTATCACATTTTTAAAATGTAAATACGCATTTTAATTTAAACGTTTTTAATACCTACCTATAGTTGGCTAGTTTGGTAATAAGTTATAACTATTTAAAAGGATTGGAAGCCGTGATTTTCTGTCTTTATCTAACACACGTGGAACATATAGGAATGTAGACGTGTTTTCATTCCAATGTGCTGATCGATCTAGTCAAGCGATAAGAATTTTAAACACAGAATTGAGTTTGTCATTAAGTCTACTATAGAGATCGACTTCACCAGATTTTTAATTTTTGATTTTAACTTCCTCAACAATTTTAATATTCAGTTTCCTTTTTAGTATGAATTTTTTAAAGATTTAGGTGGATAAAATCAAAAATGTGAAAAAGTCAATCTCAAGTTGTATAGACAAATTCAAATCCATTTTTTTAGAATTCTTATCGCTTTACTCACAATCAGTAGGAACGTTAGAATGAAAACACGTCTAAATTCCTATGTGCCACGTGTATTAGACAAAGAAAGAAAATCAACACTTTAAATCCCTTTAATATTCATCTTATACATACTATACACCGATATATAGCCATATAGGTACTATTGTAAGTGAATTATACCACGTCAATTCCAAGGAAATTGTTGTGGTATGTTATGTTTGTATGTTAACCGTCGTTTAGGTATGCAGCTTATATTTTACATCACTATTCACAACGGATTCCCCTAAAAACGATTTGCGATATTTTTTAATTGGTTCAAAGCTATAGAAAATCCATGGACCGCTGGTGTCTACACAACAGACTAAAAAGTAATAATAATAAAAAGGAAAAGAAAAAAACGTATAAATGGTTTTAACGAAACTACAAAAAATATTTTCTCAACATCTCATCTGCAGCAGTTGTCACGTGACATGCGCACTATAAGATATTGTGCTCCAACACGATTGTCAAGTACATTATTGTATATTATATATAATATATATATACATAAATTATCACGCGATGCTTCATCTTTATGTGTTATATACATACGTGTAAAAATATAATATAATATATATATATATGTACAGAAGTCGTAAAACAACAATAATAATGCATGAGATCGCGTTGTCATCACCGCCGCTATGCAGTCGCGTGAGTCTTATATATTATGATGAATATTGTCAATGGTCAATGAACTTTTGGTCCACTCCGCCGCAAGCATTCTTTGTTAATTATTTATAATTATACCATTTTGGTTCCCATGCACTTTTCATAATTCATCATACACACATGTATAATAAAATTAAGATGCCTCCTCCTCCTCTATATACTAATCAATTTTTATTTGTCGCGCATCTACATACATTGTGTATAAACATTATAATATTATAGTACCAACTACCTATATCTATATTCTATGTACTATACAAAGTGATTTTTTTAAGTCATTTCTTCGGTCAATTTGCTGTGTTCTTGAAAAACTGAACAATTTCAAGTACCTACCTAGAATTACCTATATAGGCTATATTTTGACAGTAACTTCCAAAGTTTTCACAATATAGGGATTTTTCAGATTTTTAAATTTTAAATAAAAATTGACCTAGCATAATATATAGTGTCTTATGTCAACAAATTATCCAGTATTCTCTCCTTTGTTTATATTTTTTGTGACTTGTGACTTTATTTTACTTCGACCAACTATAATTATAATCATTATTACAGTACAAGGTGTCAAGGTCTTCTACATTACAGATGTGAAAACGTAATCGACAATGGTAAAACATCGTTTGTACATATTGTATTGTAGAGGTTTTTATTTTTAGTTGCTCTTGCATTATTTCCGCCATTATCTCTCCCACAAAAACAATAAACGAGAAAAACACGAGACTATCGCCGTGCAAAGATTCTGCATGGCTGTGTTTTCTTATTTTATAGGCTTAGAGAAACCGAAGAATATTCGTCAGTGTCGACAGATGATCGTACAGATGATACATGAGTCAAGGCCATTTAAAGAAATAAAACATGTTTATATCGTGTATATATTATAATAATTCGCAATTAAATATTTACCATCATAATAATATTGTCGTCATAACAATTCGTGACGTCATATTAAAAGTAGGTATACAGAAGCTTAATTAAATACATGATTATACCTACATTTATATAAAATATTATTTTAGAAGAATCTGTAAAACAATGTTACTATATTAACAGCAATTTTAAACAAAAATATAATTTTATAAGAAATTAAATGTCATGCGAGTAACTTTTACTATATTATATTTATATTAATATTTAAATTTATTTCAAATTCGGAAATTCATTAATTTTCTAAAAACTAACAAATTTATCTTACAAAAAAACCTATTGGTATCATTGTGCAAAGTACACAACAATAATAATAATAAAATAATAATTTTACTACAAATTAGGTATACATAAATTCATTAAAATATGTAAGATCTGTTGTAATTATTAACGTATGTGAGTATGTGACCAACTAAGAACTAGCTTGCGAAAAACGTTCACCTACTTATTATGTACCTATACCTTATAACTGTACATATATACCTACATTGGCATATCTCATAATATTATAACCATTTTTGTTAATGCGTCATAAATGACTAATTAATTTATGCTAAAAAAGAATTCGTTTTACCGGTAACTTCTAATTACTTTGGTAATTATGGAATTTATAAATATTAATGTGAAAAATATTAAATGATTTTCCCTTATACTGACAATATATAACGATATGTAATAGAACATGAATCATCATTATAGTATGATGGTATGGCGTATTTCAAAATAAAAAATAATTTTTGTAAATAATATAATTAAAAAAACCAGAATAAAACGAAGTAATAAGTATTTAATCGTATATTACAGTAGTATAGCCATATATGCCAGTGTGTGTGAGTGTGTTTGTGTTATAACACTGAAATATGTACCTAGTCAAGCGAGATTATAGATTTAACTCGAAAGTTTAAGACTAAATTATACTATAGTAATATACTAATATCTAAAGATTACAAAATGTGTGTTTACGTTACGATTATAACACGATTTTCGAACAATAAATTAAACAGTGACATTACGAATTTACTTCGGTGTACCTACACAGGTATTATACACTGCAAGTATATTATGTACATACTTTTGAGCGCACTTCCGTTTTTAGGTATACACATGTGACAATAAATATACTATAACATTGATTATAGTAATAATAGATAATATATAAGATAGGTACTGCCGCCGCCGCAGCTGGACAAGAACCTCAAAGTTTTTCGTATTTTTATAGTGGGTGGGTTAGTTAATCGGATTTGGTGTGCACCTCATACTTAAGACAGATACTGAGATACAATATACCTATAGGTAGTACGGTATCCGTCAATAATGCGTTTCGGAAACGAGCGTCTGACGACATTATCATAGCAATAGGCAATAGCGGCGGTGGACCAAACATATTATACCAATACAGTAATACATATACTTATACATAAACATATTATACAGACTTATATATTATATGAGTATCAATGTATCGTACACAAACGACAGGCCCATACAAACATTTTATGCGCTATTGTATTCTTCCGTGCGAGTGCTTGTCTCGCAGTATATTATGTAATACCTATACGCGAGTAGGTATGATATTCGTGACACGTATCGAATACGTGTTTGTCGCGTACACATATTATTATTATTATTATTACGACGAGAGAGCGCAAGGAACCACCCAAAATATCACTGCCACTGGTTTACAATATTATCTATTATATACGTATGATAAATTATATTATATCGGCGTGTGTTTTTTTATTAGACCCCTCGCGAACGGTGCAGACAAATGCACGGCGGTGTCCGGACACAACGATTAACATTATAAACGCTTCCGAAACGCTCATTAAATTCCGTACACGACGTGCCATGTCGTCTTAAATAGCATACGTCCTAACAACAGTTACTGCACTACGCAGGTATAGGTACACGCCGTGTAGGTAAACAATATTTCCACAGGACAACAATCCGAACATTGCGGACAATCAAACATTAAAAGCGGCATAATAATAATGTACCTATGTAATATTACACTTATCACAAGTAATATAATATAAATAAAATATAAAAGTATTACCAATTTTCATAAACCATATATTATAATTATATAACTAATCAAATTTACCTTTTTTTTTTTCAAAAACTCGAAGATAACATTATAGTTTTATTCTTTCGTAAAACTACATTATAACGTATATTGTATATTATAATTCAAAATAACAAAACATTATATATAACAAAACAAATTATTTGTGCATAATCGAATTTAACGATCACTATATTATTATCTACGCCATAGTTGCTGCAGTTATACACATATAACTGGACCCAATTTGTTTGCTTTATATTATTATATTATTATTATTATGTGTATATACGTGTGCTTCGATCGGCGTAAACTTGTTTTATTTACAATTTTTATTTCAAAGGAAAATACACCATCCGACAACCGTTCAGACGATATTCACGACTTATTATATATATACGTACGATATATATATAGTAAGTCGGTCTATAATGACATGGTGCCTATACAATAATTGCATAAGTGTTGCAAATCGCTTGGTCACGTTTTATCTAGCTGGATGCATACTTCTTTTTCACCTTTTCAATACAATAAAAGAACGCAGCCACACCTTCCGCAAAACGAAAACAATATAACCTCTAGTCCGTGTGACAGTTACATATATATATTATGCTCTTTTTTCAATCTTTATATCTCGGACTTGTGATTAATGGGCAGATAAATTGTAGCTTTTATTGTGAGCTGCAAACCATCTCACATTTCATACGTTGGAATTTTTGTTACCAAAAAAAATAAAATATATGTATAATAACGTATATAATATGGTTTTTGGTTAAGAGGTCATGACACCCTAAACCGATACCGACACATGAAACCACAATCACAGTTCATTTAGCACGAAAAAAATAAGCGTTCTTTAATGTCGTAAAATAATTGGGAATTTTTTATGTAACACACTGCGGAGTGCAGATAACCATATATACCTAACTGATACAGTGATATACTTACAACACATGTGGGTACATGTATGATGTATACCTAGTATGCGTACCTAGTACCTACATAATGTATATTATAATAAGTGTACATAATTCATTAAACATTTCACTCCAATAAAATAAATACAATTTTATCAATTTGATGTATAATATATTGTATACTTATGAAATTAAATTTACAATCTACATTAGCTGTCTAAATTATAGTGATTAAGTACAAATGTATTAAATCACCTTGAGCAAAGAGTGCAAACAGGCTACTGCAGCAGTAGTTATGAACATGTTTTTAATATGTAGGTAATCAGTAATCACTAATTATCTTATCGAGACGACGGACGAAGCTACAACTTACAACTAACAACGCCGCAAACTTATATATTATTATAAACACGATGTGTTGCGTATTGTATTTTATTCATAAACCGTAAAACCGAACAAAATATTAAACGTCTTATAATATCTCGATGTGTTTTAATGGGTATTGCAGGTAGGCATATACATTTAATTTTATGTTTTTGAACCAAACCGTTTATTAGAACTATTTATATGACACTATACATAAGGCACATTATAATAATATCATATACGATATACTTATATTATCTAAACTTACAATCGACTGGATAAAACTAGATTTTAATACCTACGTATAGTTGCATAGCTAAAGATATATAATTTTCAAACTATACTTATAGTATAAAATACGCCATAAAAATAACTAACTACCTATTGGCTATTTAAAAGTTATATTGCTATATGTATCATAAAAAAAATATGTAATTGTTTAATAGTACATAATAAATTCAAGATCTATTTCAACAAATGAAGGGTTTGTAAAAACATAATAATATATAGGTTTATTTAAATATAAAGGTAATAATAAATAGTACATTTAATTCTATATAGAGACCTCTCTATATAGAGCAATACAAGTATTAATAATGGAACACGTAGAAATGTATAATGCAATATATAATATATATTATTATAATCCACCAAATTCTTTATAAATTAATTGGTTTTTTAAATTTCTAACGAAATAATATTGTTTTATTTGAGCATCGTCATCCCTGATAAAACAAACACGAATCGACTTTAACTCAAGTGCAAAAGAATTTTTACAACAGTTATAATACTTTTGGTATAATATTTTGAAGTAGTATAGTTCACCACTCCCAGTTTTATTATTTAAAACATTCCTCAATTTATACCGTATAAATAGAAGTCCGACGAGATGTCCGAGTGATGGTTACTTAGGGTGGTATACAGATATCAAACAAATTCCAATAATATTTCGTGGAAGTAAATATATTATATATTGTACCGAACTGGTTTTATTCAACGCATCTGATTTCCATAATCTTAATCGGATTCAATAGGCGGCTATAGACGATGGACCACCAGCCATTCAACGCATAACGCAAATAGTTTCAACCGGGGTTTCAACCAAAAACAATATTATTCACCGTCATTGCTTATGGTTTTAAATAAAAAATTATACAGATTTAGGTGCTCTTGTTAGTTTATTCATCTTTACACAATTACTTTAACGTTCAACTTGACGCCCACTGTAGTCTGTAAGGTACAATAATAAAAATATATTCCTGTAGGACGTATGTTGTCTCAACAAATGGACAAACGGAGCAAATTTTCGATCAGCAGTTACAATTTTGTGTTGTTAGCTTTAATAACGTATGCTTTAACCCGGTCAAATTAAAAGATAAAACCTGCCATGTTCTCTCTTCTGTTTTTTACAATATATAAATTTTAAGTGTGTTATGAGCATTTTAAAATTAAAATATTTTATATATTTATAAATTGCTTAAAAATTTAAATATCATATAAAACCGATTATGTGATTAATTTTAAGTTTAATGATATTCCACTAACAACATATATAGTTATTACAGCTGAAGACAAATTAGATATAGGTATATAAATATTATATTATACGTTTGTTAGATAGTGACAAGTGCCTACTGACAACACATATTTGCGGGTGTCCTAAAAGCTGACTACATATTTTACACATAAATAAAGATAGTATGTTTTATCTAATAAAACTAGTTCAATACCAATTTTATGATTCAGTAGTATTTGTATGTCTAAGTCAGTTTTTTCGATTCAAACAAAAGATAGAAAATAGGTAAATTATTAATCAACGTAATATTCTAATAAATATAAAAACTAGATTCAATCGGTTTTTCTTTAAACTTATGATAAATGATAGTCGCCGAACGTTGTGTATGATAATACAAAATGTATATTATAGTGGATGTACAACAACCAAAAAATATTGTAGCGACAATTATTATCAGTGTGTGAACAGTGTTATTATTTTGAATATGAGGTACAGGCCCGCAGTGAACCATATCCGAATAATGTCGTACATTAGATATTCATATTATTATAGTTCAAGCGAATCAGTTATTAGCTATAGCTGTACAGATGAGTGATGAGATTGTATTGATTAAAGAAATCACGTGATAACGTTTAACAGTATTTATATTTCATTCTCGTGAAATCGCATTATTGTTCCATAATCTATCAATTTTACGATTTACTTTAAATAGTTTTTTATATTTAACGACTAAAGAAACTCACTCGACAACACCAACCACACATCTAAACGACTACAGGCAAAGCACGTTTGGACTAGTAGGAAATAAATTAAAATCGTATGTAATTATTTTTACTAGAAAATGATGGTTTTATAAAATTAATATAATAGATATATTTTTATAGGTTATCCTTGTTAATTATTAGTATTTAATTACAGTAAGTACAGTAAAACACAAAGCCAAAACTGTAAATTGTTAAAATGTACAGGTATGGTACTCATATTAAAATGTATAAAAAAAAGCCATGTAGGTAATTACTTAATATGAAATATCTCGATCGTGGTATTCGGTGCTAATTTATTAAAGTATATTAAATATTTTATTGGTTGATATACATTATAATATTATAATATATTATAATATATATCGTACACGAATCGTTATCAAAATGCTAAAATGTTCTATGAAATGTATTTGTTGTGATTTTGTTTTTCGTCCAGCATCATACAAAATCTAAATTATACCACCATCGGGCACAATAATAGTGTTTAATAATTAATAAGCGTCGTAGATGCGTTAAGATGCGTCCTAACCAGAGAGCATTTCGGAGGGGGGAGGGTGGGACGCAAATTAGAGATATAGGTGAGGCTCTTTCGAAATTCAAAATACGTTTCGCCAAAATTTCGTCACACTCGTACTGCACAAGTGCACAAACTATGTAGGTATAGGTACTAAGTAATAATAATACTATAGGATACAGATACTATTATATCCTCACTCGCGAACTCCAACGCAAAAACGGTTCGATCGAAAATCGCCGTGAACTGGAATCTATAACGTAGTCAATAAGTAATAACTAACCATTTTCGCGACATTATCGAAAGTGATGTATTTTATTTAGTGTTGTGCTTTGACGAAACGAGTCTTGATCAACTCCAGCCCTACGAAACGTGACGACCGTTTTCCGTGGATTACGTATCAGTTAACCGTCAAAGTAGGATGCGAAAACTCATCTATATTCTGTACGAATATACAGTTTCATACGCCTCTACGCCCGTAGTTTAGAAATTAGAATTTATTGTATTTACGTGTTTACGTGTTATAAAATTCCAAAATGGGTAGAATTTGAAAATTCTGAGAAAAACACTTCTAAAATAATCTCGTTACATGCTTGATGCAACGATTTGTACTTATATTTAAAGTATAAACATCGATAAATATATATGTCATTTTAATGTTTAAAAAAACTTTAAATGTAGATCATGGGTAATGGGTTTATTAATGCTATGCATTTTGGTGTAAGTATACCTAATTGGCAAGTGTGTATCATACTATCATTACGTCATATTATCGATACAAATATACAATAACATTTTGTTCACGGCGCAGCGGCGCACTGTCTAGTGTAATCATCACTTTCATTATACAATATTATGCATTTATACATGCTTAATTGTGAAGCCGGTTTTAATTATACAGTTTATAGAAGAACGGAAATTGATGCAGCAAACGTAAAATATAAAGAATACAATTATCGTTGAAAATAGCTCTATATAATATGCATAGCGTGTATAATATTAGAAAAGCTGATGTTTAAAAAAATCATACAATGTAATAATAACATGCTTTATAATATTATAATGTAGTCAGTCCAATAAATTGATTTGGTCGGCTAGTTGGCATTTTTAGAATATTGCTGGTGCAGTCTGTATTGTGTTACCTCCCAAACAACGCCTCTGATGTTGCAGGCCATTGTTTTCTTGTATTAATCTACTTAAGTGAAACTACCGCTGAACGAGTCTAAAGTCGATTAATTAAAACCATAATACAATTTTAATTAATATCGTTCAAAAAATTACAAATAATAAAATATATTGTACGTTATTTTTATGATATACCGTAACAACTTCGCTCAGATTCGTAAGAACAGGTTATTAAATTAAATTTTAACACTATGTGTACATTTAAATAGAAGTTGAATACAGCATAGAATAGCAGTAACAGAATAAATATGTTTTTTTTTAAATTGCACCATTTGAACAATACTTAGTACAATAAAAACATAAATTTAAATCCTCATTATACGTTACTATGCCGTTTAGCAATTATATAGATATACTGATTATAATTTCGTAATATTTGGTATTTTTGTATAATGTTATAAGTTATAACAATATTGTATAACTCGATCTAGGAAATTCAATGTACTCATTCATATTTAGCTAATATTATTATCGTTGTAGACTAATAACCTTAGTTGTTGATGATGATATACCAAGAATATAAAAAAAATATATTATGATGAATAAATATAATATAATATATTATAACGACAATCGTAATAAATAAATAGAAAAAGGCAAAAGTGAAAAGTAATTATTGCGACGGTTTAATTTTAAATTTTAATCAACACTATTCACAGTCATATTATGAAACACGTGATACGTATTATATTACTATTCATATTTTATAATATAATATTATAATATACCACGTCGTTTAAGACATAATTTTTTTCAAATAGACGACTCGTTTTCACGGCCGACCGGGTTCGAAAAATTAAATAATCATTAAAAACGTTTTATCTGACGTATAGTACCATTGCACCGCCACGACCGAACCACCACCACTAGTGTTACACAAACATTAACATTTTGGCGGGACTTTTTCTTTTTTTTCTACAACGAACCTAAATAATAATATTCCTCAGACTGCAGCACATCTGCCGGCCGGCTGACTCCCACTCGCCGACAATGTCGCCGCCGCCACTATATTACCGCCGATCGGCACAACAGACGACGGGCACGTGTATTTCCTCGTTCATTTCTCTTCCATCAACTCTCCTCTCCGTCACTCTTCATATTCTTTCTCTTCCATCCATAACAATATAATAGAATTATTATTATGCCATACGCGCGCGCGCACGTGTCCGACTGCACCGGGCCAACGCGAAGCGTATTGTGCCCGCGTATATTATATTTTTATTTTCGGTGATTGTAATATTTGTATTTGTATTTATGTACGATATATACATAATCTTACACGCGTATAACCCTATTTCTAAAAACGACAACAGGAAACGAAACTAACCGAGTTCTTATTATAGGTATAGGTAGGTACGTGCGCACAGATATATACGTCGTGTATGGTTGGGATGGAAAATACATTATTACCCAGTGTTTGAGTGTTTCATAAAGTGCTTATAATAATAATTATACGTAAGTACCACTGGCTACACTAATTGTGCACACCACAGTTTCCAACGTTTTCCTACTTCCGTTTCTGAAACATTCGATGTAAGCATGTAGGTAATGGCTTGCAATATTATTATACTGACGCGGATTCGCGATGGAGGAAAAAACAAATTTCCTGCTGTATACGATTAAAAGCAAAAATAAACTACTATAACGAATTCCGTTGCCTGAGATGAACGGGTTAACACTTTATAGGAGACTTATAACTGTGCCATATATAAACAGCATAATATGTACGTATTGCCAATATATTCAGCATACCTACCTATACCATAGCTGGTTCAGCCAGTTTAAAAGTTTATTCCACATTTTATCGCGTAGTCATTTTATTGACATCGATAGCTACCAGTCTATAAAGAAAAAAAACATATTTATTACATCATATAGTTATTACTATTTGTAAGTAATGGTAAAAATGTAAAATACTAAAATATTGTCACCTTATGCCACACAAAAAAAAAATTAGTACGTATCTATAATAGACAAATATGATAAAACTGTATGAGTACCTATTATTTAATAATTAATCTTAAGCAGTAAGCACGCAATTTTTAAATCCTATACAGGCGAACGGTTACAACCATATTCCTAGTTGTGACGTTTATAAAATTAGTTAAATATATGCGTAATGTAACATAGCGAAATTCTTTCCCGTAAAATTAAAATATATTATTTCTATTATAAATTATTATACCTAAAAAATTAATATTTAATATTCTATTATGAAATAAAAATTTCGATATTTGAATAATACATTATATATTCAAACAATATCATTAGAAATTATTAGAAATGCCGCTAACACTTCATTTGAGCTCAGGAGCCAGGAGGCCTCCAAAAATCCCATATCCCATACAATACCTCAGAAAAAAACAGGAAAAATTTACGATTATAATATAATATTGTCTTAAAGTACATAGGTATGCTTAATTCATTTCTCTAACAGGGTTATTCTATACTTAATTATATAAAAATATCAGGGGACTAAAGCTCTCTTGAGAATCTTGCCCATTAGCAGTTATTAGGGAAATGTATATATTTTTTAAACCTCTAACTTATTTTTTTTTCAATGTCAATATATATAGTGTAAAATACTGTAGTATTCTAAATACAACAGCCACACAATAAGTAGGAGGTAAGCAAACAAACGAATGAATAATATGAATTATTAAGAATAATGGACATAAAAAGACGGGAAATGAAGGATCCTCCCAATGGTAACAAGTTTATACAAAAACGTGTTAGGTAACTGTTGTACACTTGTAGGTACATTGTAAAATATGACATATTAGTCGAAATCCTGGTCGAAGTTTTATATTTATGTGACTGTCTTTTTTCACAAAAACATCGGCGGCGCCCCTATAAATTCTTCAAAAAAGACTGACCTTGGTACAAACCTGCTGTTTTGTATTAATATTATAGAAAATGCTCAGTGATGCTGATGCAAGGAATGTATTGGTTCTACGATATACCTACATATTTTTTTCTTTGAAGTCTTTTGTGGGTAAAACTATATTTAAGAATGTTCGTGTAACACTCACTGTAGCACCACCATATTATAGTGAATAGTGACCACTGAGCAGATATCAATTATGGGTTATGGGTATAGTACTTACTGTACTTAACTACTAATTGAACGTATAATTTTCGACTTTATCAACAGTTTCTAGAAACGCAAAGAAAAAAGAAGTATTATTATAGAAAAGTGTTGAATAAATGTCAGAAAGTGCAGTTTTGACCAATTTGTTCTATTTTTTAATTATGTTGATTATTATTATTTATCACAAAACCACACTACTATAGTTAAAGTCAGAGTTGGCTACTCTCAAAAGCACGAATAGGTCGTTGCGTTGTTTTGCTTTAAGGACGACCCGCAGGTCTTTAACTATACAGGGGTGTTGCCTTCGCTAGTTATGGAGGTGGTTAGGTATATAATCTATAATATAGTATATACCTCTAGACTATAGGACTCTAGGAAGTAGGATCACTCTGAGTCTCGATGAAATAAGAATTCGAGATGTCATACATAATAATATAATGATTTAAAATAACTCGGATTTTTATGTTGGCGTATACATAAAACTATTTTCAATCTTGCTGGTACAAACTATTTTTCTTTTATATAAATATATATATATATGTTAAATAAATATACAATCTATGAGGCCGATAAAAGTATATTGGATACATAGAGGTAAGATGCATTATAGGTATATTATTAAAAAACATAAATATATACATAAAAAACAAGCTTCAAAAAGAGAAGCCACCCATTATGACTCTCGTAGAAATTACAATCAAAATACAAAACAAGATTATGCATTTGTGAAATGTGCACCTATGATGTTAGACAAAAACAACACATTGCATAAATTTACGTCCACTCCTGACATTTATTTTTTTTAATTTTTACGGTATTTAGTAGATATACCTATGTATACGTTTTTTGAATATTATTGTATTTCAGTATTAAAGGTTAGGTTAGAAGTTAAATACTTAAATATATACATATTAAATCGATATATTATACAGTATAATATTATATTATGTATTTAAAAATATAATTTTAATTTATACGTGTATAAATTATTAATGTAATTAATTAATTGTTTACGGTTTTGTAGGCAGTTGTCACTATATAAATATTTTATTTTTAATTTGAAAAAAAATCAATAAAACATAAAACAACTGAAATTTAGTGACCTAAAAAAATTTCTACGAAATAAAAATCGATAATCGTAAAAATATAAAATGTCAACTATAGATTGTTATTTTTTTATATTGCACTTAAATAAACATAATATCGTCTAAAAAATTGTTTGTATACAATTTTTACTATTAGGACGTACATAATCAAACATAATACTTCGATTATTAGAATTATAAAAGATTAAACGAATAATATCTACATTTAATTAAATATTATAGACATTTCATTATACATTATATCAATATATCATACGACTTGCAAGTAATTATATTCGTTTTTTTAAAAATATATATTCATTCTCAATCTATTCTATAGATAATAAACACGAAAGGTTGCAATATTTTAAATTTTATTACAGCTCAAAATATAAACACAACCCAGCTTGAAATTCTCCGTAATAAAACGACTACAGCGACACACGATTTATTTTGTTCGGTGAGATTGAAGATAATCTGAGACGTGGAGAAAATTGGGGTGAGACATGGCGGGAATCGGACAAGAGAAGACATTATAATATGGGCCATGTGTTTGGCATATTTGAATGAGAACAAAGACAGACGCCAAAATATTACCACCAAAGGAGTGAAGAAAAGAAACAGTCACACGTTGGTTAGGTCACTGTTGTGATTGGATCACTGCAGGGGTGAAACGGCAATTGTATATAGGTATTATTATGCATACTTACGTATCGCTGGTAAATAATACTATATCCCACGGGTAGGGAAATATTTTGGGTATTTACCACGTACCTATACAAGGCTTTACAACACTGTTATATTTTTTTTACTCCTTCAAAAATGTCGGTAAATATTTAATTTAATTTTTGGTCGTAGTAAATAACTTTAGTTCTGATCACGGCATTTTATCGACTCTGATGTGTTTGTTTATCTTCGTTTTGGACTAAACAAATGGGTTTTAACGTAGGTATATATTTTTTAAAAGAAACAAAAACACGCAAGTCAAAGATTGAAATAAATAAAATATACGCTAAATGGTGAGTTCTTATGCGTTCCTTTATACCCACCAATTTTGTCACACGCCATTTAAAAGACCCTGTATATACGAATATTTCGTATTCAAAATGTAAAACATAGTAATTATCAACACATTTTTTCTATTCTTATACAAAAAGTCATCAAATCTAACTTTTTATGTAGGTACAAATTAAAATTAATAAAAGAATATTTAACTTTTAAAACATGTTGTGTTTGAATAAACGGTTATAGTAATATGTAATAGGATCTCCTTATTGAACTATATAGTATTAAAACGTCTTATATATTACAACCTCGTTTATAATTAAATTTCACAAAATAAATAAAATGTAGTTATTTATTTTATATTTTCTCGAAGAATGCATTTCTTAAAAACACGATGGAACCAAACAACAAAATGATTTATTATGCAAATGACTGAGGCATGTTCAGGACAAAATCTCATTCATTAATTATAAACCTTATAATCCAGTTTGTTAACATCCTCAAAAAACCACGACGTAAAATAAAATTGTATGTGTACAGTATACACGCGGTGCTATTAGTTTGTAAACACTCAACACTGCACGCAGTGAATAATATCTTGAAAATGTATTAATATAATATTACGGACGGATTTCGTTTTATTTCTTTTGACGACTAAGATTTACAATTTTTTTTTTTATAACAACAATTTTTTTTAAAAGATAATAAAAATGTAATATTAATAAAAAAAAATGATTTGTAATACCTAAGTACCTACCCACCTCCGTACTCGGATAAAACCGAGGATAAAACATATTATGAAACGTGTAGTGGAAGAAAATTATCTACCCATTGGTAGGAGGGGGGAAGAGGGAACGTGATGTGCGGCATGCACACTCAGGCCATGTCAAATAATCCATTCGACTATATTCGAGGACATTGGGTATAATATTATAATATAACCGCAATAAAAAAATAGTGCATATATATGTGCGGGCATCGGCAGATTATAAATTGCATTTTTTTTAAATTACAGTGCATTAGGTATGTACATACAACTGTTCGTACATTTAACTAGTGTGTTACATCGAAATTTACATATTTCACACGATATACGACGCTATCTACGTAGCTTTTTATAAAGTCAAACCGTGACTTACAATTTTAAATTATTTGAATCCCAAACACGCATCACAGCTGACTATCTTAGTACTTAATTCTGTAGGTACCTATACAATACGATTCACAAAATAAAATAATATTTTTTTATTTTAAATTACATAAATTATTCTGAATTGAATTCGAACGATGCGTCGATGCTGCGGGTCATCTTAATATAAAAGCATCTAACATTATTTTTGTTTTCTCGAAGAGTCACGCGAAGAGCAAACTATGCGGGCCGGTCCGTACGACGAACGGAAGGGTTTATAGTATTCCTTCCGAATAGCTGATAATTGTATATTATAAATTATATTGACTTACCGTTATCGTATCGTCCGACGTGCTGTTCGTAGATATATCATGACGTTATGTTTATGGGCAGACGAGTCCGGCGGAAATCTGCTACATACGCGCAAGTTTCGCACGTCACACGCGAGAAAAAAAATCGTTAAGAACGTTAGTTATCGGAAAAAAAAATACACAACGACAACGACAGTGTCAAACACGACGAACGGTGTATCGTATACAGTCGTAAACCCAAATATTATGTAAAATAAATGATTAGTATACGATCCGTATTACACTTCGTGCCGCACGCACAACGGGCAACTGACGGGCGTTCGGTATACCAACAGCCGGGCGAGTGGGAAACCAGTCTCGTGGTCGTGGTCGGCAGTACCTATATCTATGTGCGACACACGCGCGCACAACGCTCGCCGGTGATATCCCCACTCTATACCGCAACAGCGGTATCCGTGGTGGCGAAGAGGCCAAGAAAAATTGGCGCGATCTCTGGCTCTATCGCGGCTGTAGAAGGTGCAACGATTTATATCTATCGCGTTATAGGTATAATAATTGGTAATAACATATACCTATATTACCAATTTATGTCGATGATATTATAATAGTACTGTTAGGTTAGGTATATAAATGTATTGCATCGACCCGCGCGAAATTCAATATATTTCGTATAAACTTGTAATAAAATATTATCATTTTTCATTTTGGCATCCCTAAAATTTCTCGTAGCCTATAGACACTTGCACAATTTTTCCTCTCCTGCCAATTACCACGAACGAGAAAAAGTCTAAACTGTAGTGAAGTTTCAAATACAGACATACAGTACAGCCGTATCATCGCCACACAAAGGTACACGCGCTATTATATTCACCAAACATGCTCACCCCCTTTTCCCCTTGAATAATACAGTAAATTTATTCAAAAACTAATATTTATACTTTATAGGATATGAATACCACAGAACACTTGAGTAGAACAAAAAATCAAGAGAATTTGATGTGATCTTTCTGCAGTATGTTTAAAAATTCCAAAAATCAGATTTTTAAATAGCTGCATTATTGAAGAAAAACAGAGGTAATCACACCGTATATATAAATATAAATGATTAATTATTACTAGTCATTTGCAAATATACCAACTTAATAGAAGGGTGTAGGGGAAATGTCCACACAGATAATAAGGTAAAAATATATGATTGCCACACCTAAAACATGATGTCAGTTGATGCGCTTATACGCGTGGGCCAGGTATATTACGAGGTGTAATGTGTAAACATATATCAGTATATTATTATTCCTAAAAAACGATTGATTGACGTATAATAATAGTAATGATTAATCGTACAATTTTTAGATCTGAAAGATCGGTTTTGAAATATATACCTATTGTCGACTACTTAGTCGCATGTTCTTCTTCGAAATCGGAACAGATTGTTTGGGAATGTTATAGGAATTTTAAAGGGTTACATTGTGGCTCTGTGAAAATTCCGTAAAGGAATGAATTTATTATATTTACTTAAGTATAAAGTACTGTACTACTATACAACAAAATATAGTCAATAAAGCAATAAACGTTGTGTGAATAAACAAATGCATTTGAGCATACATTGGTACACATAGGTACCTAAATGTATGAAAAATACTTAAAATAGTTTTAAAATATCCCATGTTCAAATATTTTAAAAATACTTTCGAATACCAATAAAAGTTTGCATTGTCAATTCACAATATTGTTTTACCGAGTCTATTTTAAGGTAAATACTATTATAACTATATTTAGAGAGAAAACTGAATATAATAGAATTTGGTTTGTTATATTTTGTTTCTCATACAATATATCAGTTAACCTCTGCAATATTATAAAGTAATAATTAATGCTCAAACCATAATATTGTATTATAGTACCATCAGATTCTGTCCATCTTTTACCACAGGTTAGGTTAGCGAATAGGAATATAAAGGCGGGTTTCCACTAGATACGTGTACGTGTACGTGCATAAAAATACTTTTCTGTGATTGGTTGGTATACCAGAATGTTATACGTTCTTACCACAGGCTTGACCATAATACCATGAAGTTGGATTCAATTCAACTTTTCACGTGTACACGGCTCTATATTGATAACATAAGAATATATGAGGTTACTAATATGTTACCAATCTTAACCGATCTAATCCATATTAACCGATGGGAAACGTTTTTGAGACCGATCATAGCGAACGCATCCGGTCAATATAATATGCACGCAAACGTACACGTATGTAGTGGAAACCCACCTTAATCGATATAGATGGGTTAGATCGATTAGGATTGGTAACATATTAGTTACCTCATATATTCTCATGTTATCAATATAGAGGCTCTATAATAGAGCCGTGTACACGAGAAAAGTTGAACTGGATCCAATTTCATGGTATAAATGGTCAAGCCTGTGGTAAGAACGTCAAACACTCTGGTATACCATAAGTTTACCGTGAATACCAACCAATCACAGAAAAGTATTTTTATGCACGTACACGTACACGTATCCAGTGGAAACCCGCCTTTAGCGACGATCGCGGAGCGTGTGGTGTGTATAGTGTATACAATACATACTACATAGACCAGACAGAACATGATAAATCGTGTAGGTAATGCACGCTAACTTTTTTTTTACCATACATATTTAAAAGTGTCAATAACAAACTTAACTGTTGATAGATCATAGATAAATAAAATTCAGAATTCAATAGACACTTGATTAACAATAAAAAATTATTTTTAGTAAACTAACTATTTATTATGCTCTTCTGAACAAAAAAAACATGTTGATTGGTGACTGCATTATAATATGATATAAAACTAAATTAAACCAACAAAAAAATTATAGGTATTCGATAAAATATTTATTTAATACCGAAAAATTGTACTTCAGCTATTTTATTGATCATAGGTACTCGCGCAATAATTATGAATGTATTTAAATTCCGACACTTAAATACTTTATTTACATTTACCATAAAAATGTAATGTTTAGGTACTGCTCAGTTTATGTTCCACGCTATTATCCTGAAAGCAATAGTAAATATTATTAATGCCGTGGCACCTTAAATTTAAATACAATTTTTTTCACATATATTATATATATAGCCATATAGGTAGGTACACTATTATTAAGTTTGACTTCTTGATATACCTATAATTTTTACGCAAACGTTTTACAATAATGTATAGGACGTATACCGCATACATTTCTTTTGTGTGTTTAACTATACAGCCCACTATACAGAGTTTTATGAAACACTGAAAAGTGAAAATAGACAAATTAATGTAATGATATGATTCACACTCAATAAATTGATTACAGGGACTAAAGGTTAGCGTTTCATTCATTTAATTAGATAATAACAGAATAACAGATGGTTTCTAGACTTAACGAAGCCATTGCAGCATCACGTACATCAGATAAATGAATCGTTCAAAAACATAATAATATGTTACCTTTATTAAATTTATCATACACTATAAATCTATATTTACGAATATTTCCTTAAATATTTGTATAATATATGGTTATCAGGTAATCCTAAATATTTTTTCCTATATAATTTTAATTGAAGATAACTGCTAAGATGTTGTTAAACTTCAACCTACATTAAAAATTAGTTTAAAATACTAATTATAATTGCCATATTATTATTATTTTTTTTTTTTAGTAAACTATAATATTGTAGGTTTTATACGTATAGATATCCTATACATGTAATGATATAACATACTATTATAATATAATAAGATATTTCTAACTTGACTTGCGGCTGTCAAGTGCAGAAAAGAAAAAATTAATCTTAATCAAATCTGCTAATCCTACAACATCTAAAAAATAAATAAATAACATACACCAATATATTATAACGTGCTATATCCTAAGCTTGATATATCACATGACTAGTCAGTTTAAAAAAATTTTAAATGACGAGTTGAAGCGATTGATACGTCAAAATAAAACGAGAATAGATTATACAATTGTAATTAAATTTGGATAGGTATGACGAAAACCTATGCCAACACCAAAGTCTATTATCATCCAATCAATCATTTTCAAGTTTAAAATCTGTAGCGAGGCTTCATACTTCATACAGACACTAAAAACTTAATTCATTCTTATTTTTTACTCGAGCGTAATTTTGTGGCCCCTTTCTTTTGAACTCCTTCTAACCAACAAAGACCATTTTAAATCACTTCTTAATTACTAGTTGCGTCCCAATATTATAAATACCAAAACCGGTGTAATTGCATCCTGGATTTTTTTTTTGGTTTTTCCAATTTGCGCCCAATGTTGGATCTTTCAACTTATTTATATTATATATATATATTTAATATTATATGAGGATTATGAGCACTTTAATTTCAAAATCACTTTAGCGATCACACAGAAAAGTTATATTTTCACAACATATAGATACTATTAACTATTGTAGTTGCATTATCACGTTCGACAGTTTTTCCAATCAAATCAAACTAGCTGATTTGGAATTTGGATTCATACGAAAGTTATCATATGCAAATATTTTTAATTTTCTTCTATAACTCTTTAAATATTCAAAATTTATTTAGGTAGTCTATACTTTTCTCATGGAAATTGAATTTCTCTATAGTTCATGGTCAGAATGGATGATGAATGAAATTATCTTATGCGTATAGTGTATACTGATAAGTGCACACTGTTTTAAGTATAATATAAGGTATGGTATACCTACAATATACATATTATAACTATGTTTAACATGACAATAGTATTGGTGTGACATTATGAAAGAAATGCTTACGGTACAAAAAACAGTCGTAAACGCACAAATAGATTATTGCTATCATTGCTGGTAATAATTCTAGGTTTTACTACAGTAAATTTTTTTAAAATAAATTTTAACCTAAATAATACCTACGACGCAATGATATTAAATTCATCGAACCAAATATAGATTTTGAAGTGTACGTACGACTTCATTCAATGAATTCAAATCTCTATTTGTTGTTCTTCCTCGAAACGATAATTTTTGATAATAATAATTAGCATTACTTACCTAATTAAAACGTAATTAAAAAGAAAAATCAAAATGAATTATCTTTAAAAACTCATTGCATTTTTAATAATAATAATACATTTTATATTATAATAGGGATTTATTTTAATGTACCTACCTAACTGATCAATTTTGTAATTCTTATTATTGTGATTTGTAACTTTATTCTAATTGTCATCTTTAATTTATTTAAATTAAATTGTCAGTACTTTATTATATTATGATAGTAAAAATTATAATATTGTATAATAATAATTAATAAGACATGATTACATTAATGTTTTCAAAATATAATTCTATATTATTTAATAGTTTGATTAATCTTATTACCATTTTACTACACAGCAATTTTTTTTAGAAAAATAGTAAATATTAAATTCATTCGAATAATTGATGATAAATTAAACTATATTTTTGCAGTTTTTATAACACTACACTATTAATATAATATAAATTATTTTGCACCTGGTAGTATAAGTATGTATATAGCTTTTTTAAGAAAAACATTAAGTTGAAGTAGGGACTCAACAAAATACGTTAAAAATTTTATGACTCACGTATGGTATACTTATTCATGGAATAGGTACGGCAATATTTGAGTACAAAGTATGTACCTATTATTTCATGAATCAACTTCAACATAATCTACCAGTTACATTATATATTATGATCACGTTATTCTATTACAGTGAAAACATTAGCTTGTTATCATCTTAGACCTACATTTTAAAAATACAGTGGGGAACTGCAGTTTATGAATGAATAACTATTTTTAAATGCATAAATTTGATTTTGTACGTATTTTTATATTATTTCAGTAAGTATTATAATTTTAAGTTAAAATTAAAAATTATTCGAAATATACATAAACCAATAAAACTGTATAATATCAGCTTGTCAAAATATAATATAAAAAGGTGGTGTAGAGATTCGTCAAATAATTGACAATCATTGTACAAAAAATATGCACAATATACATTGACATAATATAATAATGACATAATCGTCAGCCATTGAGCTATTTACTATTTACACATTTAATGCACATTAATCATATTTTCAACTCAATAGATCTATTATATTGTGTATATTATTATAATTATAATATAGTGTATTATACATTAATTTGTCGTCCTATCTCGTGAACCGTGGGATCATCAAACGCCGATTTATGCTGAATACACCGATCTGAGAACTCACATGACACAATTTGTATTTCATATTATTATTATGAAGTTGTGGAATATAAAGTGAAACATCCATCGTTGATAAATGCGTGTTTTTTATGCGGGATTGTTGTTAGACAAAATACCAACATCTAACGCGCGGGACCGGTATCTGGAATACGCGCAGAATGCGGGAGGCGTATATTGACGACGGTTTGAAATAAAACCGCATTTGCATTCGAGAACATTTATGGTATACGTGGTCGCCTACTTACGGTTTACACACAAATGCAATCACACATTCACACACGATTTGTATATTATAATACAACAATCTAGGTACAGACAATTTGTGTTAATTTTATTATATTTTTTGTAAAAAAGTTCAAAGTTGAAGGGGTCTCAGCTGTTGGCCTTGTCATAAGGAGAAAAATGTAGGCAATTTTTTACGACATTATTTCGATGACGTTAATCTGTGACAAATAGATACGTGGTACATTATAAATGAACATAATATAAGTGTGTGACAAATAGCCAATAGGTACCTATAAATGATTATAAGTGTGTAACAAATAGGTATACCTAAATTAACATAAGTGTATGTGATTGTGTGTGTTGTGTGATGGGAAAATTGTATCGCTCGTATGAATGGATTTTAATCGGTGCACTTCCGTACGCGCAGGCACTTACACATTCAATGAGTATGTATATTATGCCATTATGGTCACGATTTTCAAGCCGCTCAAAACGATATTATAAAATGTAATTTTATCACTGTTCGACAAAACAGTGGGGATATAGATAGGATAGATTTTAATTTTGAAAATGTATTTTGATTCGTTAACAATAGTTTACAACGTTTTATGATCGAAGCGATTTTCCATGTTCCAAAAACTGTTTATTTTATAATACAACAATTATTTATACAGAGTACACAATTTTATCGTTCATTAATATGTATTTCAATTGAAAAAAAATATATATTAAACATTTGTTTGACTAAAACATAGTATCTAAATTTGTAAATGAATCGAAATTAAAATCTGTCCAAAAAATGTCCTACAGTTTTGTCAGTCAAATATCGATATCATGTCTAAGTACTATCTTGTTTGTATAGTGACTGCAGTCCCCTTAAGTTATTCTTTGTACTATTGCAACATGTCTACCCAAGTATACGTATGTCTTATTATGCTCGATTATTGAGGACATAAATATTAATGAATTAGTTGCAGATAAAGTATTTAATACAATAACTACATTTTGGAAGGGTCTAAATCAGAAACTGGTGTTTGTTTGAATATAACAAAACTTAGTATTTACTATGTTTACAAAGAAATCCGATAGAAATAAAGGAAATTACAATAATTTTCATTACTTATTATGGTATTATACTTATCGTGTAAAGCGTTGAATTCATTTTTAAATACTAAATATACTAAACATTTAATATACGAGGTACCTATTATATGAAAAATAATTAAACACACATTTTGTACTGATATAACTATGATGTACAAATGTATACATATACTGATAATAACGGTAAACAATGTTTAATTTTTTTATGATATTTATGTTTGTTTGTTGCAAAATTATTTTAATACCCTTTAATAACATCGTTGCAGTTACAGCGTATGTTATAATGAAACTCTCACCCTGAGTAAAGAGTGGGCGTCGATTTGAATACCAAGGACTTACGGACCGATAACATGGATTTTTTATTTTATAGCTCTGTTATTGCCAATTCCAATGCAGATAATCCAGTTATCATGGTTTACATGGCACACTAAAAAAAGTATGTATATCCGTCGTAAATACATTGTTAAACACTTAACATTTTGGAACGATGTAATAACAATAAATTTAATTATTTCTTGCAGTTAGATAGGACATTTAATGAAAATGTCCATCGGATACGTCTTATGTGTGCGAAATAATAATCTTCACCTATGTGCGTCGTGACACAAAATTATTGTAATATTCAATTCGTTTTTGTTTTCGTACTTGATCGATATATTATAGTTTGCTGCAGCATTGCGATGTATTATTATTACTTTCAGTACTTAGATGATATCGTATGAAAAAATATGTTCTCATGAACAAGAGTATAGATTTAATTGTAAAAAAATACTGCGTTTAGGTATCGTATGAATGCAGCAAACATCAGATTTCAGACGGGTAAGCTGAGAAATGTAAAAAGTATATGCCTAGGTAGTACAGTCAACTTTGATTACGAAATATATGGTATTATGATTTATGAATAATACATTAATACCGAAGGTTTTCATTACAGAACGGATAACAACGATCTAGAAACTTACAATATAGACGGTAGCTAGAATATAAAGGTAGGTAGATAATATGATATTACTATTATATTGCTGTAGGTAGGTACCTATAATAAATTAATAAATACGATATACTTTACCTATAGGTGGTGTTCAATATGGTTCTCCGTTTATTTATTTCATTGTGTTCCATAATATACATAATATAATATAATATTAACAAAAAAAAAAGTTTATGCATTTATCGTCGCTTTGTGCCTATAGCAGGTATTCTTATAGGATATTCCTAATATAAGTATATTATTATGTTACCTATTGTAAATACCTGCATCGGCTAACCTTACATGACGACATTATAACTTATAGCCTGAAGTATTATATAGTTATACGATTTATATAACATATTATTTTAATGTGTAATATTATTACGGTGTAATTATATTTTATAGGTGGAGGAGGATCATGATGTCACAGTCATCGTTCCACCCATAATATATGACTACGGCGATAAAAATGTTGACAATTTAAGGTGTAGAAGTAGAATTATGTGGTCGGCTCAGTAAATAAATCAATGATTATATTATATTTGAATATCGGGAACCTCGATCCAACACGCAATATAGTATAATATCTGGCGAGTGGCTGGACACATTACGGGCATACATTGTTTAATAATATATATTATTATACATTCCTAGTACATCCTAACCGAACAGCTTAATATTATATAAATATAACTTTGTAAGGCAATTTGTATTTACACGATAAAAATGTAAAGCTACCCCGCAGAAATATAAATAATAGCCAACCAATTATAAGTATAACTGATATTCAGATGCAGTAGGTTGGTTTAAGACAATGATGTCACCTATACTATTCAGCCATTCAGTACAAATAAAATTGACTATAAACAATGACCTCACAGTTTTGCATGCATCCATATAATACAGCCCATAGATATAGAGTAACGTGACATTCGCATCCGCTTTTGTCATTGTAATTTGTATTCCGCCGCATCGGTTAAAGTCAATTATAACTTATAAGGCACAACATAGAATTTGATACATTAAGATTATGCAGCTTTTTTTAAAAAGAACACCTATATATACAAGCTAAAAACCGGTTTCAATGATCTATAGATTTTCAATGGGAACATAATATTATAATAACATTACATTAAAATAAAAGTATCTATAATACCCATTGGTACAGAAATTGTGTGTACCTATAGCAACTATATTATGCACCCATTTAATGAAAATTAACCAAATAATTAATTATTGATAAATATTGGTCACTCATATTATACACTAGCTGATACTGCGCACTTCGTTCTCCAAAAAATACCAACTCTTAAAAAAGTTCGGTTTGTTCAACTCTTTTTGTGTGTAACTCGCAGCAGCAAGTGCACCTCAACCAAGATGGTAGGCATTGTTGTAAAATTCGATTTGATGCAAGCTTGTACTTGATCTGTCCGATAATCCGATAGTTAATAAATACTAATTTCTACTAATTATTTCTCCTATAACCAATAGCAACCATTATTTATAAACAACAATTTCCATCGTAAATCTAAAAATCCCTGTTTGAGTACCTCCTCGGGTTGGACCTACCGGGTCTAATTGTGAATCTAAACCATTCCGGGAACCACTCAAACACACGGAAAAAATTTCATCCAAATCGGTCCATCCGTTCAGTAAAACATTAATTTATATACATTATATTATAATAATGTTAGAAAATGTATTTTATTGGTTTTCATATTATTTATGGTGAACATCAATAATTACTTTTGATATATTATTATTTAAGTGCGCTTAGTGGTTTTGTTTTTGTCAATTGAGTATAAAAGGTGACTATAATAAGTCCTCTTTTTATATGGATGTTTATTAGTGATAATTTTCGAATACCTCTAATTTATGTAAGCAGTTATACTATATATACATCGGTTTGTCTATCATTGGAAAATAATTTGTAGAAATTTCCTCTTTTTATTTTACGCCACTCCAATCGAGCATAATATATTGTATATATATAATATATTATATATTATTAATTATTAATTGAAATTTATCGGATTTATGTAATTTAATTTGATATAAAATGAACTAAAATAATTTTTGATTAGGACATCAAACAATTATGACCAATAAGCAATATTTCAAAAATAAAATCGAATACCTAAGCTACCTTCCTTTTAAGAGAAAAACCAATTTCGTTTGATATATCATTAATGTTTTGCCATAATAATAATATATAAACACCAAAATCTACCTATATACGTATGAATAGTTTGTATGCACATACGCTGTAGTTTTTAATTTAAAAAAGATACGACTTTTTTCATTTTTGTAATATTTATAATATCCATATATCGAGTTTAAATTATTCATATAATAAATCAGTTTATGCTCGTATAATTATTATCATTGAATATGAACTACCCACCGTCCACTAAAGGTTAGGTATGCTTAAACTTTCATGTAGTGCATACGTGCTTGTACCTATAAATTATAATATATATTACTAAGTAACAACAATGTGTATGTTGTGAATTTTGAATTTATAAATCCTATAAGCTGTAACACTTTCTATACGGATATTATGTTAACTAGCTAACAAATAACTTTACCTAGTTAAATGTACGACTCAATATTTAATTTTAAAGGTGATATACCAGCTATACTTAAGTACACGTATAATAAAACAATATATTATGTCTTGGATATTTTGATTTTCGTTTTGTTAATATTTCGATGTTAGGAAATTATAACATACTATTAATATTGTCATGCCTATACTATAATTATAATATTATACTGTTAGTGAATCCGAATAGCGTCACTACTCACTTTAATCTATGTACATATTATTATTTTGTTTAATTTTATATATTGATATAATATACTTATAAATTGTTATGACTTAATAACTATACTTATATCACTAAATTAAAGATTCTTGAAAAGAAATACCGACAGTAGTGAGTTTTTTTAAGTGTTTTGACACACATGCGTCCACCATTGTGACATTCCTATCATATAGTTCTCGCCGAGATCAGTATCTAAATCGAAATGAATATTAGTCTTAACTTAATAATAACAGCGTGTGTCTGGAATGTAGGACAATATCACAAACGTAATTCACGTGACCTACGCGTGCATTGTGTGGGTACCTACAGTTCATTTTTGTAGAAAGTAAAAATTACATTAAAATGATCACCGCTATAATAGTATTAAAAACTGTAATTTACTCAAGTACAAAATTAATGAGCAAATTAAAACACCGGACACGTTGAATTCATTTTCAACGTAACCCTTTCCGCGTTTTGTTTCTTTAAATGCGAAACGCATTATATTATATTATCTTATAGTTATTTTGCTGCGAGCATTTTAGACTGGATAGGAAACTTTACGCGTTACCTATTATAATATATTTCATTCCTGTGCGTATTTAATATATGGACCGTTTATCCTTGACTATAAGACTGGTATCGCGGGTAATATTAAATGATGTTTTTATTTTTTTTTTAATTTTACTTTCAGTTCAGTACGTTATTATTTTATTTGTTTTACCAGGAAGCTCGAGGAAGGTTGCACCGCGCGATGATGTTATGATATATTCCCATTGATAATTTCTTATCTGATTTCGAGTGATAATACAAAATAAGCATATAATATACATACCTATGTATATATGTATTAAGGATTTAAGAATGCAAATGGATCTCTCAGAGCATCATCGTACGCGTAATACTACACCGAGCGGCGCATGGTAAAAAATCAGTCCTAAGAAACGAGGACCAAACACATCAGGGTATTATTGCTGGCGTGTTAATAACGATGAAATTAATTTTGTAACTAACGGTCAGTTTGTTTATTTATGTAGATACCATATTATGTTTAGTGACTTAATTATGCATAACGTCGCGTTGTGACGAAGCTTTCGGGTTTAAATGTCAACACGCACACATATATAGTACATTGTAATTTATAATTATTATAGGTATATGATATATTGATACACCATACGGTTATGGGATTTAATAAGAGACATTCCATTGTACATTAACGGAATTGAGTGTGTCGAACTCTTTGTATACCAATACCTATGAACTGTATTAAATAACTAATATAGTTTTACACTCAAATAATATTGGATTTCTTTTAATGTAATAATGTCCAAAACTTCTAAGATTTCATAACATATTTTCTGTTGCAGGTAGGTACTATAATATAGTGAATAGAGGTGAGTGGGGTGTTATAACTTATACACCTTATTTTTTGTGAAGGAACCAAATTAAAATCAAACTTACAAATTGTATTTAAACCTCAACCGTACTAAACTATTTAAATTTTATATTTGAATTGAATCAAATAAGTACTGTGAATGAAGTATCAACATTTTATGAAGTATTTAGTCATGAAAATTACGTAAAAAGTACAAAAAATATAATATTCATTCAAATTGGTAGAAACTTTGATTTTGTTGGTTCAAAAAAATCAACTAAATTATAAAACATTTGGTAGGGTGTTTATTCAAATTTTGTTAGACTCATCGTTAGAAGATGCTTCTAAAAAGTTTTTACAAACGACAGTAGTGCACAGCAAACTTCTTTACGTAGTCTATACTGGTGCTGAGGTCTGAGAACGGTACTTCCATAGCCAAAATAAGAATGCTTTTTTGCGACATGGGACATAGAGGCGAGAGCTGTTCTTCGAGTATACAAAGAGTACTAGCAGCCTTCTGGTTATCTTTGGGGAACGGAAAGGCTATAGACAATGGGTATAAATATTTAAGTGTCTTAGTGGCCGAAACCAACCACTGCCATATCCGGTTGCAGCGCAGATTGGACGAATCCAGTGGAGCTTGGACGATAAGGTTGATTCCAAACATTAAAAGGCGATTTGGCAAGCCGTCTCTCTATACCACCTTCCACCCCTCAGTCGTAAACTGTACTCTGGGAACTTCTAGCACTATTTCCATTGACTGGGATAGGCTAAGTGTCCACACTACATGCAGTGTATTAACCCTCAAAACACCGCCGAGCAGACTTTCTATATTTTGGAGTTCAAACCCAGAAGGATGGCTTTCATCGACATCATGAATTTAAGACATTCTGAGAAAGAAAAAGAATAGGACGAGAGGGAGAACCGAACTAGTAATGTAGGTGTCAGGTTTTAAACGTCGGGCTGAAAAGCGGCCATGAGGGCTTATAAGTCTTATAATGATGGCTTATGAGTCTTATAAGTCATAGCTTTAATCCCGTATCTTCTTTCCAGGAAGTAATAAATAAATATAAATTTATAGTCAGTTAAGATGCAGGTGTAAGCCAATTACACACCTTGTGTCCTTGCACGACATGCACACTTTGTATTAATACTTTTCGTGTAATTATATTTTTACGTTTGAAATTTTAGCATTTAATTACCAACGGTGGTTCAGAATAGTGATAACCTCGGTCTGCAAAAGGTACTTATGATTATTAAAGAATAAATTCGATTTTTCAAGATTATGCCTACATTGTATGGAGAAAAAAATTGTAAAATATGAAATGTTAAAAACATAATATTATACAAGTATAGAAATTGTTATTAAAATAATTGTATAGCTTACCATATTGGTAGACCAATAAACAATTTATAACGCGCGTATTGTTTCTATATCTAACCACGGATCTTTTTAAATAGGGAAAGAGTTCACCATAACGAACTCTTTTTGGATATAATATTATATCGGCCGTTTCGCGTTTTATTATTAAACCTATAATAATATACATAAATAGTTTGTCGTCTGTGTAATATAAAATATTGTATTGTTCATAATATTTTTACGATTATTATCGTCGAGAATATTATTATAATAATATATGTTGTTCGTTTTTTCGTCCACTCACGACCCACGTGCGCATTCCACGTTACGAATATCGAGTGAGCACGCAGTGTTATATATTTTATTATATTCATAATATTCGTCATTCACGCTAATGTGACATGATAGACCCACTGGTGACCGTTGTTTTTTTTCTTTTTACACAATAATATACGATATAGCTGACGTATAGTAAGATAGAACACACAGACAGACTATACAGAGATCGCACTGTTCACAGGGTAACTATATTAATATAATTGAAAGGAGTTCAAGTTCAGCCTGCACACGGAGGTATACACAGCTCTTTGTCGGCATGCGCACAAGTCGACGTCGTGTGTACGGCGACGAAACCGAAATGTATATTCCTTACATTATAATAATAATAACGATAATAATAATAATAATAATAATAATAATAACGATAGTAATAATAATAATAATAATAATAATACGACAACAAATAGTACAACAATAATAGAAATAATATTAATACGAGTAATGAATGGGAAGCTGCACTAATAAGTCGGCTCAAAATAGAAGAAAAAAAAAATCGAAATCACATTCGTAATATTATTTTATATTATTATAACGCGTTGCTATTGTTTCACCGCCTAGACGACCAACAATAGTAATTGGCCGTCGGTCCTCTGTGTGTCCTGCGTCGTATACCGCCAATGATGCAGTACTACGCGTAGTTATATTACTTATTATAAAATTGTACCTATGTAGAGGCATACATAGGTATTATAATAGCTGCAAGTCCAGTAAACGATGATATTACAACTAACTATTATTGAGCAAACTATCCCATAGGTATTCGCGTTTCGAGCGGGAGGGGAAAACATTTATATAATACATGCAGACATTGTATTTATGGGGTATTGTTCATGTATGGTATGGGTACATAAATCTACATCCCGTAACAATAATACTTATTAAACTGGTAAAAAAGTCCGTAACTCCGAGCGATATCCGTTTCCATGAAATAAATAAAAGATTCCATTGACGTTTCAACCGAAAAAAAGTTTGAAGGCTTTGAGCTAATATGATATTATTGTATTACAATCATACGGAGTGCCAAGGAAAAGTGGTTTGAATTTTTTTAAGATTCACGAAGACCAATAATTTACGAAAAAAAATGTACCTACTGCATTGTGCTTGATATGGTGGGTTCCCGCCGCATTACAATATATAGGTACTCATTCTGACATTGTTACATAAGTTTCTGGTCAACCCATTCCTTATGAGTCAGTGAGTAGGACTGTAGGAGGTGTTAAATATTATAATATAACATGGTCAAGTGTATTATGGTAAACATAGAAATATTTGCACCGAACGATTTTATCATCGATTATATACGACCAACAATAATATTATACTTGTTATATACTTGTTGTTTGAGAATTGTCTTGCGATGGGGTCGCATGCGATCTTTTCTCGGTTCCGGGATCACATAGTATATTGACGATCGTTTGGATGTGTTAAATCGCATCTGTAACTTGTAAGTATAATATAAAAGGTAAAGACGTTTCCGCCGATTCATGCGACAATGCGGCAATGTTCACTGTTCAGACCCGGACCCGGAAGTAGTCGATGACGAGTATCGTTGACGTTTTCACAGCAGTCAACTGTAACTCGGAAGTCTCATTGCGGAAGTTTATATACATATATGATTTTCCGTGGCGGAACTTTCAACACGACACCCTGGGAAGTATATAAATGATATAGTTACAGAGAAAACAATAAAGGAATTTAGGTCGATTTCGTAAATCACAACATTATAATATTAAATGGTTTAGTTTTTTTTTATGTGATTCCGATAATACTTAAAATTTTTTATTATGCATATTTTCGAGTCGTTTAAAAACTGTTATTTTAAATCTCATTAATGGGCAGTGATAAAAACGAACGAGTTCTATAAACTTTCAAACGAAGTTTAAACTTAACACTATAATACTATATTAGTATATTATACGTATTTATAATTATTTTCTTTATAAAAATAAATTAGACTTACCCAATGTCAGGTTAGGTTTTAGGTTTTATATATGTATCTAACGGAACAACGACGAGTGATTGAAGCGTTCAAAATATTATGTCAATCTCCCAAAAAAAAATGTTTAAATTATTTTTATTGTTTATTATTTTATTAATTTAAATTTTTAATTCTATTACAAAATATACTATACAACACAAGTTATTTTTATCTATAATACACATAAAAGATACTTATTATATATATATGATATTTTATTTGTTAATTATTTGTTAACACATATATTTTATGTGTTTGTATAATATGTATTTTATATATATTTTAAAAATAATCCTAAAATATATTATTATAATATTTAACTATGTTCAAAATGAAAATTGAACAATGATTTAACGTAATTTTATTACAAAGTATTGTATTTAAATATTAAGCAAATAGTGATTTTAATTCACAAAGGTCTAAATCTATTTTCAATAACACATATTATTATAAGACAACATTTCCATATAACTAATCCATATATATATATGTAATGTGTGTATATATATATGGATTAGTTTAAAATGTTGTCTTATAATAATATGTGTTATTGAAAATAGATTTAGACCTATGTGAATTAAAATCACTATTTGCTTAATATTTAAATACAATACTTTGTAATAAAATTACGTTAATAACTCATAGTTAAATTTTCATTTTGAACATAGTTAAACATTATAATAATATATTTTAGGATTATTTCTAAAATATATACAAAATACAAATTATATAAACACATAAGTCATACATATATCATATTATAATATACAAAAAGGTACAATTTATGCAAGGATTTTCAACACTGATTATACCGTTTACGTTCGTATAAACTGCACTCCAGGAAATTAAGTTTAAACTTAGCCCATTAAAAGTTAAATTAAACTGGCATCGGTTCACAGAAATAATTATTGTAAGTTAAATCGCAAAGTATATAATTTAAATAACACTAATGTTTATGCATACAATATAATAGTTTCGTAATATAATAAATTAATAATAGGTACGTATGGAGTAATTATTTTGTTGATGACAAATTCATAAAATCAGAATAAAATAAATAAGTTACAGAATTATTACGTTTATCGATTTTTAACTGTACCCAATGCGTGTCCACATGAATTTGTTTTACAATAAATTATTATTGTGTGTCCATGTGGACTTTTTTATTACTTTATTTTGTGTGCGTAGACATCAGTACTAGCGCGTATTAACACTTTGTTTTTCAGATGAAAAAAGTACAAAAAAGTTTTATGTAGTCTAGTCCGGCCGTCCCACACAACAGAAGTCGAGCGAAACTGATACTTTGCAGAAAAGATTATTTTTGGATCTTTGCAAGAAAATTTCATAGTAAATATCATTGATTTAACCCAAATGACGACACACTCACTCTTGTTGTTATAGACTCAATTAATTTTTCTATTAATGTTGTTTAATTAGAGTAATATTTCGTTTTTCAAATTTTATTATTATTTATTAAAAACTAAAAAGTTAAAACGTGATTACATACCTATTATTATCACATCACATAAACTAATATATAAGTACGAATTGACGTATCTACAACTGGTGTTACTTATTACCAAGTTATTTAATTATTGCGGCGTTTAATACTATAGCGTACAAGAGTTATACCGAAATCATTGAAACATTTATCGCTTTATAGTAAATAATACCTATACCTTTCACTAAAAACAATAAATGATTGTTGTTCGTTAATAATGTCTATCGATTAAGATGCATAATACCTATATTGCTTATAGTCATTAACAATTGAAGTTTAATTCTGCATTATTTTCAAATTGCATTTATGTAAAAAAAATATATTTAATTATTATTAAACAATATAATACACATTTATATATTATATTACTATATATTAGCAATAGAACATTCTTTAAAAACCAACAAGTGTAACACTAGTGCAGTTACATATTGCTAAAACACCCATTTCACATAGTATCTATTTTGTATATGGATTGAAAAATTATAATTAACTTGCTGTTAGGTTAGTGTTTCATCATTAGACAGTGGACAAGTTTTATATTATTCTGCGCTTAAATGTCTATGAGCACCCTTATAGCTAAACACAATTAGAACCATCCACTAATTATAATTTATAATATTTGGTATAAAAATTGTGTTTTAAATGTATTACGGCCGACATTGTGTTACAATCACATAATACCCATACCTATATTCTATATCACCAGTTATACCCACCTACCTACCTACCTACCTACTGGCAGTGTTCTAAAAAGTATTTAAAATAATCTTCAAATACAAAAAAAAAAATTCTTTTTAGTTTTGATATAATTTGTTATGATCAAAAATGTGTTTATTGCATTTTAAAAACATGATTCGTTTAATAATCAAAATGCTGATCAGTCATGTTCGTTCTATTTTTTAATGATGGTGATGTTACTTTAATTAGTTTAAAGCTTCAGGTATAATATGGATATCTCATACCGTCATCGGCGATAAACGATAATGTTAATATCGATAACCGTTTTCTTGGTAAATAGGTAGTACTAATAATAAAATTTGCGTATTATTAAATTATAAAGTTTAATGGCCGTTAAACAAAAGTTCATTGAATAATATATATTTTGTTATTGACCTAGTAAAATAATAAGTTAATTCTCGTACCGATTCGATCGTCGTCAACAATAAACTGGTTACTGGAGAAAAAACTTTTATTTAAGCTATTCATGGATGAAAACCGATATAGAATTTTCCATAAATTCTATTAATGTATTAGAATATAATATTGTTGAAATGTTATAGGATAACCACGACGGCTCGGTGTTTTTTATTTAACTAGGATTTTAATAAGAAACAAATTAAGAATTTAAAGAATAAAAAAAAAAGAATTCGATTACTTTTACTGAAATGCCCACTTTACAACACTGCCAACTGGTGATATTTATTAGTACTTTTTTAAACATATTGTATGAATAATGAATATACGATTCAGATAAACATTACCTCGCCTAATAACCTTTGGACGTTTATTTTCTTTTGATATGAATGGAAAGGAACGATTTAAAAATAAATTTGTTTTACATAATATTACTATCATCGTGTAATAAAACACCGATAATAGATTATAATTTATAATATATTACAACAATAGGTATTACACAAACATGGCAATGTCTCCATAAGCAGGTAAATCATAATAAATTCATCACATTATTATTATATTGTAATCTGGTAGTCAATTCCGTAGGGCATTGACTTCTAATTAGTGTTTCTATAAACTTTTTAATGAACTCCAGAGTTAATTGGATTAATATATCTATAAATTAATATTAAATACAGGATGTAATAAATTTTAATTTGCCACAATAATGAATAATATTAACATTTCAAATCGACATTTTAATAAAATCCCATGTAATTATATTATTATCTGGATCATTGTGTAACCTGCGCCGGCATAGCCTCCTCCGAAAAATGTTTAGGACCAATTTTCAACTATTTCAACTATTTAAAGTATTCTAAACCCATTCCATGACTATTAACATAAATTATTAATTTAGAAAACTGAATAAACGCACTACTTATTATGTATTTATATGTTGGTAATTTGCACGGATGTATTGTTTGCATGATTGCATGATAGTCCTGTCTAAACGCTTATATTTAAGTCAGGACGAGTGCGTGTTGTCGTATTAATTCTAAAATAGATTCACTAAAGTCTATAACACTGAGTGTGTTTAGAACGTAATATTGATTTGCTAAAAAATCAAAGACGTTAATGTCTTAATATTACCGCTCTGATTGTAGAGAAATCGAAAAAATTATATTTTTTAAAGACTGTTCAAAGACCGTCACTGGTCAGTTAATAAATCAATATTGGAAATGTAGGGTCTTTGCAAAAGGTAGGTATATTAAAAAAATTTTAAATATTAAATTGAATTAAGCTATTTCAAAATCAAAAATACATATCCAAATCAATTGGTTGATTATAGATTGAGAGTTTACTTACTACCTTTAAAAGCAGTTATTAAAATAAATATATAGATAAACTAGTCACTAATAGTTTTCTTCGCATCTCGCTCGGTTCGATATTTTAAAAACTATATTGTAATTATAGTTTTTATAAAATAATATCATACAATATATAATTATAGTTTTAACTGGATCAAGATCATAGTTCGTTTTAATGTATATAATATTATACTACGATTATTGTTTTAATAGGTGGATTATACAACAATATAAATATAGGTAAATCTATAAAATATAACGATTTTTTTTAAATACCAATTATTGGTAGGTACTGTATACATTTGAAACTTTTAAGTGTTTGATTCCATAAAGTAATAAATAATTTTTTCAATTTAAAAATAATCTTGTTATTAAAATATATTTATTATATAAAATTTAAAACGTTTGTACCTACTATTATTACTTTTAATATAATTTAATAAATGTATTCACCTAAATCGTATTATATAATTTTTTATTTTGAAATTTTTACATTCTGAACGAAGCGAATAAATTCATGATAATAAAATATATTAAAAAAACTATTAAAGTACGTAGGTATAGATACATTTTATTTTATTACGCATTTTCATTACGTTATTAACAATCAACCAGATAATGTATAATATAATGTAATGTGATTATATACTATTTATTTATTTGCAAATCCAAAGTGATGATTTTGTTTGAACCCATATATGGTAAACTCAGAAAGTTTGCAACAATAACAGCAGTAAGATCTATCAATGAGCACCAATTAATCGACTTTCTACCGATTTTATAAAAATCCTAGTATGAATTTCTTGGAAACTAGCAGATTAGAAAACGATACCGATCACAATTTTATGAAACAAATTTATTTTTTACCATTTCGTTTATGGGTAAGACAACTTATACATAAGTTGTACCTACCGAACAAACGTATATAATAATCATTTAGGCGTTGTATAGGACTATAGGAGGTACCCATGTACCTCTACTTCATTTTATATTTATGTTAATAATTTCATAAATTAATGTTATCTCCTGTTGGCTATTATAGGTATTATTGTAAAGTATGCAGTTATTGCCTATTGGCACCTTCAGAATTCGTTTTTGGTAGTTATTGGCACCTAACATGCTCCATTACGAAATCGAATAGCAAATTATCAAATAAATAATATGATAACATCAAGATTGACAGTAAAACAGCATCAGTATGACTGTATAATCGAAAAATAAAATATCCCTAAAATTCAAAATCAAACATTTTATATACGAAAAACAAAATTACTTGGTGCCAATAACACCATGCTTTACCCTACTAAAATCCTTAAATAAACTTTTGTTTTTTTCAGATCGTAACCACCACATTACTATAAGCATTAAATTACAATATAAAATATTATTTTTAAAACATGCTTTAAATTTTAGTCTTTAGAGAAAAAAATCAATTGATTGTTTATATTGTATAAGAATAAAACAAATCGGTAATGAAAATCATACCCGGCGATCATGTTTACTTCCTGGTTCGTATAAACGGTAAGTAACCTATACGTATAGTTGTAATTCGTAACCGATAATTAATTATGTTGTATATTATTAACGATTAACCAATCAAATAATGAATGTGTCCGAAACGACCTTACTAAAACGGTTATCACATTCTCACATATGTGCAAAAACAACTCGTACCTATTAATATATCAAATTAGTTAGACACCGCGTGTTTGGTCCGTGAAATGTTCTACAAACAATTTTATATTATTATAGTATATTATTGAATATAAGCTGCAGGTAGGTATTTATTACGACTTACGATGTGCAAAAGAGTACCTAGTATTATTTAAGTTAATTTCACGTCGGTGAACCAATGAAAGTCAACGATATCCGTGGTCCAAGAAAGTGCGTTAAACGAATAAATATATCGTTAAACAATTTTTTTTATACACAACCAACTGTTGCTGCTGCGGTGATAATCGTGGCGGCGAAAGTCACGACGGACACAATGGGCAATGGCCATAATAATAATATAATAATAGGTATTCCGTACACAGTCTACAAAGTATAAAATGAACACAATAAAAATCAATAACTAAACTCCGCTTTTTCAGAAATTATAATCGCCGGCAGTTCGCCTTCGCTTTGTAATTCGCGAATCCCACTGCAGTGTAGTCTGTGTGGTGTGCATATTATTATATAACACATAAATACCTAGACGGTAGGTTTAGGACGCTATAGGTATAATAATATACTCTAACACTATTATAATTGATATGATATATATATATATATTATTATGTACCTATATTATAATATCTATACTCATCTACTACATTGAATAGCGAGTGGAGACTATTACCCCGCAGCAGAATGTATGGAACGGGTATTAATTAATTTAATATGTTGAACGCTATTGACTGGATTTACTTTCGGTAGGCGTACACAATATGCAACACAACTTACATTATTTTATATAGTTAAAAACAACGATTTTGATATTTAATATGCCAGTACATGTTATAGAAGATTGAATTCAGCAGAGTCCATCTCGTATGACGTGACGTGTTATCAAAATTAAAACTAGGGCCATTATATCAGTAGTTGTATTTGTTCGTTAACTTTTTACGATATTTCAATTTAAAAAAATGATCATAATATATAAAATTGAAATAGTTATGCTGAAAATGACAACGAACAAAAACAAAAAATATTTCTACCTAACTTTGAGTTTGATAATACATAAATTCACTCTAATATTAAAGCTATAACATTAGAATATTTGTTATATTGAACGCGAACGTATTCCATTTGTAATGTGGGCGTGGGTCAGTGAGAGAAAAAATAGAGCGCTGACATCATAAATTCATTATTTAATAGTTAGTAAAGACGTCAAGTTATTATATTTATATTGGCAGTATTTTACTATAACCATACTCATATACTATAAACCTAATACAATGGGATATTAAAAAAGGTAAAACAAATATAAATAAAATAAAATATTCAAACTAATATTATATAGGTATTAATATTAGCTACCATAATAATATAATATAGGCACCACCTGTAATACCCACCTGTTAGTCCTATAGTGAAAATATAATTATGAATTAATATAATATTGATAAACATTTAAATTAAAGATAATTATATAGTTAGTATTTGATTAAACCTAATTGATATTTGATTAAAATATGAATGTTATATTGACTATTGAGTAAAATAGATTAGTTCGTAAAACGATTGTTTAAACATAACAGTCACTGTATATACATAGTTTCCATATTGTGTTAATTGTTTGAAATGTTTTCGTATGGTTAATAGATTTTAATTTGTTAGCCGACTTCAATAAATAAACAGCCGTCGCCGCCGGACTGATGTAAACATGCCAAAAAGAAACAAGAGCATAAAGAATATCCATTGTAAACGAATACGTTATATTATTATACAACAACAGAGCGGTTCATAAAATGTTTTCACAGTATAATATACTAAATATATAATATTGTACTATAGTCAATAGGATATAAAAACGATACTTGAAAACTTGATAGTAAACTTCGATTTTTGCCGTTAGAAAAACTGAAAATAACCCTAAATAGGTAGGTATGCCGTATGCGTATATTATCATAATGATGATACATTGATATTTTTGATACCTGTAAAATATTATTATAAGACATTCTCGTTTAAGTTCATACTATTTATTACAGCCATATACCAATATACATTACAATTTACAACCGTGAACCAATTACAGGAAACTAAGAGTTAAGAGGACGTAACACTGGTATTAATTGTTGTCTCCGTCTTACAAGTGCGTATATAGCGAATTTACGCTCAGCAGAACACGTGTAGCTTCGTTAGTTTAAAAATTAGAGTGAATAGGCCTATTATGAAACCTGACGGCAAGAATATTATCTATGTTTGTGTGTTGGTTTTTTACGATGGTTCAATTTTTTAGCAAGTTATGCGTATATAATATACCGTATGTTAAAAATGCTCATAACTCACTTAAAAACTGAATTATTGTGAAAAACCAACGTACAAACACAGATAATGTTCTTGCCATCAAGTTTCGTAATAGGTCAATTCACTCAAATGGTTAAACTAACGAAGCTACAAGTGTTCTGCTGAGCGTACATTTGCTATGTTACCCACTGGTAATGACGGAGACAACAACTACCAGTGTTACGTCCTCTCAATAATAATACGATTTAGTACGTTAATCGTTGATATTTATACATATAATTAGACATATAATACTTCAAATCGGTAGGTACCTAATTAAAGTACAATTTAAATTTTTAAGCATTTTTTTACTATAAATTATTATTGAAATTGACATTTATATCATATAGCATTATAATGTATAATAGGTATTATGTAAATTGTAATTTATTATCATTATATTCAATTAAAATAAAAAATACATAATATAAGCATAAAAAAAAAAACTTAATAGTTAATATTATACAACATTCTTATTATACTGAAGAAAAACAGAGCACTGAATTTAAGAATTATTTGATACTTCCATACACCGATTTTAATTTACCTTTCATAATAGTCATAAGTATTATTTTGCAGCTTATGAATTACTAGGTTTTGCTAATATTCAAGCTTGTCCTGGTCAATAAACACCATCGTTGAACTATAAAATCAACATCTATTCATAAACCTTGATCAATTGACTCGAAAATATTAATATTTGATTAGAAGGGTTATTTCCCATTCACTCTCAATAATTGTATCGCCTGTACACAAATGTTGACATTTTACGAAACAAGTTATATTGACATATTTACAGGGTTAAGGTTCTGTTAAAAGGAAACATTAATTTTATGAAAAGTATCGACATTTTTGCAAACAATTTTTTACATACTTTAAAATTTATGGAAACATTTTGTAGCCGTTAATGTTGTTTTTAGGTCTGGACCAGTGCTATAACCTCTAAAATTTTTGGCGGATATTAGAGGAGGTACTTGCTCGTCCCCCCCCCCCCCCGGCCAATTAGCACGGCTGCGCTTGGAAAGAGTAAAAGTCAAAACTATCGTGAAGTTTTGAATATAGGTATCCACTGTATATATGGTGATTCTCAAAGCATACTGACGACCATTTTATCTTACAAAATTATTCAAAATCTAAATTTTTGTAATTTTTAAAAAAGTACTTATAAAGACCAAATTTTTTTTTTGAGATTTTTTTGTACTACATAAGGATTGTTATGTGGAGATACAAACTTATGTTTTTCAAATCATAATCCACCGCCTTTTCAACTGTCATTTATTTTTGACGATAATTTTAATCTACCAACCTTCATAATTTGTAAAAATAGTATAATATAAATACTAGATCTAAGATTACGTCTACTTTATATTTTTGTAAAACCATTTTTAATGACTGAGAAATAATAACTGAGAAACCAGGCACTCGACCGAATTTCGAATTTGGTCCCTACAACAACCAGTGGCGTATATCTACGGGGGTTGATATGGGGGTCATATGAGGCCCCCCCCCGTAGACCAAATGTTGTACACAATACAACATGAACGTAATAATATAAATATAATATGTGTATATACTGAATGTCTATTGAAAATTGAAGATCCCCCCCCCCCTTGAAAAAATCCTAGATACGCGCTACAACTGATATCGACATCGATAACTATTCACTGAATATTATTATAATTTACAGTATCTACAAAAAGAGGATTCTCATTTGAAAAACAGAAGTTTATAAATCCACAGGACACACTGTGGTGGCAGTACAAAAAACCTCAATAATTTGAAAATGGGGTCTTCATAAATAGGTATATTTCAAAATTCCAAAAATCATATTTTGAATAACCGCGCATTGTTGAAGAAATTGCGGGGGGGGGGGCGCGAATGCTCGTTGAATCACCCTGTATATATATTGTAATAATGTCATGTAAATGGGGACTCGAGTGACGATAGCTGTCTGTGGACGGTTATGCCTTGCATCTCTGCTCGCATCCATATGGTGTACAGTCGTCGTAATAATAATATAAACACAGATCACAATGCACGTATACAAACCGCAGTTAGTTTGGACAGTTCACACGGGCGTTAAGTTTTTTTTCTTTTACCCGGTCGAATCTGCGGACATATAATATATAGTATAGTATATATCATTATATAATATAATATACCTATATAGCCTTACCAAGTCCGTGTGAACAAAAACACTTCTACTCGCTGTAAATCGTAATATTATTCGTTCATCAGCGGCTTGTCGACCACATGCGTCATCTTCGCGCCGCGTACGATTTGTTTTATGGTTTTCTTTTGTTAATATTTATTCGGCGTTTGGCTTACATCTTCCTAGAATGAAAAAAAGGTTGGGTTTTTTTTTAATATATTAAATTATTATTAAATATAAAAATGATGAATTGTTTACCTGTAAAGTTTGACTGTACAATAAGACATTTTCTGATATTATCAAATTTAAATGAAAACTGATTAGGCAATATTGAACAATGCATGAAAGTAAAAAAAAAATAAAGTTAATCTTTAAAATAAAATATGTACTTAATATAAAACAAAAACTGTGTAAATATGCTATAAATACAATTAAACTGCCAAAATCGGCAAATATACAATTTGCTCAGAAAACGGCAAAATATGCGAAAATATGCAATTAAAATTCTTGTATTTCAATCCGCTATGACTCAAAACAAATTTAAATCTTACTCGGACTATTCTGCAGTTATTATTGAGCAATATGCAAATGCAACAAGTCCCGAACCCTAGTAATCCTAGTTCACCTTCATTGTACGCATAAAAGCGGTCGCAATTTATTAAGATCCCGACCGTCATAATAGTCTTATGTTGTATCCATGACATATAGGACCGGTGCTCTTATAATTATTTGTATTCAATATTTTTCTTTTACCGTTATTTAAGTATTTTATTTCGTGGATTTCGCCAAGTGCCTACAACTATAATAATAACCACTTAACATTTTCACTCGAGAAAGTAAAGTCAAATAACCTTATTAATTCAAAAACGTTATGGGTATAATAATATGACATGTCATCAGATAATAATAATAGGTATTATGTGACAAGAAATAAAAATCACTATATTTTCATTATAAATGTAGAGATCAAGTTTCATAAATTTTGAACAAAATAACTAAAACGTTTTACAAATAAATCAATATTTTTCGTTTAAAAAATATCGTCAATAATTCAATGTTCATATACATATAAAAATTGTGCCTGTGTATTTTCAATATATTTTATAAATTGCTGTAATAAAAGGTTTGTCGTAAACTTTTATTTTCAAGCTATTTCATATTTGATCAAACAAAAATAATTTTTACAATCAACGAAAAAAAAAACAAAGCTGTCGAACATTTTTAATGTTTACGCCGCGTCGGCACAACCGCATGTTAGGTACCAGCTGGTACAGTGGAGTTTCTATACCGTAGTCTCGTCCGCATTGTATTTCTGTACATAATTTACCAGCACAATTGTAAATTAGAATTTACCGACGAGAAAATGACCGTCATCTGAGCTGGCCAAATATTTGGATATTTCGTCAGCCAAAATCGACCACACTGCCTCAACTTTTGTATATTGTACACAATACTTAAGAACTTAAATACTAAACTTTATAATACAATATAATACGTATATAGGTATTACAGTGATTACCACGAAGTTATATTTATTTATGAGACAGCACGACGCACTAGAAACGCGCCTTTTAAATATTTAAAACTGAATTATTTATTCAACAATTGAACAAAAATAAAAATAATATTAATAATAGTTTTTTTAAAGTTTTTAATAAACTAATTTAATTTTGTAACTTGTAAGTAAAATTAAATTGAGAAAAAATAAACTTATCGAAAGTTTTTAAAGGAGATTTGAACCCGCAAGTACAAAACCTTCTCGTTTTTCACCCGCAGGACACTATTATATATTAAACATTTAAAACTTATTGCAATTAACCACTATATGAATTCAATAATTCAGAAATTTTTTAAACATATCGAACATTAAGTATACATACAGAGTATTACCAACTATTATATTAATTACTATACCTACCTGTATGATATGTATAAATTTTTACTTTTCTAATTTGTTCAACTACTAACAAATTATTGCAAAAATATGATGTAATTTGAGATTGATCAATAATTATTATTTAAATATTTGATATTATACCTATTGTAAGTCTGATATTCCAGACCAAAATAAAACCATTATCAAATTTGTGATTACCATATTGTTTAGTAATCATATAGTAAATAGTATATAATTCAATAATAATTTATATTATTAGTTAATTATAGATACCTACCACGTCTTATCAATTAGGTACCAGCCGCATATTTCAAATACGATTAAATCAAATTGTTCTCAATTGATCCTCACGTTTTTTATGGCTCTCTATGCATACTATACGAGACACGATATACACAATACACATGTATTATGCCTGAGTATAATATTAATTTATTGAATATAAGATAGGTCTTATAATTAATGTATAACGTCTGCAGGTTTAATAATTAATCACATCATATACGTAAGTATACAATGAGTAATTAATGAAGATAATTATACATACCTATATAGGTATTTCTAAAGATAGGTCGATAAATTGTTTAAGTAGGTACCTATAGGTATATATCATACCATTTGGCTATTACTTAAAGGGTAATTAATAGTTATATAATTTAAATTGTTTTCAAACAGCACATCTTTTGTAAATTTAATTATAGGTACTATACAATTATTATCTTTATAGTTAATTAGTAATTTTCAACTTTACCTCTGTATAATAGCCGTAAAGATATCATGACGTCATGATGTATTTAAATGATGATACTATATTTATTTGAAGAATTATCGATATGATAATATATTATTAATGCAATAATATTATACGAGTAGGTAAATGAAATTTTATTTGGTCACTGCAAATATCATTATCAATAATTCAACGATTCGACGAAATCGACTTCAATATTTTTTTCAATTATTATTCACGTTTAAAGGTTAATATTTTATGCGTGGGATATTTTTATTCGTCCGAAAAACCCGCGTTGAAGTGATAGGTAGCTGCAGTATGAGTATATTATCAAAGTTGAATTCGTTTTTAAAAGTACACGGTAAATAAAAAGAAATATAAATAAGTAAATAAAAATAAAATCGCGCGGCTATATATGTATAATAATAACGAATAATATTTTTCACATTTCCGTACCTGCGAGTATATGATGTGGGTACATATAATATAACAATAAATTGTGATCTCGTGCATCGATAAATGCTAATTTTTTTTTTTTTTCACCAACGATTAATATTCCATAGTACCTATCTGTACGACGTGTGTATGAAAAAAACGCGCAACGGCTTTCGACCAACACGGGAAGAATATTAATCACTCAATCCTGAAGAAATGCTTTTGCGTCGCGCGGAACGATTTCGTTTGACATTCTCCCGAACCGGTCACGTGAATCACTGTCGACAGTTAGTTTTTTTTTTATTATCAATAATCCATCGTTTTTTACCGATCGCCGTGGACGGCGCATTTGACGGGTCCGACGACGACGCAGTACTTACTCGGTGGAATTCAGCGTCGGCAGGACTATACGTACCCATACGCAATAATATATATAAAACGATATCGTTATAGCGATTCAAATTTTTACCGTTAACACGTCGTTTTACGCGTCAAGTAAAATAATATTGCAACCGATTATGTTTAGGTGCCTATCGCTTATAATAACGACCGTGACCGGCCGGCTGACGGCATGACAAATCGACGTATATTCGCGCGGTCGTACCATCGGCGGCCCACCCACATTGCATTCGTACACATTATTATTGTTTTCGCGTTGCTAATATATGATTTTAGTAGCTATATATAGGTAGGTAGGTAGGTGTGCATTGTTTGCATTTGCATACGGCGACGGAAATAATTATCACAGCGATATAATTTGTACGGATTTAGATTCGTTAGATCTCGCGAAACAGTGCCGGGGAGGCATAATCGGTAGGCAGGAAACGTACAATTATATTACGGGAGCACGTCGAAAAGCATAATTTAGGTAGGTCTATAGGTATGCAGTTTTATTCGCACGAATATATTATATAACATTTTTGTGACCGCGCGCAACACCGCGACGACTATTATATTCGGCGTCTCTTGAACTTTTGAGACATTTCTCGATGTAAGTCCCGCTGGATTTTTTTTAAAAAAACGTTTTAATCTAAACGGCTCATTGTCGCGCACGAAGTCTCAGAAATTAATATCGATCTATCGATGCTTATAATTTGTAAAAATTAATGTTTTAAGTGCCCTGCGGCCCGTGGCGCAAACATTAGATCAAATATTACATTTATTGTATATTTGTGTAAACCCAGTCGTAAGCACCTATCTCGTAAGTACCTATATAAACATTTTGATGACTGCAGAGAAACTGCTCTTTCGATTTTTTTAAATATAGGTAGGCAGGTACATCGAAATTTTCAAAAAAATTACACACTTAATAATTTACAATGAAAAGTTGAAAAACAAAAGTTAATAAGTAGTACAAAACATCTCAATACTTGCAGTACAATATAGTCATAACACTTTATATGTAGGTAGGTATATTTAAAAATTCAAAAATATTCCAAAATTCAAAATTTGAATACATTTTTCATCAAATGGATGAGCTTAATTATTGGTGATTTACCCTGTATAAGCATAATACCTATACTGATTACGTATATATTAAATAGGTAGGTAATCGGTTTCATCGACAATAAGCTGATAAGCGATAACAGTAATATTTCTTTAAAAAAAATACACGATAATTCGTTTATCACAGTATAAACCAACAACATAGATAACGATAAGACATCATTAACATTTTACTTTCTAATTTTTATTGTACTCGTTTTGCAGAGTTTTTATCAATGAACCCACCAAAACTTCGACTAAAACGGATATAAAAGAAAAATACATCCCAATGATGCGTATCTTTCGAATTGGTTCAATACAAAATATAACTATTCTTGGATGCTCTTATATTGATTTTGATTACCGTCCGATAAAGTTTAAAGTTATGAAACGTTTTGGCATTTTAAACAGCGCGTGCGATGCATATAATTAAAGCTGAATGCGGATTTTCCGCAATGGACACGAGCCAATATTAATATTAAATTATATTAGCGCCGGATGACCATCAGACCGAATTGTTTGCCAAATCTAAACGCAAATGTTTACAGAAAACAGCAGTTTTACATTTCTAAATGGCTTTGTACAAGTATAATAGGTACTGGTTTAGCTTTATGCGACAGTAAATACCTAGATTGACTATAATACTATATAGTCTGTAGTCATTTCATATCTGCCCCCACACACTTTTACCAATCGGCAATCGCACATCTTAAATTCCGATAATTTTATTACGAGTATTTAATAGTAATATTTAAAGTAACTTAAGTAACTGATATTTTGTAAGTTGTTGCGCTCGTGAATAAATGAATATCAACTCAACGTGCGGTTTTTTTTCACATCGCATGTATACATATAGGTACCCGTGTTATTATAATACTTTAAAAAATATTTATAACCATATGTATAATATCTAAAACTCTTTAAAAAGGTCGGTATCAAAGCTCCGTCGAATTCATATCCAAATAACAACATTTTTTTATCACTTTAATAATAGCCTACAATTTATAAATCACAAACAGTGTTATATTTTGTTTGTTCAATTCTTATACGATATACATTGAAAAAGTAATAAAAAATGTTTGTTTTAGAAAAAACCTATTTTTACGTTTTAATGCATATTATAGTTCCATTTTTTAGTGCATGTATCCTTTTAATTAGTATAATGACGTTTTCTTAGTGCTATACAAGTACCTGGCTTAATGGCTAATAGCCTATAACCAATAGCCGACGGGTGGATGTCCCCATGATGTCTTTTGTTATATTATAATAGTGCGAGGGGGACACTAGCCTGGAATTCGTCTTAGAAATAATGGATATATATCCCCCCCTACTGAATCTGCAGGAGTATACCTTCTGAATCGTTATTATTATTATAACGTCATACCGTTATTTGCGCTGTTGTAAGAAAATATATTTAATCAATCAAATGGTACTCATCAAATTATATTAAGGGGATTGAAGGCGGTGATTCAGTAAGGGGTCGCGTATAGGCAATTCGATGTCTTATACTCGTTAAGCAGTGCGGTTGTGTGCGAAGTAAATGATCATTAGTAGATACGTTCGGAATCCGTCGTGTGCCACTCTCGCACATGTCAATAAATCGAGAAAAACGAAATATATTCTTCTATGAATCACATATAAAAACTACCAAAAGCGGTAGTACGCATTAAACATACTTCCTGAAGTATTTGATCGTATTTTCGAAAACAAGGTTGAATTCGTAAGCCTATAGTCTATATGCTCTGTAGGAACCGCTTTTTTGATGTAAAACCCGAAAAGTCCAAAATAAATTTCAAACGTAATGCAATTATTTCATGAGATTCTTCAAAAAAATATCCAAATTTTATGGTCCTTTAAAAAATTGAAAATCGACTTCCCAGAGAGCCTGCAGGTTATTTTGCCAAAGAACTCATACATAATATTATATTAAAAATCAGACATTCAGAAGTATGTGTGTAATTTACCCGCGCCGCTTATTGGTCTGAAACGTACGAAAAATACTTGTCACGCGATCCCCTTAAGTATACTCAAATACCCGTTATAAATACTACTACAACGACTTACTATAGTCTTAAAAATGTACCATTTGACCATTTAGGTACCTTAAATACCTATGCTGCCCCGCCCCGGTCATCGGTTCAAAAAATTAAAAAAGATAGGTTAGACGGCTTTATTGTGATGTATACTATATATAGGCGTGTTACTTAATATTAATGACAGGTATATAAGACGTGTATGTGTACGGGTACCACGGTTGTAGAAGACCACCTTAATATGATAACTATATACAATAGTATGATGATATTTTTATGTACCTATCTATTATAACGAATATTATTGTGCTCGTTAGACCCAATGAGGCGAGTAAACCCATCGTAGATATTATAATATATAGACATCATGGCGGCGTGCGCAGTCATCGCTCGTCACGTGCGTCGTGCACTCGTGCGGCGTGTTTATAATATTATAATGTACTTATATTGTGCTTATAACTTATGTGTATGTTGCACAATAAATGGCGATAGGCCATGTTATAATATAGAGCTTTGATATTTTCCCATTATTGACGACAATGGCCCGCGGGGGTCGTTCAACCGGCCGATGATAATATTATTCCGTCGTAATAACAATAATAAATTATTGATAAATCGTTATAACATTACAAATGGGGTCGCATTCCGTCTTCCGCATAAGACGTATTATGCCTAGGTACGTAGTTTTATATTTTCCGTTCGTAAGCTCGCGGTCGATTCGCACCAATCGTATTGTAATATCGAGGGTTATTCAAAACGAACGATCCGACGCTTATTATTACGTATGGCGGCTCCCCGGGTCACCTGATCTTCCGAAATGCCATTATATAATATTATATAGGTACTTCTTCTCAGGAGATATCATGGTCGAATTAATATACATGTTATTGCATATGGACGCGGATTGTTATCATCAGAAACAAAATGGCTGCGTAAAGGGATACCTGTCACGGATATAAATGTTTCTTATCGCCAAAAAAATACGCCGCCTAACAAATTCAAAATCCCGCGCATATTATATACTTGATTGTTATTGGCTCCCTTTACGCTGCCATTTTTATTTTTAACATCAAATATTTGATTGAGAACTTAGATCATATTATACAATGGATGGAGCCATGTGTAATTACACCGATACCATTAATATGTCGTATCCGTATGATTTAAACAGTCGCGAGAATTACGAGTTTACGACACTATTTTGCTCACATGGAGCGTTGCAATAGTAAAAAAAGTAAGATTCACTGTAATGGCTTTCTTATCACAAGTCGACGGGCAACCATACTATCTTAAATCGTGGTCCAACATAACCCCCCCCCCCTCACTACCTATTTAGTTTCAAGGTACAACGAGTTATTGCGCATGCGTTGCGTAGCGCCTATGCCGCTTTACATCCCGTCACCACCATCTATTTGATTTCAAAGCACAACGAGTTATTATGCATGCGTTTCGCCAACAATCACTATAAAATAACTAGTAAGTAGAGGGTTGTGTTGGACACGGTAAATGATTAAAGTAGCTTCATCCATTGTATACTATCTATGATTGAGGAGCATAGATAATAGAGATATATCTTTACTATCTATGTTGAGAAGGGGTACTGCATATGCAATAACCGCGGACTAAGATATAATCTTAGATCATATACTATATGGATGGAGTTATCCGTATACCGAATTGTGTCCAACATCATCCCCACCACCTTCAAAATTTCACGGTACACGACACTAATGCGCGTGCTCAGAAATATGTGTGAATGATACTGTCATAGTGTCATACTCTTAACTTACTGATAATGTTGAATTTAAATATTAAAACGTTTAAAATCAAATTTTTGAATTTTGTCAACTTATTAAATTTGCTACCAAGTGGCAAGTACTAACTAATTACTAATTGGATATATTTATATAATTAAGATTAATTTTCAAATGTGATTATCATTATTTATTTATTAGAATTTGGACTAAGTTTTATTTAATTTAAATATTGTCTACAATTGTAAAAAGTAAAGGTAAATGTAAGGTTAATAAATATTGTTAAAATGTTAATTAATATTTTTTATGCATAGACATTATTCAGAAATCAGAATAGTAGCTACTAGTTATTATAAGTGTGTTATCAGCATTTTTGATACTGATTACTGACTTTCGGGCATGTGCACTAGTATCGTGTACCATGAAATTTTGAAGGTGGTGGGGATGATGTTGGACACAATTCGGTGCTATGGCAATTATACGGATAGCTCCATCCATAGTATATGATCTAAGGATATAATGGACTGGAAACGACATGGTCGGCGCGGGAAAGAACCTACGGGATGAGAAGGCTACGGTCATAACCATAAGAACCGAAATTTTCACCACGTATAAAGGAGAACACTTCGGCTGTGCAATATCGTTTTTATTTTTTTGATATCACTTATACGAAAAATGTTCTTGTTACAAAATCCATTATTATTTGTAAACTTTAATAACTTTTTTTGAAGGTCCGATAACGAAAAAATAAAAACGATATTGCACAGCAGCCAACGTTCTCCTTTTTATGTGAAAACTTCGTTTCTTAGTTATGACTGTATCGATTTAGACATCATAATAATATATGGTTCAACACGTCCAGGAGCACAATTTAAATGAAAATTGCTGGGTGCTGACCCTGCTATTTGTTGGCCCTAATGTAAGCTCCAACACGAATAACCTTTTAAACTGTAAATAAATAAAGATGGTGTAATCCTTTACAGAGACCATTTACCTGACAAAAAAAAATATGTAATCTCCTACACCGGCCTTTTTACTCGACGAGATTATAGAATGTCTCAAAAAGCTCGGCCTTTGTGGGTATATAATATAACTTTTATTACATGTTTACTTTTGAGATTTCAAAAACGCATTTATTTTGACAAATTTTTAAAAAACATTTAGCAAGCATAATAATTCTAGTCGTTGTTTATATAAATAAAGTGCCAACGCACGTACCTATTGGAAGTTTTTATAAGCTGTGTATATTCTTCTTTTTTTCAAACGTACGTACAATGCACATCACATAGGTATCTAGGTACATACGTCAACGCTTACTATTACATATAATACAGTCAGATTGATGTAACTACGTCTTAATTGCCTATTATTATAGACAAAATATTTGGCGCTTTTGATTACAATTTGGACAATCTATGAACAATTGCCTATATTATTATATATTTATATAGTATCAAATATGGTTAATCCAGTCTTGCTAATCCACCACCCGCAGCTGCGGGGTATTGACATTTACACTTTTGAGTTTTGATACAGACCTGCAAACTAGGGATCAAAATTTCAGAAAAAAACCCGGGTTTTTTACCGTTTTTTCTGAAAAATTGGGAATATTTGGTTTCATTTAAAATTTCCGGAAAAAATGATTTTGACGAAAAATACTGGTTTTTTTCCTGAAAAATTTAAAAATAATAATAAATAATTTATAAAATTATATTATCGTATCCCGCATTTCCGCCAACGATGTTTTGTTGTTACGTATTTTCCTAACAATTAATATTGTCATAACTCATTTGTCAATCGTGCGCTGTCTATATATTTGATTTACAACTTACAAGTAATATTAATTATACAAAATTTAAAAATACAGGTGATTTATTTTCGGGGAAACACACTCTCCCACATAAACACCAATTTGATATGTAACTACGTTATTTTTAGAACAAATATTGAAATATCTGTTAATATTTTTAATTTTAATACAATAATACATTGATATAACCGTAGGTATTGGCAAATGTGATATGACAATGACAGGTTTCCTAATCTATTTTTCAAAATGGTTTTTTTCACATAGATTATTTTAATTTTTAAGCGTAAATACAATTTTTTAATTTTCCGAAGACTTCGGTTTTTTCGGAAATGTATTATTTTAATATTCTCCAATTTTTCCACGTTTTCCGAGGCTTTGGAATTTTTCAGGCATTTTGATCCCTACTGCAAACTATACCTACACAATATTATAGACTACAAACCCTTTAACACTTTCGCACTTGTCTATAATAATATAGCTGCGGGTACATATCCAAGACGCGTATTATCTACATAATATTATATTATTGGCTATATTACATCCGGCACGCCAATGTAGCGAACAGCGCAAATACCTATCTATAATAATAATAATAATAATTATACAAAGTAATAATAAGTACCTAGGTGATATATCATAATATAATGGACAGACTGTCATCGTGGAACATCGGCGGTATTATAATATTATGAAAAGGATACGGATATGTACCTAGTAAAGGTCTGTACGGACTTATACTTTGCAGGCTAAAATTTTTAGAAAGCCCGGCCCGGCCGGAGAATAGTTTTTGTCGTGATTAAGCCTGGCACGGGTAGACCCATTTTTTTTTATTTGTCTGGTCCTGCCCAATACCTATCTAAAAATTGAATGGATTAAGCACGGCGTGGTTAAGTCCATATATTTCCGTCCATCATGACCATGGTAAAATAATTTTTGAGAAAGCCCAGTCCGAAGTTTTTATAGTTTTTAAGTAGGGACCTCTTATTCTTTTAAAAGAATTTTTGTTTTTTTTAAATGATAAAATAGTGTAGGTACTAGGTAGTTGGTACTAGGTAGTTGGTACTAGGTAGTTGGTACTAGGTAGTTGGTATTAGGTAACTGTTTTAATTTACATAACCTCCAAAGGTCGTAGGTATTCAAGATACCATAATGTTTTTTTTGTGTGTAACTTTTGTCCAAAAAATAGTCCGGCCCGTCTTGCATTTTATAGAATCCGGCCCGGCCCAATTCCGGGCCGGTCCTGGTAAGCCCGGCCCGTGCAGGTCATTAGTACCTAGGTATATCGCGTGAAAATGCAAATTGACTATACATTCAAGACTTGCAACAGCAGCAGCAGCAGTCACTGGAAACCCATGTACGCGTTTCTATAAGTACCTATACGCATTATATTATTATTGTACAACACTATATTGTCGTGGTATTATTATATAGTTGTGTATTATTATTATTATTATATATATATATACGGTCAGACACTCGCATTGTATGTAGTTATAGGTAATAGCTGTGCGTCGTTCACGTGCACCTATATACATATGTAAGTACGGCGGTCGTAGCTGTTACACGGCGCTTTGTAGAAGGAATATAATACAATGTCTAATGTAATGTTACAATAGCAGTACACATAGGTAGGTACCCGCCGGTGTGATTGATGCTTACGATATGTAGAACATAATATTTTATACGGATACGTATAATATAATATATACAGGGTGATATTATATATTATATTTTATAAGCATTAACCGCAGTCGCGACACTCCGTCGCCGCCCCGAACACTGCCGTTAACATTTTTGAAAACGATAAACATGTATATTGTGCTCACAAAATTTGAATTAATCGTACGAAATCGCTGCAACGTCGTTTTCGAATAAAGGACGATATAGTTTTTTTATTGTAATTATTACAGGTATCGTTATAATTATCGTTTTCGGGTTTTTACTTTTCGAACGTATTTTTAATTTCACACGACCGGGCAAATTATTTTTCAGAAAATTGATGTATACAAATCAAATTTGGACGAGTGCCTTAGTTATGATGGCACGTATTTAAAAGTACATAGATGAGCGTAGTAAAAAATAAACGGGCAAGTACCTATAGTACGTAACAGCTGCGTTATACAGTTGTATAGGTGTCGGCGAACCACGTCAATGAGTAAGTCACTATATATACTCTATTTCATTCGATAAAAAAATCGAACGGCTCCTCTATATTACTCTGCGGTCAATACCGTAGAACGTGGTTCGTGGTATAAAAATATAGGGCATAGGCACGCTCGAAATCAATTTAAATGATTTGAAAACGTTTTTGGTGGACAGTAAAATATAATAATATACTTACTGCCTACGCACAATTTTCCAAGATACCCTAAACATATTTACTTTATACTTATATATTCTGTGGTATCTACATATATCGATGCAATTTTCAATTCCCCGCGATTATTATTTTTGAATTGCGACAAAAATAACTAAAACGGCGACTATTGTCATGCGATAGAATTAATACTTTTTTGAGATAATTAGTGCGTTTGCTGTGGGAAAATTCACCCTGTAAATTTTAATACCTAACCTAATATAGTGCATTTGATAATAACGTCTTTAATATTATATAAACGACCGAATGCGGAATGACCCGTTTAGGCTTTCTCTTTCGCGAGGACTCACTTATGTACTACCCTACCCTGTTGGTCTGCTGCTTCCTCCGCACCAAGTCATAACTCAAGGTCTCAAGGTAATACGATCGTCTGATCGTATGACATTTGAGACGCTGATAAAAAAAAATGTCTCGACCGCGCGTTTTGTTTTGAAACAAAAACCAAATTTTTGGTGCAAAAAAGTACAAACGAATACGGAATCGCCGTATCGCAATAAAGTTTGAAAAAAATGTTACCTAACCGACAGAATTGAATGTTTTTTTTTTTAGCCGTAAAAATCTAAAATACAGATTTAGTACCCTTTTTCGTAGCAGTGTTGTATTTTATGTTTCGTTATTTATTGACAAAATTAGTCGTACGGTAGAAATTATTACCTTTGAACTTGCGTAATTATACGCATTCTTATTACTATTTTCATTGTTTACCGTTTGCGGCTCATAATATTATATTGTTTCGACCAGAATAATATTATACCCAACAGGTGCCGCAGCTAATCCACGGTAAAAGACTTAAGACGCCCCTCGCCTTGTACCTGCTTGCAAATTACATTTACCATTTACTAATGCAGTAATACGTAACGGCTATATTCACTAGCTAGAGATATTATATATTTCCAATTATTTTCAGATAATATTTAGGTACTCGGAATAATATTAGGTATATAAATGTATAGGTAGGTGCATAAATTGTAGGTAAACGTCTCAGAATAGATACAACCACACCCGCACTTCTCGACCGACGATTGAGTATCACATTTTCACTACGACTAAATGAAATGATATTTAGTAATGTTTTTTACCGATAAGTATAGATATTGTAGATGTTGTTTTTAAGTTTTTATCATCTGCAGCAACGCAATAGTCATGATAGACCTCATACACATAATTATATATAGTGAATAAAACAACCAAGGCCAGAAACATATCTCGGGGGGGGGCCCCTAAGAAAAATATTTTTTTAATCGTATATTAATCTAAAATCTTAAATCCGTGATTTAAATAATTTAATGTTCGTAAAACGTATATCATCCAAATAGCGGGGGGCACGGCCCCATTGCCCCCCCCCCACCCACCACAACGGGCGGCCTTGATAACAACAATACGACACACTAAGTTACTGCGTATATAATAGGGACACATAATAGGCCTAAGCCTAATAAATTATTATATTATCCGTTAACTTTAATTTTTTAAATCGGTAGACTTATAAATTATGATGTAATGTTGTAAAATACCTATTATATTATACATTATAGTATTAAACTAAATACTAATACAATAGTTACATAACTAACACACAATGCAATTGGTATATTATAAATTATAATATATCAGTTTGGTCTCAATCGATTTAAATTCCATTTAGTGAATGGTAAATGTGTTATAAAAATTATTATATTTTAAATCTTTTAAATCACAACGTCTATTTGTTACAAATACAATTCTCATTTATAACTAAAATGTTTTGAAGTATAGATTGTAATAGATATATATGTCATATATTTTTAGCGTTTGAAATTCATATTTTTACAACATTTGATATTCACTCGATATCTCATGTAATGATTTTCTTATTTTGTTGTAATTAAAAAACGTATGATTGTAGATACTTGAAAATTTCATTAAATGTTTGTATTAGCATTTTCTATACACGATAACATTTTGAAAATAATTTGACTCTTTTTGGGCTGTTTACGGACATTGACAGTTTTCAATTTTTTTTAGTTTTTTTATTCTATAAATATCAATAAAATTTTATTTGTTGGGTAAAAAAACATGAAAATTAATATAAGGCTCTTGATGTATCGTTCTAATAGCAGTTGAATAATATTAAAAATACATTGGCACAATTTTTTTTTACAAGCATTTAAAGTTCAAATTTTGACAAAATGTATCTAATTTATAATTTGATAATTATTTTGTAGTTAAAAATTTATAAAATGTTCAACTTTTATAGCTAAGGATTGAAAATTGAAAACAAGGTTCCACGTAAATAGGTTATATATAAATTATTTTATTCACAATAATATCATCAAATATACTTGGTAATATCATAGGTTGACTGACCGTTTTTGTTCAGAATCGTTTTTCTCATACAATGATATTATATCATTGAATTCAAATTTAACACCATCCATTACAGTGACCCACTTGTAACCTACTGTACAGCAGAGCGACATCCACTTACCCACTTTCTTAAAATTAGTTTACAAAGGTCGTATACTCATATTATTTGTTAGCCTCGCTATCTATATATTATCTTTAATCAAAATGACTTATTGTACCAAACGTGTATGGATTGTAATTATATTTGAATAAAAAAAAAGTCATATTATAACATAGGTGAGTTATGTCATTTAAAACTAGAGATATTATGATATATTGTTTAAGTTAGAATTGTTCAATATATTGTTTAAAATGAAGGTATAATTTGAATATATTATTCGTAATCATTTTAAAATCACTTTTGAATGATGATCACTTTAATTTTCCAATCTTACATTTGATTAAAATTATTTTAATTCAAGGACTTAAGGTGCTGGCACGCGTATTTAAGCAGTAATAATATCCGTAACTTACAGTATTTTTTAATTTGTATCTATGTATATTGGAAATTGACTGTGTCAATATAAAAAATGTAATTAAACATTAAATGTGTGTAAACCCATTAATGTCATGATGATTGGCCACCCATCGTTATTCATTACCATGATATGCGTAGGAAATAATCTTACCATCGTTTGACTGTTAGTCATAAATCAACTATGATTTTTTTTCCAAAAATGTCACATAAATATCCTTTACTAGTTATTATATTATTTATTAATATGGAATGTCTGATTTAAATTATTTTAAGAACGATTTTTAAAAGCAGCTTTTATTCAACTCATGTTCATATTATATTGTGATCATGCAAGTTAAAATTAATGTTTAATTAACTTTTTAATGTGAATAATTTCTTAAAGAAAATGCATGAATCAAATAATTTAATTTGTTAGACGTAAAGTGAGAACTGTTATTAGTTTTTTAATTAATTCTTTGGAGATACTGATGATTGTTACAAGTATATAATAAATTACACATTTACATATAAATTCTATTTTTGTATACGTTCCACATTGTCTAATGCATAGTAGTTACTAGGTCTGAATGTATCTGTATGTCTTTAAAATTTGTCACAGTATATGCAAATAAGATAAACATAAATTATCAACAAATAAATAAATATATATTTTTCATCAAATAACAATCTAAAAAATAATTGTATAATGACTTAAATTCATATAAATTAAAAAGTAAATTTCAACGGTATAAAAATAACTACCTCAGTGAATTATTCAATAACATGCTGCTTTTGTGACAGCAAACTATACAATCTTTATAAAAAAAATAAAATTATCTTAGGATATATCCTATACAAAGGTTTGTAGATATAAAAATACATATTGTATTATTCATGCAAGCCACCATTTATAAATATTGACAATATATTTTTCTTATAGTAGAATTAATTTTGAGCATTACAATAAATTACCAAAACTATTGTTAATAATAGTAACAAATAGAACTTCAATAGAATATTGTAACTAACAACAATGAGTTACTTAGCACTTAGCAGCATACAAATTTTAACATAACAATGGTTAATATTAGAAGTACATGCCAAAAATATAAAGCATTTATTTCATTGATCGTATCTGAAAAATGTAACTGTGCAATAGAGAATAGATGATGAAGTGCTATTGAACTTATCTGCAAAAAATGAACTTTTTTGTCTCGTGTGAATTATGTAATATAATTAAAAAGTAGACTAGAAGGAATATTAAATTAAAAAAGCAAGATACTTTTACAATAACATATTTGACAAATTTTAATAGTTAAATTTAAATAAAACTTCAATAATAAAACATTTTAACTAAATAATTTATATAATAAAACTGAATTTTATTTCTCAAATATAGTTTGTAAATAATATCTGTTATGTAAGTGAAGACAAGTAGGTTTGTTTATAGGAAAGCACAATATATTATATAAAAATTCAAATGCAATGTAGAGTATCATAAATTACGATATTAAATGAAAGCAGAAAATAAGATATGAATATTTAATTTTGATTTATTAAGTGCAAATTTGATCATAAAAGTGCAATTATTAAAATATAAATATAGTCTTATTCAAATATATATTATATTAAGTATAAAAAGTATGTATTCAGTATAATAGAATAATAAATTGTAATTGCAGCGAAATGTCAGACTTGTCAAACTGCACCAATTGATGCAAACAGTTTTTTTGTATCCCTGTACACAGGAACAAATCATGGGGTTAAAAAATGAATTTTAGAAGATTTTAATAATAAATTACTAAAATTAAAAATAATCAATTTGAAACAAATGCAGTTATTTAAGGTGCATGTATATCAATATCAACAATTTGAATTAAATTCTGAATGAATACTCTGAACATATTGTTATCATTTGATATACATTATATTGTATTGTCTCTCAACTATTTATTCTTACGGTTTCAATTTAATGTCCAAATGTTCTTTCACGCTATCCAAATACTCGTTAGTATTCAAGTACATTCCTTCTTTTACATTTTTTAAACCATGTATACAAGCTGCAAGATCTTTAGTCATATGGCCAGCATCAACACTTCCTACACAAGCTTCTTCCAATGTATCACAAAATCTATATGATATTATGATCAGATTAGTATTAGTCAATATTTTAAGACATCTAATGTTTATTAAATTTACTTGGCAAGTTCAGGGGTGTTATCAAGCTTTGCCCTGTGCTTAAGACCACGGGTCCAAGCATAAATTGAAGCGATTGGATTTGTTGATGTTAGTTTTCCTTCTTGGTGTTGTCTGAAAATAATATATTTGTTAATTTACATAGATTTAACCATATTTACCATATTATTACCTGTAATGTCTGGTGACTGTTCCATGAGCAGCTTCAGATTCTAATGTCTTACCATCAGGGCATACGAGAACTGATGTCATAAGGCCCAAAGAACCTACAAATAAACTAATTAATAAATAAACTGCAATGATATTCCAATTATCTAGAGTGCTGTTTTCACAAACCATATCCCTGAGCAATAATATCGGACATGACGTCTCCGTCATAATTTTTACATGCCCATACAAACCACCATCTCCTTTTAATGCTTGTGCTACCATGTCATCGATCAAACGATGTTCATACCAAATATTGGCTGCTTCAAATTGAGACTTGTAGTTTCTATAAATAAAATAATTAAATTAAAATTCAATCCATAAAATAAAGGGTACCTAATCATACTAACCCTTCAAAAATATTTTGAAAAATGTCTTTGAATCTTCCATCATATTTTTTAAGGATGGTATTTTTTGTAGACAAATAAAGCGGCCATTTTTTCAACAAAGCCACCTTTTTATAACAATTTTACAATACTAATAAATATTAATAATTAAAAATAAATGATAAAATGTAGGAATAATTATTTGTCTAAACAAACTTGAAAACTGGAGTGAGCAAATGAAGCTATTGAATCATCCAAATTATACATGGCCATCGCAACACCAGGAGATTTAAAATCAAACACCTTAAGCTTTTCTACTTGCCCTTTGTGATCAGTAAAAACTAATTCCAACTAGATAATCAAAAATAATTATGCTCATTATTGTGTTTTTACCACAAATAGTTTGGCTATCTTCTAGAAGTAGTATGCAATTTCCAGAATCCACAGATATTAATAATGAATAAATAAATAATTTTTTTTAATTTATTAAGTCAAACCGAATAATGAATATCATTTTAATTTTATTAATTATTAATTTAATGTAAAACCATTAAATTAAAATAATGTGTATTGTAGATTGCATACTATACTTTCATTATTAATACAGTATACCAAAATGCATTGGTATATTATGCATCATATTGGGAGATAGCCAATAGTTCAAGTTAGTAATTACTTACTTGGCCAGGCCTGGTTACTAAGTAATCAGTAGCTTTGTATTGATCACCATGTGCATGTCTGCCAATAACAATAGGTTTGGTCCAACCAGGGACCAGTCTAGGAATAGTTTTACATATAATTGGTTCTCTAAAAACTGTTCCACCAAGAATATTACGTATTGTACCATTAGGACTGAGCCACATTTTTTTCAATTTAAATTCTGTAAAATATAAGTACTTAATTAATTAATAGTGTACTAAAATGTAATTAAAATATTAAGCATTTTTATACCTTCAACACGAGCTTCGTCCGGTGTTATAGTTGCACATTTAATGCCCACATTATATTTTAATGTAGCTTCAGCAGCATCTATAGTTACTTGATCATCAGTCGCATCTCTATTGGGTAGACCAAGGTCGTAGTACAAGCAATCTAACTAAGAGTTAAAATAAATTACAAAAAATCGACATACACAAAAAAAATTGTAAAACATACTTTTATGTAAGGAAAAATGAGTGTTTCTTTTATTTTTTCCCACATAATTCTAGTCATTTCATCACCGTCCATTTCAACTATGGGATTTTTAGCCAAGATTCTTGTTGAAGCCGTGGCATCTAAAATTTCATACAAAAACAAAATTACATAGATACATTACATTAGTACATAGTTGTATTTGTAAGCTAAAAGTTATTTTAAAAACTTTGAAGAAACTAATCCCATCAAATTAATAAATTATGTTACATATTATCATTAAACAACTTAGAACTGTTGTGATTTGTATAGGTAATATAATATCTACAAGAAAATTATAATTTTTTTTAAATTATGATTTTTTTTTACCTTTTTTAGTAATTTTACATAGGATCACAATTCTAATTCTAATTTTTTTCTAAAGAAGTACTTTTTATTTGGATATTTTTCAAAGTTGTTTATATTATTTTAAGAGGATTCTAGAAATGCATGCGTTGTCAAATTGGCTCTGTCTTACATACACATTAAATAGTAAATTGTAGATTTTAAATAATCCATTTAAATCTGTAAGATTGAGACAATGCATTCGGGTGTACTGTCCTCTTAAAAGTTGTTAAAAATAATAGTGATTGGTCTAAATTTTAAATTATTACAACTTTATTAGCTATTATAGTAACCAATATACAATATAATATAAAGTACTTATTGCCTAAGCATTATAATAACAGATAATGTACCTAAGTTTGATAATTTCAAGTGTATTTACTGACTATCTATATCATTAGCAAAACAACAAATTGTGACCTATTTTTATTTGTGGAGCTATAATATACACTTTGTAACTTTTGATAATCTACCTATAACATAGAAATTAATTTCCGGGAGTCATAAGTTAAACAATCATTTTTTAAACTTCAAACGATAATAATTATAATAATAACATAGTTCCAAAAATATATTCTAACATATTATAATAACATAATAATGTTAACTTTATATGAATGAATTTCTATTATCTAATGTTATAAATATTGTAGCAACAATTTATAATAATTTTTTTTACATTAATAATATTTTAAAATATACTACAAATCAAAATAGGATTCATAATAGTCTATAATTCCAAAATATTCAAAAAATCAAAAGAGGTAAGTTAATGTGAAGTTCTGATAATTTTTGGGACGAATTACAAATAATTTTCTTATAATAAACATCAATGTTAACAGCAAAGAATATTATTGTATAGGGTAATATCGTAGGTTTCACGTAAAATGTAAAACATGTTGGTAAATTAAAAATCAAATCAGTAGGTAGGTGAGTGACAATGAATAGGTAATAAAAAAGTGTGAATGTACGATTTCACTAAAAATCACACATCTTACTGAATAACGCAATCATTTATTACTACACCTATGTACCTTTTTTTTAGTTGAATACAAATTACAAAGATGCTGAATCACAATTTACCAAATACCTAAGTATATTATAATGTTTTAAAACTATGATTCACCAATCACAATGCTCTCAAGTGTAGTTAATTATTTATTAATGCAAAAATGATCGAAAACCCGAATTTTTATCATCTCAACACCAGAGTTATTGAAAAATTTGACGCATTACGATTGTATACCTACCAGACAAAATATACACTTTGCAAACCCTACTATCAGTCAACGGTTGATTTAATTTAAATGTATTAATAAATACACGACCAACAGGTTGAAACGCGTGAAAATCAATCCAAAAGTTTTATGACACGATGTTATAATAATAATAATATGTTACTTACAATTTCGGTTACGAGCCAAAGCTGTGGACTTGGCGAGTCCAGCGGTCAGTCCCAGTAACTTCTTCGCCATGGTCCGGCTAATTTGATTAATATAACGTAGGCACAACCTCTAGGACGAGTAGACCAGAAAGGCGTTAGCGAATGTCGAATACCAGCCAAACGAACAGGACGACTGTGGAACGTAGAGTGTCGGCAGTCGGCACTCGGCGCCTCGGCGGTCGTGGTGGTAGTCAACAACAACTACTCCGATAGTCCAACTCCGAAGTCTGTTGAATAATATCGTATTTTTACTATTATTATTATTATTATTACTATTATTTTTATGCCTTGGCAGTCTTCGCCCTTCGGTCCGCTCAACAGTGAAAATTAAATCATGTTGTTAACATGTCAACATGATAATATTGTTATTGTTTGGGTCCGACGTCCGAGTGATAATTATTGGTTGATAACGCGTGGTGGACAAGACCAGTGTGACCTGCGTGCCGTGAGCGGAACTCGTCGAAAGCGATAAATTACGGTCTCCGTCTCGAACCAATCATTTTGTAGATCAAAATAATATATTATTTATGAGTTCATAAGGCTGAATTATTTAAGTTTGAGTTATTTCAATACATCATATTTTTCTGTTGAACTATATTGCAATCATTTTTTTATTTTTAATATTATTATTTTTTGAATTCATAAGGCTGAATTATTTAAATTTGAGTTTGAATACATAATATTATTCTGTTAATGAACTACCTATATGCAGTTATTTTTATTTTTATTTTAGTATTATTATTTTTTGAATTCATAAGTGATACAACAGTCAAATATAGGTACACCAGTATGGCAGTATATCACCATATTATAGATTAAATATAACTGTTTATTTTTATAAACTGTTACTTTTATTTGTTTTTTCAGTGTTTAATACAATTTTATGAAAAAGAATATTTTTGCATATTATAAAAGATTATTTTGATGAAATTTTAGAGCATAGAAGCATCTTATTTTCAAGATTTTAAGCGCATATAAATCCGGTCTCTAATCATAATTCATAGAATCATAGATAATCCATAGGCAATGGATTTTAACCATTGATTTTAAAATCAATACTATAACGAGTATAACTATTAATCAAGGAGGTGGTACAGAACTACAGAAGTATGTTGTGAGTACATTATAAAATTAAAAACCCAATATGAACTGAATGATAATGAATATTTAACAACGAAATCGACAAAAAAAATCAACTAGTACCGATAAGGATAAGTACACAGTCTACACAGATAGGCACACATACCTAATGCCTATTCTACCTAAGTGGTTAAGATGTATCTATCGATAACGGAAATGTCATTGTGTGTACAAAATATAATAATATACCTACTTATAAAGCTTTAATACTCATCAATAATAATTCTAAATTACAATAAAATAACTTACATTTTTATTCTTCATTTAAATATCTAATTTCGTCCAAATTTGAACGAAATATCTATTAAAAAAACGTGTATCAACTAGGTAGGTATAATATTAGTACCTAGTATTAGCACTTAGTAGTATACTACAGTACCTATAGTATTAGTAGTTAATTTTTGAGTTACCTATTACAGACAAAAACCAAATGGATTTTTTCAAAAGCTGGTATTCCCAAAAAATTTGTGGTTTTCTTGATTTATCGTTATTTTTCCAAAACTTTTTCAATTTTGATCTCTCAAAAATACCAACTAGATCCAATTTTCTATCATAAACCACCCTCAAAACTGAAAATCAAAACCTTTTTTTTTACTACATTTCAAGTCTTACACAGGCACAAAAAACATCATTATAAAATAAATACGCCATTCTTCGCACTTTTTTGAAATGCACCAAGGAAATGCACCTGTTATTACAATAATGTATATAATTTATTTTATTTACATTAATAACTAATGTGCGCCAGGTCCCTACTATAATAAATTATTAATATATAATAATATATTTGAACGTGAATCATATAGCAACAGAACGGAGCTACGGGAATTTGATGCTCAGCCTAAGTATTTAGGATTTACAAAAATGTAAAACCCTTCGCCGAAATATTGAAAATATTAATACCGTGCAGATGGCGTGATAAAATAAAATGTTGGCGTAATATCCGACGAAAGCTACGGAATAAAATATAATATTATTCCAAGACTAAATTATACGGTGAAGTATAGCAAGGTTACTTGTATAATAAAGTATCAACTATATTTATGTCAAAACGACGTAATTATACTTTATTTGCATAGTTATAGATTTACTTATAAATTTCTTTTGTTCCTGTGCTGTTCGTGTTTAAAAATCGATTTTTTTTTCTATGACGTGTTATATAGGTACACCTATATAACAGTTTAATACTTACCTATTTACATATATCAGTTTATTGTATATGTATTATTATGTATAGGTAAGATGTAAGTAGGTCCCGAGTTTAAAGTCGAAAGTCCATATGTATGTACAGCATATATATTTAAGTATATTGTATATACCTTCTAAATCAGCGGTTTTCAAACTGTGGTACGCGTACCACTAATGGTACGCGAAAGACTACATGGTGGTACGTGGAAGGCCGCATGGTAGTAGGACGAAAAATTAAAAACAATTAATATTAGATTCTTAGCGTAGCGATGATTTTTACAACGTCATGTGTTTTTTTAATACTCAGATAATAAAGGTTAGATTTCACGGGAAATACGTTAATAAATAAGATATCGTATAAAATCATTGATATTTATCGCATATGTACGTATATAAATTCTGATTATTTTATAATATATCTAATTATTTTATATCAGTACTAAATATTTTCTCTTCGCCGTTTAGTTTGTTGGTGTTAGTCAACGTAAGCGGTCGAGTTTGTCTCTTTAAATATTTACGTTCGTACATTATACATATGTTAGTACATTATTTTATATCAGAACTAAAAAAGTAAAAACATGGATAAGTGGCTAAATATAGCAACAGACAATAAATCTACGTCTGAAAACTGTTCAGTAAGTTCTGCTTCAAAGTTGGAAAGCGCAAGTCAAGATCAAATCTACAAATCTATGGGTCTCATTGAAAATTTGTTATTTAATTCATATCTTAATTTTTAAACACTAATAAATTTAATTATGTAAAGTTTTTATTGTTCTATTTTTAATCATCAGTGGTACGCGACTGATTGATAATATACTTAAGTGGTACGCGAAAAAAAAAGTTTGAGAACCACTGTTCTAAATTATGTATTTGTGTATACATAGTTTAATATTTTATCTGTACACGTAAAAGCTATTATAAACTAATATAAAGCTTCACACATTTATTTACTGTTTTTTTTTTTAACAATTTTTACGTACACATTATTGAGAAGAGAAATGTATCACTATGTATAGTATAGTATATATAATATATAATATTGTTTACACATTTAAAAATATGTAAATAATTAATTATCAAGGAATGAGCATGGACTTCAATAAAAATAGTTACTTATGCAATCATAACAAAATAAATTCGTAGATACAGTCATTGAGTTGTTATAGCTTGTTATAATAAAGGCATAGAGTCACACTCGTAAAACTTTATACTATACCAATTAGCAATTTATTATATTTATAGAGAGTAAATTGACAAAACATAATAATTGTCTTTTAAAAAGGATTCAGAAATCTGAAATACATACAATAATGTGTTCAGTAAAAAAAAAGGATATCTGGAAACTATATTAAATACATTTTTCAACAAAATTTAAATATAATTTGTGAAAACATATCTAATATGAAATAGTGTCATTATATAATTATTATATTTTAATTTGACTTAAATATTTTTTAAAAGACCACAGTTTTCTATACTGAGGTTTTTTAGAACTAATTTAATCGAGTGTTATGGATTTTCGAGAATTTATGAGTTACTTAAACATAGAACACTGAAAACATTGTACTTATATTCAATATTATAGTCACGCGATTAAATATAGAACATCGACGTCATAAGTATATGCTTACTTATTTCGTATTCGTGCATTTAAAAAAAGTATTTAAGTATCCGATAGCAACAATTAATACTTAGTTTAAGTATACAGCAATAGTTTTATAATTTATAACTAAAAAAAAATCGAATAATTCCAGGCATTATTATATTGTATAATATGCTACCATTAAAACCCAAAATAATGTGTTTTATACACCATGCCTAACAAACTATACTATATAGGTTATACAGCCAGCATTACATTATGTTAAAATTATTTATAGTACCTTATACCTATAATAATCTATACGTTATTTTAAACACATTGATTTTTAAACTTCGACAGTCATGCATTCTGTTTTAGATGAATTGCACACGTAAAGAAACAACACGAATCAAATATTAAAAGTTATAAATTATAAGACACAATATTGTGCAACAATAAATTGCTCGGCGGATAACAAACAAAAAACTAAAAATATATAGGTGTATAGTATTTAACCCAAATAATAAAATAACCTATCCACAGTGAAATTTAATTTTAAAAAGCACTCGCGAGTTGTAGGAAATAGTGATATATAGCTATATTGCAGTGAAACTGTAGAATACTAGAATATTAAGTTAATTACAAAACAAAAATCCTTGTATGCCTGTTCTGACGAACCGCTATGCCCAAATTTGGCTAAAATGTCAACGATACACTTACCTAATACGCCATTGAAAAATTAGTAAAATTATTTATTATTTGTCTATTATTTATCCTGCAGATAAACTATAAAACTTATATTAATTAAATATAAATCATACACAATCACATAAATCATGGGCGCGCGCAGAGTTTCAAGCTGGGTTCGGTGAATATTTTTACATTTTATGAAATTAATATTAGTGTAATACTCGTAATAGTGTAGGTACCTACTGCCATCTAGTTATTATTAGCTTTCGATAAATTATAATAATTTTAATAATAATAATATACTGTGGTCTGTGTGAAATATAGACCTATTCAAACTTTAAATACAGAAAATATATTAACTTGGTAATTTAATACACTTTTTGGATAACTATCTAATTTTTTATTGAACATTATACTTGTTCGGCCCTTACAAATCTATCCAAACCGTTCAGGAGCAGAAATCACATCCTGCTGGCTGCTGCCCCTGTGCGCAGGCCTATGACATAAATACTAAAATACATAAAGATTACTACGAGGAATGTCTACACAATATATACATTTATTAGGTATGTAAAATGCATCAATTTAAAATACCATTTTATGTAATATTATTTATTGAACAGCGATTGTAGATGTTTAATAAACATATATACAGGTAGTATAGATATTTTATATAATTCAGTCCGTATATGAGACACAAATTTAAAAATAATAAAATTAATTACAAAAAAAAATTATAAATCTACATGATTATTTCTATACAATTGTAAGTTTTTATTTATATATATAAGAGCTACACTTAACATATTATATACCTATATATGACTAAATTTAACACGCTAAAGAGGAATAATGTATTTATTTATATACACATTTTATGACGTATGTACCTACCTATGTATAAATGTAATAATATATGAATACCTTATGTTATAATTTTGATCTTATCGCATAGTTGTTATACTTAAGATTTTAATTTAATTTCGAATGACCGAAATATTCTAAAAATAAACGGTTAAATTGTCTTCTCTTCTCGTTTCTTCGACTGGAGTCACACTGACGCTCGGGTCGATTTCACGCTAAACAATAGAAGATAATACAATAAATTAGGTGTCATAATTTAAAAAAAAAAATCAAACAATTATTATTGATTGGTTTGAACATCTCGCGCAGGACATATATACCTATAAACTATATATTACTATGATTCAACAATAGAATGTTTAATAGATCGCTCGTTATACCTATACCTATAGGCTATAACTTATAACCTGCGTCGATGATAGCAATGTCGTAGAACATAATATTGGCACTGGTACATTACTATGAATAAAACTTAAATTTTGTTTATTAAAACAGAAAGTAACTCAAATATCCTGTAAATAATCAAAAAGAAATTGTGTGTTATTATTACGAATAATAACTGTCGTTTGCAATTTTCACTAATTGAGCCACACAGAAAGTTAACATACATTACAGTGTTTATATAGTTAGTAAATAATCATATGTAATAAGTATCTATATATTATTTATAATATCGGTCAATTTAAAATAAAAGTTAAAATGTACATTATATGTACATTATACTCATAACCAATAAAAAAAAACGTTATCTCTATACATTTTCTAAAAAAAAAAAATACGAATCATTTAATTTTTTTAAACAATTTAAAATAAGGTACCTATCAAAAAACCTTATGCACACAATAATTGTACACTGCGTGTCGTAAATCACAAAACATTTAAGTATAGTTTCACCTTTACCATTATATTATAAAATGTAAGTAATAGGTAGATTTAGTTTACAACACCAAACTTGTAATTATCCGATACCTATATGTATACTACGTACCTATAACCAATGGTTAGAAAAACTTAATTGTTAAATTTATTTTACTTTATAATTATTTCACTAAAACATCTCGTTTCCTTCATTGACTATAATAGTATAGCCGGTATAGATAACTACCTACCTACATGAACTACTTTTTGCGTATAACTTGTCGTCTCGAACTTAACTTTCTATATTGCTTTTAGATTAGCTGTATTAGTGTTTTGACTGTTTTCGAACTGAATAATTTAGAACAAAGAACTGCAGTGGTCGGAGTACTCCAATTAAATAATTGTACCTATATAGTTAACGAATGCTATGCTTTGATAACTGCATTAATTTATTTTACGTTACATGTTATTAACCTTAATACATATTCTAATTTTGGTAATAAAATGTTAATCGAGGAAATTATTCTGAGATATAGTTTTATTAAGAAAAAAGTAACGATAATAATTTTAATAGACGTTAAGGGCTGTTTTATGTTTCACCTCAATTGTTAAGCTAATACCAAAGTGTATAATGGCCTGTAGAATAATCATCAGTGATTTGGAATTTAATTTTTCCACATTATTCAAAAGTTAATGTAACTGCAGAGTCTAGAGAATCACATATACATATATCGAATATTTTCATGTATCTGTTTGTAACCATTATATACATTAAAAATATACAAATTATTTTTACATTTATTAATTTATATTTCTTTGGGTCAAGATTGATAGGTAAGTAATTAAACAAATAATTTTTAATACCTAATTATTGTTGTTATACTAATATTTATATAATACAAATTATACCAATATATTGAATAGTCGAGTATATTAATTTTATGGTTTGAAAATTAGTGAAAAATATTTTTAGTAAGCCAAAGGCCAAATTAATATAATTTAAAAATTATGCCTATTAAAAAGTATAATAATTTATTTACATACCGTCATGTGGGCACACGAATTACGATCATCCCAGCTGAGCTTCTTAACACGTTTAGGGATAGCCTCGGTGGGCCAATGGGGCATTCTTGAAAATCTGCTCACTGGACTTGGCGTGGCTGTGGTCGTAGTGGTTGAAGAACCTGCAGGTGATCGGCCACCACCTCCACCACCCCTGGGCACTTGAGGTGGAGCCGGTGCAGGGAACTTGTGCCTAGATCTAGGAAGTGTTTGCTGTACTGCACCCATTTTAGCTCGACCATTTCCATTAGTTGTTCCAGGAAACATTCTGGTTGCTATGATAAAATTATCAAAAAATATGGAAACAGTAAGTCATTATTATGTTATATTAATCAAGCGGCATATCAAAAATTCGTATTTCACATGATAAATGTGTTTGATCCTACAATAATATGGTATTTTAGAGAGTAGGATATTGTTAATTGAATAACCATCTAAATACAATTTAATTTATAATTATTCGAAAAGGTAATTTTTAAATACAAAATAAAAATACATTCAACTATAATTTTAAAGTGTAATAAATTATTTGAACAAAAACCAATCATTTCTATCTGAATAATTAAATAAACAATTGTTTTCAAATAGTTTTTTATTAATAAAACCGGATTGAAAATTATCTAAATATATGTAAAAGTAAATCAAATAATTAAATAAAAATTTGCCCAACTCTGGCGTTTTATAATTTAAATTTCAGGTCATAAGTTTATGTGGTGAAAAATATACAAACTTTTAACTGTCGCAGTGTATAAAGGATCGGCAGAGTCTTCTTTTGGATTGAATAATGGGTTTTGCATTTTGGTGCCGACTCCGACTAAACGTTTTTCGTCATATATTGGATTGGTACGTTTAAATCCTTCAAACTTAGTGCGCACGTCGAAATTAGTGGCAGTGCCAAGTTTCGGTCGTTTACTAAAAAAATGATTCAGTGATAAATGAGTCAAAAAATGTTTTTTCTAGTGAATTAAATCAAATACTTTTTTTGAATATGAACGATCAATGCTATTATAACTAAGCTGAGGACGCCCAAAATAACTCCGAATATCACGAATACTGTATAGCTATTAGCAGATGTCCGACCAGCAAACCTGACAATCGTGTCTGGCAAATGTACAATGACGGGCACCGAAGCCTATACAAAATATAAAACATTAAAAAACACGAATATTAGAAAATATAAATCGGCCACCTACTTGTCTCGGAGGAATTCCAGTGTCTGTAGCTACAGCAACTAGATGTGCCGTGGAAGTATTAAGATCTGATAAATCACCCAGTACAATGTCTCCCGAATCTTCAATAGCAAACATTCTAAAATACGAACAAACATTAATTTCAACTGCAATGTCAGAAAAATAATATCGTTTATAATTTTTGATGTGGACTAGTAGGTTATGTATTAGGTTTGATTGGTACTTAGTATGATAAAATAATGTTAAATATTGCTTATACTTAGATTCCGGTCCTCGCAGTGCCAAAGTAACACGATCGCCACGATCACCATCTGCAGCTTCCACCTTACCAATCACCGTACCCGGTAGTAATTGAGATAAAGATATATCTGGCACATAAAACTCGTATTGTGGGTATCGGAATCTCGGATCCCAATCGTTAACGTTTAGCACGGTGATGTTGACGAATGCAGAAGTGTTCTGAAAATCACGGTTATATTATTTATATGGAAATAAATAACCAACAACCAAATTATATTTATGCATTTGAGGATCCTCCTGCCATTTTTTATTTTCAACTCGGAGCCGATAGATCACTCGAATGCAATTTTTCAACTCGAATCCTTATCGCACACTAAAATTTAAGTGGATGAAGAACCTCACAAACCTATGGGGTCATCAGGACAATGTCAAAATTCACAAGAGTATGGTAATACTAGTAAGTATAATCAATGGTAATACTAATGCATATTGTAGATATTATAGCCTTTGATGTGTCCGATGTGTTCACTCCTAATTTGCCTGCAGTCCAAACTCACGCCAATACTTAATGAGATGTGCCCTCTGCTCAGGTATCCACCAAGTGAAATACAAGGGATGCGCTTTTGCATGAAGGTCTCCTTTTTAAACCCTGTAAATGTCTAATCCCTTTACTATTCCTCTATACTCTTGTCGCTGACTATGCCGATGATTAATTTATATTAACATTACACAATGATCCGTTAATTATCTCAGCGAATGTCCAATCCCATTTAAATCTAATTTCATGTATCCATATCACATAACCTAACCAAAACGACTCGAAGTATGGAAAAACTGAGAAAGACGACCAAACGGAACACATGATATTAACACAATGTGACGTATTAATCGTACTATAAATTATACTATTGTTGTAGTCTAATAGGTATATTAAATCAGTAACCTAATGCAGTATAATATAGACAGGAGTTTGTTTCGTATGAAAGTTCGTCGTAACAATATGGTAACAAGTATTATTGTTATTATAATATTTAATGATGCCGGGTAGGTGGTACCTACCATAAAACTGTCGGTGGCAAAAGCATAAAACACATAATTGTCAATCGTTTCGTAATCCAGTGGTTTTTTCAAAACGATGTCGCCGTTGATCGAAATTGAAAATATGTCCGTATAGTTGCTCAGCCAATACTTCAGCCGCTTGTCCTTTGGTTTGTTGGTGATCACTGTCAGCAGGACGCTATCTAGCGGCACGTTTTCCAGCACTCCTGCCTGATAGTGGTCTTGTAGAAACTGAAGTTCACGAAGTGACGTACCCGGTCGGCTTATAGCCAACGTGGCCAGCGCGTAACGATCGGCGTTATCGAATTGTGTGGCCTGAAATACATATTATTTTTTCAGTTCAGTGATGTCCTGTGATACGGTAAGTGGTAATCCATATTAAAGACGTAAAAAGCGGGAGGGGCGGTCTGGGAGTGGGGCTACAGCGCTAACTAAAACCAGAAGATTTTCGAAGGGTCTGGTATAGACCTGGGTTTCAGCACTCCATCCCCCAAATCCCAAACACTATTTTCGAGCGTCTTTGCAATACGGAGTTAACTATACATACTCGAATGACCATGGTGACAGGTTGCAACAAATCGTCTTCTGGAATGGCACGTTTAACGGTAACACTACCCGAAACTCTGTCCAGTTCAAAGTATCGAGAGTCTTGAGTATCTAAATTATGACATTACCGAAATAAAATTAAGCGTATAACAATTATTCATATTAAATCCATTTTCAATAGGTATACTGACCAGAGTTCAGAGTGTAAAATATATTAGCGTTTATTCCAAGGTCTTGATCGTATGCAGCAATTTCTCTTGGAAACACCCTAAGTTTTGTGCCCTGATTATGTGGAAAATAAAAAAATAAATACATGATAATATTATATTGTGTAACTAATATAATTTTGATCATTCCTGCAGTGAGTTTAATGCGTTCACGCGTGTTTATTTTGTTATTACATGGAAGAAAATATTAAGTTCGGTAAAAATTGTCTTACACATTATCATAATATTACGGCGAATATCAAAAAACGTATTTCATGTTTTTACCCACTGAAAATTCACAACAATTTTTTCGAAATATTAATTCATTGCATTATTGCAAATTAAGAACGTTTTGCCACATAATTTATAATACACAAGTGGTTTTAGAGCGCATTAAATTCACGGCTTCGTCTATGATCACTCTATTGAAAAGTTTTGGTGTTCAATGTTCGTTACTTTGACAGCATTATCGGGTAAAGTGGCGGTATATCTTTCGTCGTAAAACTTTGGATTTTGATCATCTGCATCAATGATGTTAACAAATATAACTGTATCTGTATATTGCGGTGGATTGCCTTGATCCTAAAACAAATAAGTCCAGTCAAAAAAATCGTACGAAATCATTGTATGCCATCTTATGTAAGTACATTATCATCACTATTCTCTGTCATTATCTGTAGTTTTAAAATTACCTGTGCTCGAATACCGATGGTAAAATTTGAAAGGGTTTCGTAGTCCAAAGCTTTTCTTAACACCAGGGTTCCTTCTAGGCCGTTGACGAAAACGAAAAAATCCTGTAATAATCGTCATAACATTAACTCGTAATTTACTATACATATTAGATCTACCGTGTGTCTAAATATAAACTACCTATACTCAGGCACGGGTCCAGACTCTATAGAGTCTAGAATGAAGATCTGTGGGTGGCCAGTAATTTAAAACGTAATATATCATGGAAAAACATACACGTTTTACTTAAATATTTTGTATTATAAAAGTGTCACATGTTATTATCAATGTTTTTTTTTATATATAATTTATTTATTGAGAATTTGAAAAAAAAACCATCGATATACATAATAGTACTTAAATACTTCAATTATTGAATTAAGTCAAATGCAATTTTTCAGATGACCGATGGTAAAATCGGAGAGTTTGTTTATGGTGTATTTGAGGGTGGGGCTGGATCCGCCCCTTTATATTTAAGTGATAGCGGTATAATATTATTATACTGATGTCATACAAATCGCATAATCTATTTTCAACTATAATGTATAAAATTATATATAGGTGTCCAATTCGTTTACATACATAATAAGTGTATAACATACCTCTAGGATCGTTTTACTCCCACCTATGAAAATTGGCTGCACAAAATACACAATCATGGTAATAAAATATAATATCGCGAGCAAAGCGTTTACGAGCCGGAGAAAAAAATTTAAATATAATAGGTATTATTTTCGGAGGGTATATATAAATATATCATATTATATCAAGCAAGCCACGCGACACATAGGTAAATGCTAAATAGGTATATTATTGTAAGGTATACCAAGGTATACATGTAAAAAAATATACATAAAGACGCGTCATTCAGTAACGATATTCGAATAAAACATTTATTATTATAACGTTGCGTGTCGGTTCGATAAACAATAAATAGTTGTTCGACTTACTGAATGCGGTCCCGGAAGCACGGTATAGTGTACGGTGGAAAACGGTCCGAGTTGATCGGCGTCGACGGCTTTGATGCCCTGTAACACTCTGGTCCCGACCACGGTCACCTGTAAATGCGTGGAAAATTGGTTGAAAACAGAAATAGGGTAATATACTAATATATAGGCATATGAAATTAATGGCTAATACCTATAACAGTAAGCGTATAGTTATAATAAAATGAAAAACAAAAAAAAACGTTTTAAGTAAATTAATTCATACCTCTGATATATTGAGTACGTAAGGGGCATTGACAAATATGGGAGCATTGTCGTTGGCGTCGGTGACTCGAATACTCACAGGAATAGCGAAGTTCTGAAACACACATGAAGTTAGATACCTATACCTATAGTATAGTATTATTTTATTGTTGCGTTTATTCTTCATTGGAAGTCCAAAAACGGAATGAGGTTTTGTCTCAATCTTATCATAATAATATAATAATTATAATTAGGACTATTAGAATATACCTTCAGTCATAGTCACAATTAGGGTAATTTTTCGGCGGGATGAGGGGCCTAGAATTGTATCAGCAGTATGATAGACCCTGATAATTTATACTTTAAACTTAAATATGATTAAAAATTGTGGGGCTATGGATAAAACAGGGGGGGGGGGCTAAATCCCACCCTGATTGCGCCAATGCCTACAGTATGATCTTGTATCTTTTTATGATCTTCAGAGTATAATTTTTTAAGTACACGGTACTTATATATGTATATGATTCAGACATAAACAAATTAACAAACATAAGTGGTTTTTATTTTTTTTAGTTTATATTTATTTTTCCTGTTTTGTGTGTTATGTGAGTAATTTTTATTTATATTCGAAAAAAATTGTAAGAAACATTTTTCCACAGTGGATATAATTTGTACAATATTATATAACAATTATATTACTATAGTAATATTGTACCTATTATAGTATAAGATTTATTGGATATAATATAATATGTATTATAAAATACTGATTTTTTGTAAGTACACGTTTATAGCTATTGATGCATATACTAAAATTGTTTTTACCTTACTAGATAGCGTGTTAGTTAGGTATATTATTCGTGAAATATAATAATGACACGATAGGAACGTAGTGAGTGTTGACGCGCATATAAGTGCTTACGTTTAATATTTATATTTTAAACATAAAAAAATTGTATGTTTTATTTTTATATATTGTTGTTGTATATTTTGTTTATTAATATTATACATTTAATTTTTAAGACATTTTGTATGTAGAGAATTTTTACTATTATGCATTATTTATATTTATTTATTGTATATCATGTATATAAAAAAGAATAAAGACGCTTTGGTGTAAAGAAAAGAAAATTAATTGAAGTTAAACCTGATAAAAATAAAACAAATGTTTAAAAACTCACATAAAACAAAAACACGGAGGTTTAGGTACAGTGTACACTTATACCATTAGGCATTAGCTAGGGACAAGACTTACAAATTAGGGACAAGTCTTACGAAAGCTGTGTTCCCTTATGCCGTGGTTGCACAAAAAAAAGGTATACCTATACTATGCTATGCTATAGGTACCTATAAAATATATATAAATAAAAATAGAGGAATGTCAAATGACAAAGAAAATAGTATTATAATAATATTATATAGGTAATGTTATAACAACGTGGACTTACGGGATCGGCTGTATGTTTTCGCTCGCAGATCACATTTACGTAAACGGAAGATGGTCCAGAAATACCCTGCAATGACGGCACGTACGAATAATATTAATATTATAATAAGTATTATTGTTATATATTAGCTGAATATCAATATTGGTTATGATGGCAATTTATAATGATTTAATATACTTCTTTATCCAATAGTTTGGTCAGACTGAGTTCTTTTGTACCGGGCAGGATGGCGACCGGACTATCCACCTCTTTCAGTGATAAATTTATGTTTCCAGTTTCGGACGTGTCTCCGTTTATCTTCAAAACGCCTGTAAAAATCGAGGCAGTTATAGTTACGTTACCGCAGTCTTAATGACATTACAAAATAAGCATAAATTGATTATACCAATAATAGATCCGACTGGTACATCTTCGGACACGAAGAAGCTTTCGGCCGAACCGCCATTTTCCAAATAGCATCGATTGTCCACCACAGCTATAAAAGTAAAGTTTAATTAAATAATGAATAAGTATTTGGGAGTGGGTTAAAATATAAATTTTGTTTCCGTGTGAACAAATGTACTACTTGAATTATTTTTAAACGTGTAAATGCTTTATGTTATAATATTAAATGACCTGATATTTATTATGATTGGAAATTATTTCTGATTGATGAGCTTTGCAGTGTTAAAGTAGGTAGGTTTTCTATTACAGCGTTATAAGACTTTACGTTTTATTATTGTACAATAATGCTACGCGAGAATCGAGTAATGCCTTAAAAGTAAAAATGGATAGGTTAGCAATAATATCCAATGAATTCAAATTCTTTTATTATTATTATTATTTTTTTTTTTGAAACCCGAGTAAAACAATGAGATGGAAAATGCTGCTTTCGCCAACCGTAACGGAAGCATGTTCCTATGTACAGATGGTGAATAAGTATATAGGCAACAGGTGCCAGGTGGCTGTTGAGGAGCTCAAGTGTATCAGCGCACTACCTATATATTATTATAGGTTATGTTTGGAGTAACAGGAAATCCGTTTCGGATTTAACCGAACAAATCGCTACCGATGCACGCAAGATTCTCCTCACGGTGTATAACTCATAAAAGTACGGCGTTTCACGTCAGTTATATTATACGCACTTATACCATATAATGTATATATATTATGTTAGTGTGTGTGATTGTCAGTGTTATTTTGGGGAAACGATATCTTTATATATAATATAATGAATAACTACACCGTGACGTGTGTCGCTCGGTCTATTAGAAGTTTTCGTTAACTTGCGTCGTTAACATTAATATTTTTCTCTATTGCAGGTAAATTCCACAACCAATGAAATACTTAAAAGATTAATTTTGTTTGATCGTGAATCAACTAATATGTTAAAGGTAGGTTATCAGAAAATACAAAGAATTAAAAATGTTATTCTTAAAAACGTGTAGACTGTATCTACTTATTAATATGAATGAATACATTTACTTATTATTGTATTAGATATTTAGATACAATATTTTTTTTATTGTTGGTACAGCTCCAACCACTTAGGTTATTAGTTTGTAAATATACTTAAATTTAATGCAGCATATTATGAATAAATACATTTATTTTCCTAGATTGAGTTATATATTTGAGAAATAAAATGTAATTTTATAATAGGTACCATTGCAGTAAAACAGTTTTTGTTCTTTTATAATTTAAAAATTCTTTGTGTTCGATATTTTACGGTAGTCTTATATTCACGATAAAATGATCACATTAGAAACCTACAAATAATTGTTAAGTACACAGAGGAACTCGACAAACTCAACATTCTCAATACCCTAGACGCAGCACTCGACCAAACGCAGACACCGGCAAACAAATTTAAACTTTTTTAAGAAAATCTTGTTCCATTTAATTTAAATATTATAATTTATAATTAAGAATATACATTAAAAAAATAATAGTAATTATTATAACAGCAACAACTAATGGCCGTTGTCTCCAATGTTTTATTTTTAGATCAAAAAAAATAAAAATAATTATTGTAATGTACCTATCTATTTCAGTTCTTGAGTGTTAACAACCGTAAAAGTCGTAGCGATACCGATCGATTGTTCTAAATTGAAACATTTAATAATGAAATAATTTTAAACGTTAAAACGTCCAAACCTACAGTACCTAGGCAGTTGCGGAGGTGGTTTTCGATACCTTTAAACGTTTTCGAAATCGACTATTTGGTTTTCATATGCATAATGTAATACCAGCTACAAACGGGAAATTTCTAATTTCTCAATAAAATTAAAATATAAATTATTTTCAATACACTATATATTTGGTTTATTGGTCAACGAATTTTATCAAATTGCTTGCCATAATATGTATACTGTGTCGTTGCACTCTGTTTCACTTTTAACTATACATATTATGTACTTTGTACATTGTACCTATAGTATAATAATAATATGATGTGCCTGCAATAATTTTTACGAACCCACAAAAATGATGTGCAATGTGAATATGGCTATAATATTATAATAGCCTCATATTATAATCTAACTCGTCGTAGGCAACATATTATAATATAATAAATAACAATAAACGTTCTCGTAATATATTCATTGATATAATATTATCTACATTGCATACATAATAGGTAGGTATATGATTTGTTGTATTGTAGTTAATTAATCCAATTACAATTAATATTCACAATATTTTGTTCTACAGAATAGGTATAATGTATTATATTATTATAACATGTTCAGCACTATGATTATTAGGTATACCGATAGTAATGTTGGCCCTTATACCGATTCTTTATTTACTTATTTTTCAATTATAATTTATATTATGGAGAATAGACAATATTGACATCGTCATTCTTAATTACGTGCTACTCGCCGAGTGATTTGCTCGATTATTATTATTTATTATATAATAATATAATATAGTCAATGCGTAAATACATCTGATTTGAATTTACTGAGGTGTAATAATATTACCACTGAAAATTCGAAGATAATCGACGCATATCCTAACCTCGGGATAAATCACTTATTGTACACGTATAACATTTCAACATTTTAAACGCATTTTAATTTTATCTAATAGGTGTAAGTAGATAATATATATTAAGTTCTTAATATTTTTTTGTCAACTGTATAAAATGTTTTTGCTTTGTTAAAGACCTCTGTATCAAGCTTAATGCTTCTTTCAGAAAGATGGAAGTGAAAATGAGAGTGATGGGTTGGGTTGGTATGAGGCAATTACTATCTATGTCAGTGGTTTTCTAAGAAAGTGTTCTTTCGGAGAAGCCTTTGTACTGATTTCAGAAATATGATTGAAACTTGAATTTTTAATTTTTTAAGTGAGAGAGGATTTGTTTTGTTTAATGAAGTCTTTAAGTGTAAAATGTCGATCAGCTCCTGCTAAAGGGTTTAAATGCGTTTTTATGCGTTATTATACCCATAATAATAATTATTATTACGTTTCAGCTACTATACACGCCTGATTGTTATATCAATTTTTATTTACTAAGATGATTTTTTTTTTTTTGACAGGTTTATACAGATATCTAACCTATGGAAAACGTTGCCGCAAGAGACGACCATTTCAAATTTTTTAGTTTCACCAAATTGAATGCTGAATGAAAATATTTATGACTTATAATTATATAGGTATATTATGCTAATTTGATAATCCAGCGACACGTACCTATACCAACAACAACAGCTATACATCAAAATACAATAATAACACTACATTAGTATGTACACTTATGTAGGAGAACCGTTCAGCGATTTCGAGCCACTTGTTAAACGGTCGTGACGACTACCGTGCCGTCTGCAGATTTATCGCATACGCATAAATGATAATAATAATATTATGTATGTATATATTATATTCAATATTATAATGGGTACCTATGTCTGAGCATTATAACTTACTTTTCTAAAATAATTTTCACATGGACGTCGCGTCATATCGGACAATGTGAACGTTTCACATCCCGTCGAAATCAAAGGATTATTTCGTGATCATCTCTGAACGCGTAATTGTTTAATGCATAATTCATTTTGTATAAGTGAGTGTTGTAGTATTATAGGAATGTGTACCCGAAATAATCGTATAATATAATATGTAATATGTTATTGTTTTGTACTGAAGATCTGATTTTCCGGATACGGTGAACATAGACGAACGCGTAACGTATGTAAACAGCACACACAATATTATTATTGTATACATTTTATATTTTCAAACGTCCGAGAAAGTGTCAAAATATTATGACTGTATAAAATTGTTATGGTTTTTACTGAAACATGCAATAATGTCCTTCTCACCTCCTCAAATAATAACCAAAATGGTATGTATATTATGATTTATAACATTCGTTAAAGGGATATGGTTTAAGTCAGCTATCTTTTAATTATTTATTCATTTATTTTGTTATTATTGTGAGTTATTAAAATTATCACATTTTTTATTGAGACTATATAGTCCACCTTCTACTCCGAGTCATGGCTAAACTCCCGAAACTCAGGAAAAGGACTAAAAAGTTCCTCCTATTATGCGAAAAATGAAACTATAGTCTATAGTAATTTTAATATAAAGTATAAATATATTATTTTTACTCGACTGACCCATTATTGTATGGTTGTATTCATGTACCTATCTATATTATCACGAAACGAATAAAACTGTACTTATAATTGATATTAAGTGAAATTTATGTTCAAAAATATTAATTATGAGATGAGACCATAGAGAAAGAATTTTTCAAAAAAATCATTATATAAGTATAATATAATGTACCTATAGATAGAATACACTTTGTCGTCGAGTTCTACAAATTCCTAAATCGAATAGAGGCTAGAAAGCCCGGATTCAGACCTGTAGGTGGCCAGGGGCAGATATACTTGCAGGTCGTATGCTCCCGTCAATAGAAAAAAATACAGCTCGTTTCTTATCCATGTTTGGACATTCTAATATTGGCCGCATTGGCATACACATAACTTTATAATTACTCACTAGCTGTTATGAAATAAAATCAGTAATATCACCATCATTGATTAATTATACCTAGTAGGCATTGTGTAAAATTAATCAATGATATAACTCTCATTAAATTTAAAGTAAAATAATTTTTTAGTTTCTTTAAAATAATATAATTTATTAGTTTGAACACGTATAGTTATTACTTAAATACTTATGTAAAATATTACCAAAGTACCTATAGGTTATAATGCGATATAAAATTAACACTTTGAAAGAATATGCTTATCTTTATATAATACCTAATGGGCAATGGCTATCTTATTATTATATTCAGTTATGTTTTCCTTATTTTTTTCTCTTCTTTGCTCCACTGAGATAATGTTTTGTTTCAGAGATTACTATCTATCGAAACATGTTTATTTTTATTTTTGAACTTAATAATATTATCTTAATACTCATTTATGTGTATCTGATTTAATTAATTATGACCAAATGGCCTAAATAATATCAATGTTAAAATAACCAATGCAATAACAATAACTGTAATTGTTGCTGTCGTCGTCGTTGAATCTCAAAAAATTTAAGTATTCTAAAAGCAGACGGAAATAATCGAAAACACTATATTTGGTAACAACCCGGTAGATAGTTCTGGACAGTGGACACTGATACGTACTAATTTCACAAGAATACATAATATAATATACTAATAATTTATTTTTCTCTAGTTAGTTTTCACATTAAAAATAACTTTAATGACCATTTAATAAAATTAGGTATAATTGTTCGCAAGTGTTTTAAAAACCATTTTGAGTTAAAGGATCCAAGGTATGTACTATACCTGGTGTCTATATAATGAATATATCGTAAAATATTATAAATAATAAAGTCGTAATTGTATTCATTTACATGTTACTCATTTGAAAATCAGCTAGGAATAGGAATATTATTATATTAAGCTATAGCCTATAAGTAGCTATACAAACATATTTTTAATTGTTGGATTGATTTATTTAATGTATAATTTAGATTCATAATATAATATTACAGCATACATAAATGTACGTACATTTTGATGATGGTATAATCCGTGTTTAGAAAAATATAATATAGGTAGGTATAATATAAACTGTAGAAAATAATCGTTTAACGTAAAATAACATTTTAACCGATAAAATGTAATTTAGGGGCTAAGATAGTCCTTATGGTGAAGAAAAAAAAGTTAAATAATTTTGATCCAGTACGCTCCCCTCATATTTTTTCATTACTATAAGAAAGTAATTTTAGTATACTATATATTTTATTAAATATATCAAATATATGTCATAAGATCTCCACAGTGAAGCTTTAATATGTTTTTTCTATTAAAACCTTTACTTATTATTTGAACTGTAATAGTATTAAATTATACTCCAATTTTCACCAGAATATCTATCTATATATATTTTATAGGTATATTTCAAAGAAAACGTTTATTCGACGTATCCTCAAACAAAATGTACCGCTAAACTAGCTGAGCTACTATAATATTTGGTGAGGTAAAGTGCGATTTCACGGTAAAATTGATCGAGAAAAAAATTATGAGATTAACAGTTTTTCTTAGTACCTATATATAGACATAAAATATTGATCTAAATCGCCATACCAACACGTATACTATGTAACTTAAGAATTATACGGTTGTACAAAAATCTATATTTATCCCGTAAAACATAATAATCATAATGTAGGTAGTGTTCGATGCATTTTATTAACTAACTTACTATATTATTATTATAGTCTCGATGAGTAATCAAATTCGACATTAGTTACCACATTACACACTAAAATTTTATAAACAGTAATCTTATAAACCGATTAATTGACATTTCAATTTAGAAACGTGAATTAATTAAGGTTCACCAATAAAGAAAAATTATACCAATATACCTATTATAGTTAAATTAAGTGCTTGACGGCCAACGCCGATGATTTAAAAAAACCAAAATGTCCACTTATAGAAATGACAACGGCACAAACCCTTTGCTGTATTTGGTAACAGATTTACTAAACTATATTATGTAAAGTACAACAAGTCTAATGTCTATAATAGTAAATATATAAAATAGCTGAATAGGTTATATAGTTGCTAGATGTACTGTCTACAGAAAATTAGGTTAACCGCTGACACCATGATAGGTAGGTATTAGAATAATAAAATTGTCTAGTTAACTACATCAATACTATTATTTATTATACCTATACCATAGACTGAGGTTAATTTCGAATACAAATATCAACAATAATAATATAAGAAGACGATCGATGATATGGTAAGTAAGTCTTCACTTTTTATTTTATTGTTTTCTCTCTATGCGATCGTATAATATAAAATGAAAAAAAAATGTTTCCCGCTTAGCCAGTCGTCAGGAACGATATTATCCGTTGACCACAATAAATTGACGTAATCAAAAATTCTAATACAAATAAGTATTTTCGAAGACGATTTCGCAGTGATTTCTATTTAAGCTCTCGGTGATGAATAATAATACATATTATTACAAAACTGTAGAAAATGTCAAAATGGAACATTTACCTGTGCCGCAATGTATTACCTATATTATACGCCTACTAATGTACGTTACTATAGACAGTTTTAAACATTTGGATCACCGATAAGACTTTTCAGTTAATTTTTTTTTGTTTCGAGTATGACCTGCACGATCCGTTTATGGGTTTAATTATTTTTTTATAAATCAATTTCTAATATTTTAATATGATCTAGTTATTATGGTACCTAATTACCAATTTTACTTCGATCGTGGTTAGATTAAAATAATGTTTAGTAATTTGGTTAGAATATAATGTATAAATATTTTTTAAGAAATATATTATTATAATTTAAATCAAAATCACATAGGTACAACAGCTTGACCAACTATAAAGATAGTATAGGTACACACTATGCACTATGCAGCTTTGCGGCCTACCTTCTTAAACATTTAAACCTCTAAAACTTATCCTAACCATATCAATATATATATATATAGGTATACAAACAAATTATCCCCGACAATTGGAAATCAAATTGTTGAACTATATACATAAATAATCCTAAACTATTGCATCTCTTGAACTTTTAGATTCTGAGTTGAACGTATTGATTTTACAATATGTGAGTTTTTTTCTGTTCGTACACAAGGTAAGTGGTAGAAATAACGCTTCGATTTTCAACTTCAGTATCTTTTCCAATGGGAAAGTGAATCTAATTGATGTATTTGGGAGAAAAATATTTAAAATTCCCAGTACCTAGCTTTTAAAATACCCGGGAACAATATCGATAAAAAAATATCGGTCAAAAAACTTGAAAATGTAACAGGTACAAGGTTCCTCGAATGTTGTTGTTAGTAGAAATTAAAGAAAAAAGTAGAGCGTAAATCCACAATGATTTTTTTATGAGCGTCTGAAGTTCAAATTTTCACAAAATTCGTAAAAATCACGTAAAATTTTAAATTATTTTAAGTTAGAAATTCATGAAAAATGTTCTTTTAATATTTAAGATTTGAAAATTTAATACAAGATTCCTCGTAAGTATGCTTACTTTTATCAATAAAAAAAATATCTACCGAAAAGTCAAATAAAATTGTTATAAGCATTTAAAGTTCAAATGTTGACAACATTTATTAAATTGATAACTTACAAATTAATTAGTAGTTATAATAGTAGTTAATTAGTAGTATTAGCTCATGAATATTATTATTATATGCACGTACGAAATATATTGAAATTCCACGTTAATTTTTAAATTTACACTAAAAATAAATTTAAAATAAACATAGGTAACGTTATTAATTATAAAAATTAAAATCATAATACTTATTCTACAGCGTATAATATAGATCCATTGTATAGATTTTAACGTTTATAAACACGATTTATAAACATAAAAAAAAATGAGATAAAGTTCTAACCTCAGCACGAAGTCATGACCGGTTCATAACTAAATAAATATAATAGCAGCTAAAAATCCACCGAGCGATTTCGACAAATTGTAGTTATTGGCAAACACCTAAAACAAGTCCATATACCTAATAAGCTGATCAAAGCCGCGTTCTTTAGCAATGCAATGGAAATGCATACGATTATATTTCGGGATCGTTATTGCAAGTATATAATCAGCCGACAGTGCATATTATTATTGTATTACGACGATAATATAAAAACGTTGTCACGATCCGACGGCTGTATAATATGTATGCATGTACCTATAATGTGCCCATACCTATATAGCATAATATATCAATGACTTCGATCGACCGAATCGCGATGTGTCAATTCGTTCGACTCCGCGGTGCAGAAATGAATAATCGAGCGAAAATGATAGTAAGCATATTGTATTATTAGAACACTGTATACCTAGGTACTCAATATGTTGTGCTGCAATTCATTGCACGATCGGTCTGCGAATGCAGGAGATACGTCGTAAGTATACCTATTACAGTTGTCGCGGGATAGTGGTCGGTTGAATTTTAGACTTTGTCTATAATATTATATTATAGGTAACCCGCTACAGTACAACAGGTTCGGCGATGTGAAGATTTCGGATGGCGATCTCGCAAGATGAAAACCACGGGTCTTAAATGAAGATATTGCGTAACGGCGAGGTTTTATGCAAATATATACGCTGCAGGGCGATTCTTTTCACAGAAAACGCTCGTCATTTTGCATACGAGACATCGCGATAATGATTTCTTTGGGGCCTTTTCCCCCTTTTAAACACGATTGCGGTGATATTTTTAGTTTGATATTATTGTTCTGTAGTAATTAGGTGTACAGCAGAACATTTTTCCAAAAATGATGACTTATAGCTTTTTTTTTTTTTATATTACAGATATCTAAGAGTCTGAACAAATAGTTTTTCCTTCTATTGACAAGAATAATAATGAAGACTATTGATATTATAGGTAGGCAGTTGAACGTATGAGCATCAAACTCGATACTTAAAATATAAACTTTAAGAGGTTTAAAAACTAATATTTCAATATTTGACACTTAATTTTTTTAAATATATTATGATACGTACATAGAAAAAATATACGCGGTTTTCCAAAATTTTGAAATAAACTGAGAAATACATCAAACTATATGTACTTTTATAAAAAAAAATATCTTTCTTTTTCAAAATGATAAGACAAAAATTGATTGCAATACCTATGTGAGCGTTAACCTAAAAAGATTTTCACTCTGTATGATGTTATATAATATTATACTTATATAGTTTTATGTTTGACACTTTTCTTAAATCCTGACGGCGGCTGTTATTTTATCTTAAGCAATATGCATAATGTAATAATTAGTGTTTGAGCCCACACAGTGTACAATATGCTCAAATATCTGAACAACAACAGATCGTGATTTTCATTTTCAACTTATTCGTCTGTTTCATCAGGAGCTATAATATATTATATTATGTAATGCACTGCGCATGCGTAATAATATTATTTACAAGCTCAAGACGTGATATTTCGAGTAGGTACACACAAACTCATATTTCCTCTTGGACAGGTTTGGATATGTCTTTTTCGACAAACGTCTCCGGTGATGTTGATTTTTAGTATATCTATCAATGAACTGCACAAGTATGAATTTGAATGATAAACAAAAACAAAATTTCTTTTAGTAATAACAATTATAATAATCAATAACTAGGTAATAAGGGTTCATTATTGTATGTTTTTATTTTATTTAGAAGTACCTAAAGTAACTAAAGTTGTACCCACCTAGTGAAATCAATAATATTTTTATAAAATATTTTAAATTAAAATAACTAACACGGGCAACGGCTCTTATTTAGCGCAGTTGGTTTATCAACCCCGATAATGACAGCGAGTACAGCGGCTATAGTCGATCTAAAATAAAATGTTTTAAGAGCAATATTGGTTTATGAAAAGATAATTTTAACCGCAATCGGTAAACTCCCGCTTATAATATTACACAGAGGTGTTTATTTTCAACATAGATACATTTTAAATAATTTATTCTTTATCTATTAATTGCACACGCCGGATGAGAAAACAAATATCTTTTCGATTTGAAGAAATTCTGTGAAATTTACAGTTATATTATTAATAATATTTTTCCAATTATTAAAAATGATTTAATTTTGTTAAGTAGGTACGTCATGAGAAAAGGGTTGGAAATAAAACGAAAAAAAAACAAAACTGAACAGAAATAGGAAGAAATAGGACCGGAAGTGACGTTACGCTTGCCCTTGCGGAACATCCGGCTGCTCCTCGACCAACCGTGTACTAGAATATTTAGCTTCCACCAGGATTAGTCAGTAAGTTTTACCAAGGACTCTAGGCTGATAATTTTTTTTCTCGAAAACAATAGAAAAGGCCGGACCCTCGTATCATTTAATATGGATGTGCTGCGGCTCCGGTTGATGGTCAAGTTGTTATGTGTAGTATTATACCGCCCATATGATATTATAATACCTAACAATTTATTATCAACCGACTAAAGACTAATTAAGAACGATCCTCGCAATTATCGAATTTAACCTTCGAGATTCATTGCATCGGTGATAATCACCCGCTATAGAGTATAGAGACGACAAAGAAATCGATAATAATAAAAATAACAATATATAGGACATATGTACGTATAGGTATTTCCAAAATTATTTAGAAGTTGGCCATCTATGTATTTCGCTCAACCGATGGCGTACACATATCGCGAAAATTCGGATTTTTTAAATAATTATAGACGTCAAACGCACGTCGTATAGATATCTATTCGCATTATGAGTGTCAAAAACCCACACAAGACGGTACAATATGCTATACACTCATTAGATAAACGCTCAATATTTCACCGATAAATTTTTCTTTGATTTATACTTTTAAAAAACAATTATCTATAATGATACAGCTCGAAAACCGCGTGTAGCCACATTTTATCCGACATTATATGTGTCTTGGATACAGTAAACGACAACTTTCTAAGCGTGACTATATTGAACTCGTAATACCTACCTTACTTATTTAGGATGGTACCTATGGAATGAATATAATTTATCACCAAACAGCGACGTACTACTTTGGGTTTGTAGCATGCATTTTTAGTGTGTTTCTAGTATACTTGCGGGACTTGGGTTAGGTTTTCCAGTATCAACGTTTCGAGATTATATTTCAAAAAACGTCTAATGAGACGACGATCTTAACGCGCATTCTGGGAAATGTTCACAGGTGGTCATCAATTCGCCCACTTTGAAAACAATGCGAGATTTATTGAATAGGAAAATTTTATGTTTGGCATGTATTAATTTACATTTGTGCGATTGCTGTGTAACAACATCCATCGATTCTATAGTTTTATACCAACATAATATTGTATGGTTTTTTTCACTTAAAAATGCATATTACTTCTTTCCTATGTCCTCGAATTGATTCTTCCGGTACCGTTAATTATTATAACTCAATCGGTTCGATCGCATTCGTTTCTTCTTTTTCGTATTATTATTAGGCACTTACCCACTTCAATTCTTTATACTCGCATAATAGTACAAGAACACAATAATATTATGTATATACAAATAACAAACCGACGCTATATCGTAATGTACAGTAAGACACACATATATATTATGTTTACCTACCCCGCCCAATTATACAGTTCGCAATTAGATCTGTGTTTGTTCTAAATAGATATATAATATACTTTCTTCAGATCACGACCGGAGGAATACCTAACCTGCGGCAGACGCGTGTAATATTCAACAACAACGGCAACACAACAACGGACAGATAATATTGGAATTTTCCGGTCAGCGCTCGTATAATGCGTATTTTTGTATAGTGTGTGATGAGTGAAGAAGAAATACGTCAACGGAACGACCCAATTTTGTGTATGACGTGTGTAATGTGTAGTGTGTGTGTGTTTTACGAGAAAACTCGAAGAAAAATCGTTTTCGTATGTGTCGTTTCGCTCTGCACCGTTTTATATATTATTATTATATTATTATTATTATTATGTGTTAGCACCGGGGTTTATAATAATAATAATAATAAGACAGTGGAAAACGTGCCCATCTATAATGGACCGTAATATACGTCACGTAATATCCTCCGGACACGTAAATCAAATAATTGGCACTACGCGCCGTGGGTGTGCATAGCCCAGTTCTAGAAGATAAAATAACAATAGATAGCTGATAACACTTGTGAGTTTAAGATGATAGGATACACGGTGGATCTGTATTACATATTATATATATATATATAGATGTACACGTAGGTACATCGATCCGTGATCAAAATAGTAGATATTATTATAATCGGAATGTCAGGTGCGTATATTTCCTTCGAAACAGATGTGAAAAAAAAATTACACACATATAATACAATTTATATTATTATTTAATTTCGGTGTTATAGTTGGTGCAAACGGGAGGAGACTACCTATACTGTGACCGGTAAATTTGTTATTTGTTATTTTAATGCGCGTGATTAAGAAAATAAAGCCAATAATAATATAACACTAATAAAATATATGAAAAAATTATTTATAATTCGTGGTAGCTAGCGATACAAAATTTTACAATAAACGATTTATAAGTCATGAACACGACTTCATGAATATGAATAATGTATGGCCATATGAGGAAATCGGTCCTCCCAAAAATTATTTGCGCCTATATATTCGGTATAATATAGGTATAATAGGTTTAGTGTTCCTACTAATTTAATTCTCGTTATACACGTGTGTATATATATTATTACTTGAGCAATATAATATCAAATCATATATAGGTATAATAGTACCTATACATAGATTTTTATAAAATTATTATGTTGAGTATAGTTAATAATTTCATTGGTATAGATGTTATCGGTATTTTGTCTGTTAAAAGATAGCTAAACTTTAGAGATAAAATAATTCGTTAGTTATCTATTGTGAAATGTTGTAATAATAATTGTGCTTAATTAATCCCATGACCATCAATCATAATAGTATAATAATATATTATGTTAATGAGGAAGTAAAATTACAGACTATTATTAGTTGTAGGTAAATAAATATTTATACAGAGTGATTCACTAAGCATGCTCATTACTCGCTATCTTTTTTCTTTAATAACGCAGTCATAAAAATTTGATTTTGAAATTTTTAAAGACCATATTTTTAATACTTTGGATTTTTTTACCATTTGAGAAGTTTTCTGTGGCTACAGAAACTTCTTTTTTTCAAATGAAGATAACCTCTTTTACTTAAAATTATTCTCCAGACAATTAATTTTTTAAATATCAATGTATCCTAGTCAAAATTTAAATGAATGGTTTATGACTTATGACTTATTAAACTTAAATAAATGTTCTATAAGAATAATGATCTACGCTGCATCATTAATACTCTGGTGCCAGGCTATGACTAAAGATACAACTATTAAAATATATATGAATATAATATTAATATATTTGTTTAGTCATGTCCATATTAGTAATTTTCCAGACAATATTATAACATATTATTATTGCAAAATGCTAAAATAATAATATAGCTTAGGCACCAACTACTTATTTTTTTTAAATCAATTAAAATTTAAACAATAACTCTCCTTCATGTCATATCCAACTTTTTTTGTAAACAACATTGGTAAACAAATAATATTACATAACATATTTTATGTGTATAGGAAATCAGCATACGTACCTATCGGCTATCTATTATCCTTAGACCTTAGTATATATTATTTAATAACTCTCTGATACTACTTGTTCACGTCAACATTTTCAAAAAAATCTTCTGCTGAATAATTCAAAGTAATAAAATATGGCTTTTTATTTTAAGTGCAGCTTTTTACGCCACAAGACAGGACACTCCTTAAATGGTACACAAATCTCAAGTATTCAAAAATTTGGTATTTATAAGTAATATTAAAAATTTCAAAATCAGATATTTGAATAGGTGCCTTATTAAAGAAATAAAGTCAATGAGCATTCTCGGCGAATCGCCCTGTATATATGTACATATGTAGCACATGCCAGTCTAAAAATTCTAATTTTATATGATTTTATATTACCAGTTATATAGATTATAAACAGTAAATACGTAGTGCAAAAAATGAATAATACATTTTTTTAAATTATTTTATCGTTCCATACTATGATTAACACCTATAGACACCATCTAGTATATGATTATTTTTTGAAATTCATTAAAGTGAATCCATATTTTATTCTGCTTCTATATAAGAGTAATAAGCTAGTTGAAATTCGTCGTTATTTTTTCTGATCTGTGATTGAAAGTGTTTTCTTTTTTTTATGAAACGCAAATATTATAGTACTTGCGCGCGCGCGTATGGCTTTTATTATAGGTAATATGGATGACATGGAAATAAAATAATTTTAAATTGTTCTCAGAAAATGATATTATTATTATGATTGTTTCTTCGTCTAAAACCGTAATCAGAACACCGCAATAAAATTATGTTCAACAACACTCGTTCCAGTATGGTCCGTCCTCTAATAGCATAAAGTACGTCCGACTTTTATTTAATTTGTCTTAAATAGTTACACGGCCAATGCGCAAGTTATTAGTTATGGCTAACTGTATAAAACGGCAATTAAAAAATATAGAATATGGCATTTATAATAATATTATAAATAATATGTACCCATTATTAGGCTGTATAGATATCGCACGCAGCCACGCAATCGTATGATGTAGGTCATTACGAATTATAGTACCGTACAAGTAAGTATTATACACTCTCGTGTTGATGTTTAAACGATATTGTGTGTTCAATAAATTAATTGTACACCCAAACGCGATTGTCTCAAGATATCCAGAAATTAAACGGCAAACGTGCCCCTATACATAGGTCAACACATTCAAAAGCCTTTTGTTGCAGTTAGTGAGGTATAATATAACAATACGCATTCTAATAATTATTACGACAGTGACCGTTACTCTGCGTTACAAACCGTTATGCACCGATCCGATGATCGACCGTTGATTTGTTTTTAAATATCTTTGTACTTAGTTCAAACAGAGCTTGGTCGACGGGACCTACTATTTTATATGCATATTCTATAATGTAAAATCATATACCTACGCACCTAAATGTCACATGATATTTTATTATTATAAAGTTTGTCACATTTACCACGACGCGATACAATCGGACATGGGTTTCCGTCGAAATCAAATTTAAGTTTGATTACAATTTAAAAACAAATAGAAAAATAATATGCGTTCTTATGTATTTAAATAATTTAATAGTTACGCTTGTGTATAGTGATGTACAGTATATTGTACTATTGGGTATATTATTATTGCAGACCGACGCAGTTGGATGGCATAAATCTATATATAATAATATATTATTAGACATTTAAACATAGCAAACCTAACAAAAATAAATAAATATACATGTTTTATCGTACAACTCAACAAAATATATTCACTATGCTTAATTTATTGTTGATTCAGGATAATTATTCCTCCATCATATGCATAAACATATTTCAAAAATACCCATTAGGTAGGTATATTATATTTAATTGTATTACGTCGTGTACGATAAATTATAATTTATAGACTATATATATTATTATAATGACTAGGTACGTTGAGTAAAGTGGTTATATAGTCGAGGTTATATGGTGATCTAGGACAGAATATATTATGTCTGTACTGTAGATTTAGTAAAAAAAGTCACTGATTAAATGATTAGGTACTGTATAATATAGTATACCTATTATACAATTACATAACTATATCATTGGCGTTTATGGTAATATTATGAATTTCCACCACAGAATTACAGTTGTCTCGTCCATGGTCCACTATCACGTTTCACCACAAAACAAATGCAGAATATGATGAACACAAACATTGCTATTCAATATACCACGGTATTGCTAAACTGTTTGCGTATAATTTATCGTATATTGTTTACGTAATTTTTAAAAATAATTCAACCATTAAAATATGTCCAACTTTTAAACTAAACCATGAATTATATATTATTATAATATTGTGATCGAGTAGACCTGTGTATAAATCATAAGTAAGCATTATACTATTATTGTTGTGACAAAAGAACCGCAATTGCCAAATGATTTATCGATATTAAATTGAGGGGGTACCCATTCTGTGATGATATTATATTATATTATATTAAAATATTATAATCTGATTATCGATATATGCGACCCCGTAATAAAAATATATAGATACATAATATTTTATACGTACTTTTATCGTATACCTACTGTGTAAAAATTAATGAGATTTTGCGTTAGTTGTTTTTCATAATATTTTTTTAGTAGTAAAGTAAACCAATTCATTGATATTATTAACAGGTGGTGTGTGTGCAATACAATTTTTCTAGACCTAGTGTGTAACGTATAAAATCGGTTTTGGCCAATAATAACATAATATCACTACTCAAGTAGGTACTCAGCATACATTTTAATTGATAGGAATTACTGAATACATTTTTAAAAGGCTCATAACCATTAAATACCGTAAAATGGTACCTATCAGTTTTTATCAGAACCTTAGTATAATATGTTTTTCAAAAATAAAATAATTTAGTACTGGACTGGAACTAGTTAGAATCGAAAAGCCTAGAAGTTTTATTAAGGTATCTTCACACATACCTACCAATAACTACGTGTCGAAACAGGTATATATGTCCATCCTTGTCAATCAGTCGGTATAGTATAAGGTATAACGTTGCCGCGAGTCTAAGTCATTCCGAACCAGATGTTAACCAGATAAATTTGTTTGACTAAGTTTCACATATATTAATACAGTATTGCCTGTTCATTCTACAACATAATATTATCAGGACATTAAATGCTCTGGAAGTTATACATTTATATACCTATTCCATTGGCGGAAATAGAGAGGGAGTGCCGAAAAATCTCAATCAAGTCCTCTCAAACAATATGTACAAACGAGACACTGTATATTATTATACAAAAGTCATATTATATACCTACTCGACAAAATATTACATTAAATCTCCAGACTTTCTCCAGCCACCTGTAATACGGGGTTATACATTCAACTTATAGAAACAATGTCTCGGGGCTGAATCCCCTCTCCCACCACTAAAAATTTCGCCAATTTTCAGTCCTAATATATTACCAAAATGTTCTTCTCGACAAACCACCTGCAGGACACAGACGTAAACGTGCGACATCGTATACGATATTTAGACGAGTAAACGTATACGCGCAGTGTCTCGCACAGCGCTCTGAAGTAGGTACAATACCGGCACATAGGTAACAATGTAATGTATAAAATATAAATCCAATTTTATTTTTAACACTAATATTCAATTATATACGTACACGCGTGCAGGTGTAACCTATATGTACACGATGGTCATCGTGCACAATATGTACAACACCGCTTCGGGGTCATTCCTAAATTATGTATGTATTTCGACTAGAAAATAAGCGCATATAAAACGTGATACATATTGCACACTTTCAAAAATAAGAAAGTACACGTCTTATTGTCAAAATTTTAAAAATACATTGGTAGGTATGCCTACACACCCACAGCACGATGACGTTTTTTCACGAATGAAAAGGCCAACGGTCTCATAGAAAGTACAATATGCGCATATATAATAACAACAACAGAGACATCAACAACAACAACAATAATAATAATAATATAAATTCGCTGCTCGAACGATTCCGGTGGTAGGTATATAACATCGCTCTCCTACGCCTCCGCCGCAGTTGCGTCACACCGGTCGCGGCTTAACGCTGTTATTATATTTTATCATAATATGTATATAGGTACGACTGTGGCCCGTGCCCGACGCAAATGACCAAGTAGCGCACAAAACACACACGACTATGTCTGTGACTTGTGGATGAACCCGGAGGGCACGTGATTGTGTGATTATTAGGGCTTGAACGCCGCCAACCGATGCACGAAATGATATATTAGATATATATATATAGGTACGGCGATTCGTGTTGCGACGAGAAAAAAAAACTATATACCTATATTTATATAAATCGATTTCTCTTTCTAGGAAAATCGAACTATATTGCGGAGGAAACGCGTCGCAGGTATAGGTAGGTAGGTATGGTTATCGACGGGCGCCAGCTGTTTTCTAAGACGTATAATATAATAATAATATATAGTATATAGGCGTATACCTACATCCAACATTGTCGTCAGAAAATAGCGATTCGAACGCGATGCATATATTATAAATTTCACGCGAAGCTTTCGAATAGAATTAATATTATGACAAGTAGATAGACGCGTCAACCAGTCGGAGAGACGAATTCGCAAATGATTTCGATTAATATACTGCGGGGTGATTTTATCAACTGTAAACTCTCATCGTCTATTAAATAGGTAGAATTGTACGAAATAAAATTTAAAAAATGTGTACGTTTTGTTTTTACTATATTGCCGTTTTTGATAGGCTCTTATTGCGATATCTCGATTAAATTTTTACTCTTTTGAATGTCAACGTGGAATGCGCACTATTCGTTTCTTAATACATTTTCCGTCCAAAAATATAAATATAATTATTTAAAAACGTTAGTACTTTTCGAGGCAATGCGTGCTTACTGTCCCAGTACAGAAATAATTTTTGACGAATTTTCGATCTCGATTGTCTGCAGCAGCGCAAAACGTGTACAGAGAATTTAGAGATTTTCTGATTTTGTTCAAAATTATTAGTGTTAGGTATGACCATTGATTATACATAGTAAATAATTAATGGTATTATTAGTTATTACTCATTACCTACCCGTTTACTCCGTGCACATTGCTACAGATACGATATTTTTAATGCTTACTTTTTTCCGTAGTTCTACAAATATTTTTCAAAACGATTATAGTTAATTTAGGTAAACACATTTGATTGCATGTAGTACCTGTTGGTGTTTGGTAATCTCATAAATATTGTCAATTTTAGATCAACCAGTAATACATAATATGTCAAAATTTTATATTATAGGTACATTTACCTTTCTAGAAAGTGCCGTTCGAGAAAAAACACATGCTTGTAGAATAAAAATAATATTCCTTTCCACGAATGTACAAACCATTGTAGTGGTTAACTCATCAATTTTATTTTTTTATTATCAAATATAATATACTTTTATAAAAATTCCACCACAATATGGGACGTACATACTTACATAGTTACCTATATGTACTATTATAATTATTGTTTTATAAAAGATACAATGCTATATATAAAATCAAATTGACAAGTAATTGTTCAACTTGACAGTCATTGTGTGCTCCGTTAACACAGACTTGACATTGTTTTGACGAGTACCTAATACCTATTTGAAATTAAAATCTTTATGAGTGTTTTGCTTTCACGGAATTTAATTTCAAATGTACATTATATAGAGATAACGAAGCACAAAAATATACAAGGTGATACAAATTACAAGGTTACTAACAGTTACCACTACTTAAACGTTTTTTTTTCAAAATACTCAAAAATTTAAAGAATGTTCATAGGTTCCTACTAATAAAATAAAAAATCATTCTGAATGTACGGCATATATCTATTGTTCGGTATATAATTTTTCAATAACTGAAATTTTTATTTTATTTTATTAAACACAAACGTTCATTTTTACTTATAAATATAATTTCAACAATATCAGCTTCATATTCTTAAATTAATCAAAGTTGTTACAAATTTGAATTCGCTAGAACATATTATAAACCTACATTTCTAATGTTCTTATCGTGTTTTTACAAAGCAAAATTAATATTTTAAACCATATGTAATGTTGACAATAATTTTACAGCAAAGTTATCGAACAATACATTGTTTTAAAAATGTTTTCAATTTTCTCGTAGCTAGTGAGAATTTTAGATTTCTGCCACCTCCGCAAAAATTGTTTTCATCTAAATGTAAAAAACTATACAACAAACAACTATTTTTAGGGCTGCACTTTTACTGCCTCGGCGGATGTTTATGCAAAATAAAATAAAGCCACAATGAAACCTATGTAGTTGTCTTACTCCCCCGGAGAATATAAAACGAACCAATCCCCCGATTGTGATAAAATATATTGTGTGTATAAAAACTTTTTAATTTATTCCACAACATTTTACGATTCATATAAAATAATATAATCGAAAACTTTTTGTAAATTTGTCTGTATAGTATTATATTTACTTTGTATTATGATCCATAACTATATAACATATTGCACTCTCAATTAAAGGTTCGCTAGATCTAATGGTTGGTTCGACTGACTTAGAGTTTTTATATATAAATAAAAGTAGGTATTATTATAGAATATTAGAAAATAATATGCGCATAAATATTTGTAATTAAATAAAATTCACAAACGCCTTCTTTAGGTAATAAATAAATAAATAAATGACAAATAAATAAACACTTAAAAAGTTTACTTTTAATATGTGAAATGTGAAAATAATATAAAAATGTAACTTCATTACGCCATTCAACCAGCCACATAATATTATTCTCTAATATAATATAACTATATAACTATTATCTCTCTGTCTCATCATAATATTAATTTATATATTATTATATTCGATAAACATACAAATGTAATATACAATTCTGGGGCCTGATGTGGCTATCAGTGGTTTGACTCAGCCACTAACGTGTTCTGGGGTCAAGCATTGGCCGACGTCGCTAGTTCCCGGATTGGTGACCATCACACGGGGTTTTAGTGACTTATCCTCGCCCCAAATACACGCGTGTTCCTAAACCGACCTAACCCCCCCTAAAAAATGCTAATGACCATAATATAGTTGTCGATGCTTAAGATCGATGAGAAAAAAATCATCATAGTTCGGTCGATTTAAAATCATAACTTTTTTGAAATATTTAGACCCAATTACAGCGAGAAAGTCCTTGTATACACCTATAGTATGACTATATACGTATCATAAACATTATTGTCTTTAAAACCGATTACAACAATGCACATTCCGATTAGAATCGTCCGGCGGGTTTGCTCCATCAAACTTTGCAGTCCATTGTTGTTTTTTTTTTTTTTTATCCACCCGAGGACCTACTGCTCGCGATCACAATAATATGATACCTACATTGCCCAGTATACGATATTGTTATGATAATCATAGGTACATCGATACGATTTATGGTCCATAATATACCTATATTATTATCGGTATATGTTTGAAACCGCAGGACTCGTGTCGCGTTACAACACGCCGGCCAGAACTGCTTTCGTATTTCAATATTATTTTATATATTATTATTATTATACATTTTATACGTACCCACCCATACCTGCCTTTATAATATATTTTATTTTTATTACAAGCACAACACTACTCTGTTTTGCGCTGCCGTCCGTCCACCAACGGTTACACACGGCGGCGGTTGCTCGTGACCGGTCGAGACCACGCGCGAGCAAAGCCCTCCAAGCGGTATGACGTCTATCTATTTTTTTGCAATTTAATGTGTATCGTCCCCGCTGGCTGTGTTGTAATATACTCCACACCCTGTCTGCACAATATGTGTGTGGTGTGGTGTGGTGTAGTACTGCTGTAATTTTCCCGACGTCCTTAGAATAAAGGTACAACATTTAGTTTCACGTGCCCAGGCGCATAGACATCATGATACTATATAGCTATTATATCGACTGTGGTAAACTCTGCAGTTTTCTTTTTAGGTCAGATGGGTACTTGCCCTGCTACAATATCTAATTAATTCTTCACAATAATCGATTTATCACGATATAATATTATAATATCACGAAGATTTTGCGATTACCTATTGCGGTTTAAAAAACGAAACAAAGCTACCCGTAACAAATATATTACAACTTACTATTATAATATTAAGTGGGTTATATATTATTATTATAATATTTATATAAGAACAGTTTGTAAAGTCGTCTTTTCGTGGGTGAGAGGTATGCATATTATAGATTTATCATTTGTGGTGCAGATGATATCGTGTTATTATTGATACCTATTTATTTTGCCATAAATATTACATTAACTCAAAAGCTGCTTTAGTTATTACATTTATTCCAATAATCAATACTGTGATTTCATTTTTCTAAGACAAGTTGTTTTTTCGTTATAATGTATAAATGAATATGCACTTTGCTATTTTAAAACCCAAAGTTTCATCATAAGACTAATAATATAATCCAAATTGCAGAATGAACACTATACTCATTATAGACAATCAAAGAGTAAAAATTTGGAGGATTTTTCAATCATTGAATTCAAATTATTTTGCATAATATATAGCATATTTTAAGGATAATATTTAGTCTATTTTTCATATTTAAGAATATAGATTTATTGTATTTTAATAATAATATTTAATATCCATAAAAAAATAATCGAAATTCTTTGTAATTGTTTCGTTTAAAAAAAAAAATTATATAAATCGTTTAATAAACTTGTTTGATTTTATCATATTTATAATTTATAAGTATACAAAACATAATCCATGTGTAGAACTATTTATTATTTACAGTATAATATAGTATAATACTATTTACAATATATTATTTAATAATAAGCACACAATATGTTTCATACTTTCATGTAGGTATATAATATCTTAAGCCTCGAGGGATATGAAATATCTTCAGGTGTGATCATATTTTGAGGATATCTTATCAGTTTTTAATGGATAATATTTCAATCTACTATAATAATTAACACACCATCGGTATTAATACAGTTAGAATGTAATTATTTTTACAGTTTTTTAAAAAATGTTTCTATAACAACTGAGAATAATCAATTATGCACTTTATGGGAACTCCTCTCAATATACCATCTGCGTACATACGCATTCTATTCAGTCCTAATTGTGAAATGTTTGAAGCACTATTCTTAAGGTTATAATGACTTTTTACTGAAAAAATGAACACACATCCTTTAATTAATAATAATTCAACACTACGAAAACGATACATTTGTCGTAAAAAATATTTAAAACTATAATATAATATAATAATTATATATTATTATTAATTGACATTATGGTCTATGAACAGTAAAATTCTTTATTTATTAATGCACACACATTTTTGTAACGAAATCCAAGTAGATTTTCATCGACACGTTTTTATAGACTTAATTATAATTACGGTTACCTATAGTTTTTTATTATTACAGAATAATAGAATTAATGTAAACGCAATTGAGTTGAAGACTTTTCAGTAATTATACTAAGTCATAGGATTTCTATGTTATAGGTCCACCTACTATAATACATAGTTTATAACATAACTAAAGCTGTGGTCCATCACCGTTTTCTAGTGTGTTTCGTTTTCTTTTGTGCATTCGTAATATAACTATTGTATTAATAACAATTTAAACTTCGATCAAAAGTACGCCCATAACACCTTTACGACTTCACTTCATACATAGGTACAGTACTATACTTCAAGTTTCAACTATTTAGAGTGTGTGGTTAAATAAACGATGACAATTAATATTGATTATAATTTACTAAACGTTAGTCTTACAAACGTTCAAGATTCGACATTGGTCACATAGGTATACCTATAGGGTACCTATCTACTGGTTACTCACATTTGCCGGACCTAGAATCTATAGGCACTTAACTGCTGTTTTACAAGTCCGAAATATGTACTTCGAAATCACGTTGTCACGAAGTAATAATCACCATTAAGATCATTTTTTAATCTTTTGTTTATCAGCAAAAATACTAAAAATATCGTGCGTGATACAGATCAGTATACAATATTGCCTAACATATTAGAACTTATAATTACATTTTATTCAAATTACCTTTGTATATCCTTTTGTTTTCAGTCTTATTTTTAATGACTATTATCGCTAAACAGAGTAATATTATTATTCACCAAGCATGCATGCTCACTCCCATCCCCTCCTTAAATTATTAAATTATCCATATTCTGATTTATAGAATTTTAAGTACCTATATACTTAAAACATATTACTCTCGACTTTTTATTCTATGTAAGGAGTGTTCTTCAGCGATAGAAACATTTAGGATGAGAACTACTAATTTTTTTTCTCACTATAAAATATAAATTGTGGTAAGGATAATAATTATAGTCCATAGTGTAATAGCAGTTTGGAAGATATGAGGGCTATGATGATTTTAAAACTACCTATAATAATCTATTAATATTTCATAATTAGTTATAATTATCTAAATATAATAAGATTATTATCCTTTACACATACATTTTAATAGTTCGGAATGTAGTTTAAATTTTGATTTACATAGGTACCTTTACTTACAAGGTACATCAGCATTAAAAATATAAACTGGTTGACAATTAACAGTAAACAATTATTTAAAAAATAAGTTATAATTGATGTAAGACTTACTCTGTATAAAAAATGAGAGTTTTTATAAATTCAATCCTTAAAAGTGTAGGTACTTGAAAATGACAAAAGTCGGATATAGAATGATTAACGAATTACTATAGGTTATAATATTATTATTGAGGTATGCTTGGCGTGATTAAATCCCTCGTAAATAATAATATTGTCCGTTGTGTTTGAGATTAAAAAAAATGGTCGAAAGTTCAAACGACCATAATATTATTATTATTTCCGCGTTAATGTTGAATATTATTATCTACCCGAAACCTATCTAAACGTATGGGATTGTCGTCTTTTTACGGTGTTATTACAATGTCCATTTGTGCGGAACTCAACACCACGAGCCACGGTCTAGTGGAATTATTCTTTGCCCAATAGCGTTTAACAGACAAAACAATGGTCTTCTAAATACGATCTGGTTCAGGCAGCAATGACTCTCGATTAGATGTAATCTCGCGATTGAGTAATCCTTGTGGACTTGTGGTTTGTTATAAGCATCCGACGAATGTCTAAATAACAAAAAACATGAACCCGAACAAAGTATTTATGCAGAATCACAATGATTCAAATAGGTAGGTAATACATATTTATTACCTGCGTGTATTGATATGGATCTATATATAAGCCGCAACTACGTAACTACAATATTATAGCTCGGCGCAATCTAATTTGTGATAAAGTCGCATTTTATGTATATAAATTATATAAATATATTACTATGTGAAAATAAATACGTATAATTTATAATTCCGTTAGGTAACAATGACACGCGTACCTAATTAAAATTATTTTACAGTAACTATATTATAAAAAAAGAATCATTTAAATATTTAACTGACAATGGAACAATATAAAATGAGTAGACTGAAATACTAAATAAAATTATTCAATGAACTTTTTGAAAATTTTCGCAATATTCTTAATACAATCATTTTTATACATTATCTTCGATTCACACCTACGAAATTTCAATTCGATAATATTATAATAGGTATGTGCTGATTGTAAAAAAAATTATTTATTTTTAATCCATAAACGAACTTGGTAGTAAATTTCTACCTAATAATAAAATCGTATTTTTATAGTTACACATAATAAAACATGTTTAGTAATTAGTGTGGTATCTAATATCTATATGTATATTTTATACTTTTGTGGCACCTAATAATTAGCAAACTAATTTGATTTTTCGTCATTATGATATCATCAACCTTAAAATGTAATGTTACAATACAACTTAAAATAAAAAAAATTGGGATTGAATTAAAACATTTCACTTCACGAAACATCTAACCCATGCACTGCCCACATTTATTTTACTAACGTAATACAATTTAAACACCTTCAGGAGTGATTAAAATTTTAATCAAATGAATAATGATCATATAGGTATACGAATTGCAAGGCGTTTAAGTAACAAATATTTGCACCTTTTAATTTGATATTGGTAAATATCAATTATTACCAATTTCGAATAAATCGAGGACGAATGCAACAGAGATAGTGACAACAATATAATATACTGTATTTCTGCAGTAAACGGAATATCACTGATGATATGCATACAATATACGTATACTGCAGGTTTAATATTTAAATATTATATTTGTGTTTAGGTACGGACGCTGTTTGAATTTATTTATTAAATTATATCGGTAGAATAGTTTTAATATAATATATTATAGTCGGGTGCATCTAAACCCCTTTCGCTGAACACCGTCTGCGAGTACCTATGTACTTGCTGCAATAATCTATATTATATTATGTTATATTAGGTATAATATATTATTCATTAACCGAACAGATTTCATCATCAAATTACAAAATAATACTCTTCGGACGTCGAGTCGTACCTATTATAAACATCGAAAATAAATCACATCGTCGTACCCCGCAATGGCGAAATGAAAATATAACATTATATTATACTGCTACACAATATTATATAATATATCGACTTAACAGGTAACAATATTATTACATACTATATATATCTGAACACGGCTAACCTCGATGGTCAACATCTAAGTACCTCTACCTACCTACTCGAATTTCAATATTGTACTTTCTTTGCGATCTCGCACGTGCAATTATTACTGATCCCTAAATAATATATACGCTCTGGACACGAACGTTATATTATTATACATGACCCGTTTTTTTCGTGTGTATACAATACGATCACATCATGTGTGTGTGTGTGTGTGTGTGTATATATATAAAAAAAAACATAATATATAATTATAAAAAAATTAGTAATGCGTGCTGCCGCAGAGCCGCCTCGGACTACTGACAAAAGAACAGATCGTGACTATATAGATGCTTCATTACCATCTAGATTGTGTACAGTTATGTTCATAAGGCACACAGGTGCAATATAGCGGCGTACTGCTGGGAATTGGTTATTTATCTCGGGAACCTCCTACCGACCGCATTGACTTGTTATAATGTCTATTACGTGTTACATTATTATTATTATTATTATTACAATCCTGTACCGCGGGAGGGTGTCGGTGGTCAGGAAATACAGGTGGTTTTCTCCGAAAAAACAAAAAAAAAAAACCTCGTCTGCGCTTAATTAAATATAGGTGTAGCCTCACGATTTGGCTCGGAAAAATTACAAAAGGGCCGGTAGGAATACGCTGTCAAGACCGGAGCAAATTCTTCGAGAATGGTCAAGCGGACCGGAAAACGGATATGGTCTGTCAAATATTTGGAACTACTCGTCATGAGAACAAAACAATTATAACACGCAATTATAATATTTTACATTATTTACTTCTAATTCAATTGAACTGAAATTAAAACGAGATACGTTTTGAACGGGTCGTTTTAACGGTAAAAGAATCGAAGTAAAGCCTAACTAAGGGGGATTTATACAAAATATTCTTTTTCGATTACAAAATTCATGTTTTAAAGCTACCCTTTATACAGGGGTTAAAAACAAACATATAAACACCCTCCAAGTCTCAAGGAATATATTGATATAACTTTAATTGAAAGTGGTCCAGCAGTTGTTGAGTCTATTAAGAGGACGCTACACCCGCATGTGTTGTCGCCGTCTTAAAAATTTAAAACATAGCAAAAACTGTTTTGCGCTGGTAATGACCACTCAGGCCGTAGTCCAAGATAAGCAACCAAAATTTTACACTAAAAAGAGAAGAACATTTACTGTGTAACGATATTTTTATTTTTTCGATATCACAAATACGAAAAAAGTTCTTATTGTTTAAAAATTCATTAATTTTGAGTTTTGAAAATTGAATTACTTTTTTTTTAATTCTGATATCCAAAAAATAAAAACAACCTTGCACGATAACTGTTTTCCGCTTTATAGTGTAAATATTTGCCTGCACCACAGACTGAGTGGTTCTTTCCCTCGCAAAACAGTTTTTGTTATGCTTTACATTTTGTAAAACGGATACAAGACATGCGGGTGTAGCGTCCTCTTAATTACATACAGATGGGCAGACGGACAGATAGACAGACGTCGATTTTTATATAATAGATTTATATTAATTATAAAACCACTATGAACATATTACGGTATTTATTGATATAAAAACGCGTACTATAGCTAATATCACTTGTCAGCTTTTCGGTATCGACATATTACATAATATATTATTACGACTTTAAAGCGTGTACTATCCATGTTTAATTCTTTACAAGGTAAAGGGGCTCTTGGTATTTTTTATGCACATAAATGATGATGAACTTTTTTAGTGCACCGGAGTCCAGAAAGCTTCGAAAAAGAAACGAGCACATCGAATTGTTCAAATACGATCAAAACCTCGAATTAAAAAAAAATATTAATTACTTTCTATTCAATAAATCGAATTTATAAAAAAATTATCTTCGATTCACTTTCAGGTTATCGATGATAACAATATGGACAGTTCTCCCGCCTGAGTTACCTGACCTAAAACAATTATTTACCATACTATGTTATACCTAAAATTGTACATAAACGAGGAAAAAATATTCAACTTTACAAATTCAGACCTATATAATATTATGTAATAATTTCTATAGTATAAATATGTGTACATAATTTTGTATCATCGTTATACTATATAGTATATAAAAGCATAGATACCTAGCATAAATCACAGAAAAAATAAATAAATAAATCACTGCTCAACTAAAACCTAAGTCAAACAATTTTACTTTTGAATATTAAATGCAACATCTTCAAACTTTTGTGCAGAATTTTCATTGATTTTAGCATGATTTCAGATCATCAAAATGTTAATGTACTCGTATTCCTATATACTTTACCTATTTTAAAATAATTTGTCGTTCGAAAGAAAATCAAACAACGAAATTATAAGTACTGGCAATGTTTATTCCGGATAGAAAGTTATTAATCAAATTGCAAAAAAAAAAATAAGTATTACATTTGAGAAAATAATTTTTTGGTTTTAATATAGTTTTTTTTTTCAAACTAAATCTATATTAAATGAGTGAAATGACCGTTGGGTCCTACGGTACTTAATTGTAACGTTTTTTTGCTATACATTCTTATTCTTCCGTGACTGATTCGAGTCGGTGATTTATTGTATAGAAGTGTTCAGTCATAGGGAAAGCCAATAATAAATTAATAACTATTGCGTTTATTCTATATGGGTAGGTTGGTATCGTCAACACTGATGAGCCAACACATCTATTATTTAAGCAATTATCATAATAATTTGGTTCCACTTCATTTTTTCATAGCTTCACTATTTTTGCATTTTAGTATGGGTACATATCATATCACTTTGGACACTTTGATAAATATTTATTTTGAATAGGTGTCATTTTGTATTTTCTATTTTTTTTCCCAAACCATGTCCGTATTACATTATAAACATTTAATTAAGTAATTTGTAATTACACCAGCAGTACTACACATACCTATATTTATAACAATAACAATTAGACACAGTTTTTTTTTTTAGCTTTTTGACCGTATAATTCTGTTGCGAATAGATATAAGTACCTAGTTGATGGTGTACCAATCATTTAATATAATATATAGCATTAACTATACACATAGGCCATCAGCTTATCTAATATATAAAAATAAGTCCGGTTTTCCTCCCTGACGCTATAACTCCAGAACGCACCAACCGATTTCCATGGTTTTGCATTCGTTTGAAAGGTCTTGGGCTACGTGAGGTTTATAGCAAAGAAAATTCTTGAAAATTCAGGAAAAATTCAACAGAAAAGTGTTGAAATCGTTTTTCACATACAGCGCCATCTATTATACATCTATTATATCTTTTATATATTATTTTTATGTACTTCAAACCAATAGCAACGGTGCGTGATAAAGTGTTTGACAGATAGTCATTATTCTCTGCTCAGTTAATTTCATTTAAGCTCAGTGTAAATTATGTGGATCGTGCATTTGAAGTTAAATTCAACACTCTGTCCATAGTCCAAAATGCCTAGAGAACGACGTTCGAACATCGGCCGCCGCACAAGACATGCAAGCCAGCAACAAGTCTATTCAAGGAACTTAAGAGAAGAAAGACAAAATATAATAAGAGAAAATGACCGATTGAGACATTCTCTGCTCAGTTAATTTCATTTAAGCTCAGTGTAAATTATGTGGATCGTGCATTTGAAGTTAAATTCAACACTCTGTCCATAGTCCAAAATGCCTAGAGAACGACGTTCGAACATCGGCCGCCGCACAAGACATGCAAGCCAGCAACAAGTCTATTCAAGGAACTTAAGAGAAGAAAGACAAAATATAATAAGAGAAAATGACCGATTGAGACATCGCGTGAGCACACGAAGATCATTGGCATCATACAATCGCTTGGCATTCCAATATGATCCCACTGCGAACTACAGTGATGATGAAAATTTTGATGTTGGACGAATGACGACTATATGCAGATATTGCAATGCGTTAAAGTTCAAAAGAGAAACGGTTGGATTGTGCTGCGCAAATGGAAAAGTCAAACTGGATCCTTTACTTACACCACCACAGCCACTGAAAACATTGTTTGATGGAAGTGATCCCGATTCAAGCCATTTTCTTAAACACATCCTTGAATACAATAACTGCTTTCGCATGACTTCCTTTGGAGCTAATATCATTCGAGAAGGCGGCTTCATGCCGACTTGCAAGGTAAAAGATACAACACACATAACCAACACATAATTACAACACATAACAACTTCATATACACCACACACTACACCATCACACGATTTAAAATGTATTCATGAACAAATTTTAATGATTATTTGCAATTACAGATACAAGGTCAAATATATCATTTGCATGGTTCAATGGTGCCAACCACACCAGATGAACCGCATCAATTTCTGCAAATATATTTCATTTCGTCGATGGTGGATCAGCTGAACGTGCGGTGCAATATACAGGGAGCACAACAGTTAAAGAGACGAATTATTGAACAGTTGCAAGCATTTTTTCACGCTAATAATGCTGTGGTTAATATGTTCAAAACAGCATTGGAACGAATGCCATCGGATACGCACAAATTTGTCATAAGAGCGGATTGTACTCCAACAGGTGAACATGTGCGAAGATTCAATGCACCCACCGTTAATGATGTTGCTGCAATTATTGTTGGCGATCCAACTAAATCACGAGACATTGTCGTTCAGCGAAGAAGCAATATCATGCATCGTGTAAACGAGACACATCGTTTGTACGATGCGTTACAATATCCAATCATTTATTGGCAAGGGCAAGACGGATACGACATCACGTTGAAGATGGTCGATCCAATTACAGGTACAATATTCAAACACTAATTATTTCCATTATTACTTTTATTGGTTTCCATTAATCATTCATTTAATTTCAGGAGTATCAACGAATAATAAAAATCTAAGCGCAATGAATTACTATGCGTATCGTATGATGATTCGTACACATGAGGAGAATGTCATTCTGAAGTGCGGTCGGCTATTCCAGCAATTCGCCGTCGACATGTATGTCAAAGTCGAGACAGAACGTTTAGCGTTCATCAGATTCAATCAGCCAAAGCTACGATCTGAGGACTATATACACTTGCGTGATGCTATTCATTCAGATGGTGATGTTCAGAATATTGGACGACTGACGGTTCTCCCATCAACTTATATCGGAAGCCCACGCCACATGCACGAATACGCTCAAGACGCTATGACGTACGTGCGAAATTATGGAACTCCGGATTTATTTATTACGGTCACATGCAATCCGAAGTGGACGGAAATTGAACGCGAGTTGGAACCGGGTCAAAAACCGCAAGATCGCCATGACATAATCGCCAGAGTATTTCAGCAAAAACTGAAGGTTATGATGGATGTGCTTAGTAAGTATCGAGTTTTTGGTGACACACGTTGTTATATGTACTCGGTGGAATGGCAGAAGCGTGGACTACCGCATGCTCATATCCTAATTTGGTTGCTGAACAAATTACATTCTAATGAAGTTGATGACATCATATCAGCTGAAATTCCTGATCCAGTCACTGATCCCCGTCTACACGACATTGTGACGCCACAGATGGTGCATGGACCGTGCGGTGCATTAAATCCATTATCGCCTTGCATGGCTGATGGAAAGTGCACAAAACAATATCCGCGACCGTTAGTTGCTGAAACAGTCACAGGGAACGATGGATATCCAGTTTATCGTCGGCGTTCAAAAGAAGATAACGGTCGAACAATGAAACAATTAAATAACACTTCATTTTAGTAGGTAATTGTAATGAATTTATTACTGTTGTGAAATGAAATAAATATTTTCCTTTTCAAATATATAACAAAAAAAATTACAACGTTACTTAAAACGAATCTGGTGGCGAAACGGAGTTCGACGGGTCTGCTAGTAAACACTAAAATCATTACTTTACAAATTTCGTTCACTGCGAAAGTGTGTGAATGTACTTACCTATATAATATGTTATTATTTCAAACGCACATAATTTTAAAACGCTTGTAATTATCAATTAACACACTCGAAACAAAAGTTTAATTTTTAGTGTAAACACGCTTACCTTGGCTTCCAACATGCCCCAGCCATATCGAAATTAATACTCCAACTAGTTGTAGGCATCCTTTGGTCCTTGTAAGCATTCTATACGGTGTTGCAGTAGTAACATTCCTGTATCTACCTGGTAAAAAATATAGATTTTGTAAAAAGAAAAATTCTCCAATAATATATTATTAGGTATGGTAATTGAGAACCACCATCACCTAATGGCCCGGGTCGATAAAAATCAGTCTTCAATCTCTCTTTTTCATGTTTTTTTAATAAAATTCATATCGATAAATTTTAAAAAAGCAATGTTTTTGTATTTATATTGTGATGCTCCACAGTATTTTTAGTTAATTAATGTTATCAAAATATAAATTAAAATGTTATACTAAATTATGCACTTTATTGTTCATTGTAATTTATAAGTTGCAAGTACAGTAGGTTAGTATAACCTACCTATATAATAGTTTATTTCGAGTTTAAAACATTGTTGTGTTCGGTAGATCATTTGTTTATCTATATAATTTAATTTAATTGTAACGATTTAAAAATAAAACATTATCCATGGTTATTACTAATAAATTCGAAATTATTTATTTATTTTACTATAGGATGAACTAATGACCCATAAGTCAAATCAATTCAACTTTGAAATCGCCTCGTGTACTCGTCAACGTCAGATTGTTAACGGTTAAATGTTCACGCAACACATTTTGCACATGTTTATATTTTATAACATTTAACCAACCCTGCAAATTAGGTCGACATTTATTAGAATGCATAAAATAGTGTATAATATTCACCCAAAACTTAAATTAAATAATACTATTACGACACAATTATTATCGTTAAAAAATATTGTAGCACGTTTTCGTCGTTAACCACAATAACGGACATCATAATTATTTAAGACTACCTAGTGCCTACCTATAACTGTACTTATGCACATTTATTATAACGTGGTATCTATTATGATGATAATTATTTCTGTCACACTACCACAGTACCTACCTACCACACATCGTGATTCTTATTTTGCGGTACATACAACCGAATTCATAAAATAAAAACCAACATAATGATAGAGGATGAGTATGACACTATTACACAAGTAGCAATTTAGCAACAATTTGGCTGTGGTGTCTTCAGAGAGAATTGAGTGAATTGAATGATGACCGGCAGTGGTGACAGTTTAACAACTTTTACATATTTTAAATTGAAATTATTAATTTTATTTGATATTTAATATATTATTATAGTTTTATTTTAATTTTTTTGTATTTTAAAACAATTATTTATACACGTTTAGTATTAATTGTAAAGTAATATTATAAACCATGTGCCACGCTTTTATCTGTATTGTTTAGGATTGCGTATGATTACCTATAATTTTCTGAAATCTCCGGCTTAAGATAGTAAAGACATATATATATATATGTCAAAATTGAATTGCCGTATAAAATATTATTATTGAACAAATATTGAACTTAAAATTGTCTGTTTAAAATGCATATTAATATAATGGTAGATTTAAAAAAATAAGCATTGTGTCACAGATTTAATTCAAAAATAAATTTTATTAGGATTAAACGGAATGGCTTTAAATTGTGTAAATTCGTATTAACACAAATAGAGAAACTCCGGTCTCCCCAAAATGAAGACCTTATCAAGTAAGTACAAAGTAAATAATATTATTTTTTCCTACAACTTTGAAATAGAAAAATTAAATTAGTTCAAATTCTGTTTTTATCTTAGGTACAGTATTTCTGATAGGGATATAAACATAAGAATAATATAAGAATTGTTATTTGTTACGTTTTCCCTGGAAAATGTGACGAAAGAATAATATAACCAGACAGTGTAATATCTAACATAAAATTATTGAGTGTTTGTCAGCAGCTGAGTGTTTCCTCTATTTGTTTAAAATATAGACACAAATTATAATATTATGTAAATAGATGTATCTAAATTATATAAACAAATCGTATTAGTATATGTCGGTAACTGTAGTTGAGGGGGGGGGGTAATTTGTAATCAATACTATTGGGAACTTGAGTCACCCCCCCTAAAATTTGGACCATTTGCGCCTACTTATGTACATATTATTGTATATTACTAATAGACACGAAAAACGTATATTTTTTTTGAACGTTTAATAATATTTAAAATTAGGCCAATTTATTTTCCTCTTTGCCAAGAATCGAGAACAATTAAATGCATCGATTGTCATGACGATGACTCGTGGAACAAATCATTTCCTGTACCTATACTAGCTATATAAACATTAAGAATTAGACCATGCTTGCTTATTTATACATAATATATTCAATACAAATAACATTAACAGACAATAATAGCTAAAATACTTTATTGAGAATTAAATTAGAGGATATTGGGATTTACTGGTTTCATTTATATAATGGACAATTTCGAAAACATAATATTATAGGTAGGTAAATATATTTTTCGTCTTTACGTACCTATTGACTTGATTGAATGTACTAAACGGCTAATAATAAACTACTGTTATATATTGAAATATAGGACGAACCCTGCAATTACATAATATATTTAGCCCGATTGCGATATCCCAAACAAGGTTTTTAAATTAATACATCAAACCTATATTGGATTACATAGGAACCTCCTGAAAATAAATTGTAAATTAATTTAAAACTATCACTGAAAATTCAAATGCATAATATTATACGGGATGTTAATATAAACAATAAATATCTAGGACAGACAAACATCCAGGTAACTCCTACTCCAGTCTCCAAAGAATGCAGGGACGGATCCAGTGGGGGGGGAGGTTAGGGGCTCAGGCCCCCCAGACATATTTTTTTATAAATATAAATATAATATATTAAATAACAAATAAACAAAATCTAAACTTCTTTTCACATTTTCGATTTATACTACTACTAAATAATCAATAATTTATTTATCACATTGATTACCTATACCTACTATTATGACAAAATGTTTAGTAAAGTATAACATTTTATTATAATTGTATTTGTGTTGTAAAAAAGTTGTTGCACTCCCCCCCTCCCAGATCTTTGCTCTGGATCCGTGCCTGAAAGAATGCGTCATACCCGAAACTTGTGAAAATGGGAAATTGTTCTCTTTTTATACAAAGCAATTCAAAAATAATATACTATATTATAGTTCCCTGATCTTCAAACAAAAAATTGTATCAAATACAAGCAATAAATATTATACATATATTTTAATACAATGTGAGTATGAATGTAGGCTATTTTTACAATTAAAATTTAGGCAATTTTTTGGTAAATCACCGTTTTTAGGGACATCTAAAATGCCTATAAAGAGGTTCAGGCAGTATAGCTATATACGGACTATACGCATGCGCGTCACAGATAGGTAAAGGGAGGTTTCTACCCTGGTAATATTTTTGTGGTAGCAATATTATCGATTTTCTACCCTAAAATTAAAAAAAATAACAAGTCGAATAAAACAGATTTGAACACAACTGATCATGAGATTTACACGATGTCCATGTTTACAAGCCTCAGAGGTTCGTTTATAAGTTCCTGACCTTTGATAAAAACAAAAATTGATTTGATCAACATTTTATAACATTTTCCTGGTGTAAGACTTAATGATTTAAAATTTTAGTGATTTGGTTGTAAAATACTAAATACGTAGAAAGTGAATTATTTTATTAGAGGATTATTAAAAAAAAAAATGTTATTTCCCAAAAATGCCCGTGGGTCTACGTGCACATTAGAAATTGAGCACAGATTGTATACTATTTTTACTCGTGAAACGGTAATTTATCAAATTCTATGGCAGTTTTTGAATTATACACAAGTAAGACAACAGCAACACTACCTTATAATATAGTCACGGACATTTGTTGGTTAAACCGAGCAAAATCTGTAGAAACGTCTTTCGAATTCAATGATAAAAATATAATATAATAGTATTATGCTTTCAAATTTTAAACGCTCGCCTCAAAGCGTAAGCCCACCCAACTCGAGTTATCTATTATTTAGTTGTAAACGTAAAATGATATATTATATTATTATGATGGACCATCATTATACAAATCTACAGTAATAATTGTTATAAATCACTTGAGATTCAAAAAAACTCCTGATGGCTACCTGTACAAACTATTTATAGTTATGTTTATTTTGTCAATTATGTATTTTATGATTATACATACACTTCAAATTATTTGTAATCACTTAACGTATTATTAATTTAATCCAACACGACTTTATCGAATATTCGTAAGTGCAGTACATCCTTGATGCCCGTGTGACAAATTTTGTAAAATCAAAATATAATGTACCTATATGATTCACCAAGAAAGTCTCCTTTATCCTTTAATAATGTATGTTAATTCAAAAACTGATTTTTGTATTTTTGATTACACTTAAATAACAAATTTTTAAATACTTTCGTCATATACTAGTTTTTACACAATTTATGGAGAATCTATTACAAACTTATCTTTTTAAAAAAGAACAGCCCTTTTTAAAGTAGTCTTGCATCCCCTAGTATTTGTGACTACAACTGTTTTCACCCTTATTACATGAGTGATAAGTCATTATGTTCAGTAAACTCGGGAACTACTAGTTTTAAATTTGACTTGGTTACATAATATTGTTAAAAAAATCTTTTGACCAACAAATCACAGTAAAAGAAGAGTGGTTTTCATTTGTAAACAATAAATTTGTATTTCCACAGGGCACTCCACTATATAAATCCAAGTTCTTGAAAAAAATCATAATTTAAATAAGTGAAACACAGGGCGGTGAGCCGTGCGCATGGTTGATGAATCATTCTGTATACTTAATATATTACATATTAAAAACTCAGAGGTATACCGTATATGCCATATCACATTGCAGCAGTGCAGTAAGTGTATATTAACCTAAATAATAATATTTTTATTATCATTATATGCGTGGTACATAACACTCGAGTAGAAATCAAGTTATCACTGTGTGTGACGTGAGTTAGTGTGCCTACGCCGTGCGGCAAAAATGATACGCTTACAATGGGTCCGCCCATCCACAATAGTAATCAAGAGTCTGTAATTTAATAATAATACCTGCACTATATTATATAGGTGAAAAATATTCCCTTTCACCAGTTTCGCCTTTTGTATTGTGTATATTCCACTATGTATATAGACACTATTAGATATATACAATTGAAAAAAATATAGTTTAATGAGCATTACTAATATTTAATAATCAACAGGTTAAGTGTAAACATTTTCAAATCGTGTCCTGGATATTTTTGAAAATACGTAGTGTATGAACGGTAATAATAATAATAATAACTCATGGGTCAAGACCCAACAGTGACGACCATGGATTATAGAGTACCTATATAATCTACAATGACAATTTTTATTTATCAGAATTTAAATTTCAGCAAAAATACGAACACGATTACAAATGTAATATTTTGACTCAAGTTAAGAGTACGAGGTACCTACCTTACGGAGTTCGTAATATTAAGGAAAAAAATCAACCAGGACGTTATTCGCTAGTAAAGTGAGAGGATTGGCCCCAGAAAAGGGTATGTTAACGGACACAGGATATACCTACTGCGACAATAAGACTGAATACGATGATGGTAACTCGTCACGCTTTACTCACTTCAATAGTTGATTTATTGAGTATTGTATTAGCGTTGTTCATAATGTGAAAGAAATAATCGCATTAGAAAAACAATTTTGATCGGAGTTAATTTTGACTATTATTATCATGATGTGTTTAAATCGTTTTACAACACTAAAATAAATATTGTGATTTAAGTGAATTAAGTGATTGTTTTTTTAAAGTTTGAATAATGTATTATACATTAGGTACATACATAAAAAAATATGTTATATTTAAAATATGGTGGACCTTGAGCTTGAAGGTTTTATTGAGATTTAAAATCGTTAAGGGAATTCGATACCGTGATTTTCTGTTTTTGTCTAACACATAACCGACATAATATTTTAGACGTGTTTTTTTGCCAAAAATTCCAACTATTGATCTATTGAAGCGATAAGAATTCTGAAAACAGATTTGAATTTGTCGTCAAGTCTACTTGTAATCGACTTTCCCACATGTTTGATGTTACTCCCCAAATTCCTATAAATGTCATATTAAAAAAGAGTATTTAAAAATTGTCGTATTTTAATTTTGTAGAAGTTAAAATCAAAAATGTGGGAAAGTCGATTTAAAGTAGACTTGACGACAAATTCAAATCTGTTTTTAGAATTCTTATCGCCTCATTAGATCAATTGGTATGATTGGCAAAGAACTAGTCTAAAATCCTATGTCGCGTGTGTGTTAGACAAAAACAGAAAATCACGGTATCGAATTCCCTTAAGACTAAAATTAAAAATTATAACTGAACAATAATCAAACAATACCTATGTTATTCACTAAAAATCTGAAATTCGCGATATGATTCACTTGACATAAATTTAATTCAACAATAAAAGACATTCTCGACAATTCTATTGCGCATAGAAAATGAATAAATGTTGAATTTTGTAGTACTTTAAAATTTTGTTAAATCGGAACCTAACCTAACCTATAACTTGGTATAGGTATATCTCTACAATTCGAAAAATATTGAAATTATACACATCTTTATAATACATGTTATAGAACTTCGGATGGTTATTATTTAGAGGTGGGTCGAACCCCAAAGTATGGTCTCGAACCGAATTTTTTAATCGTGTGTCGAACTGAACAATTCAGCGTGATGTCGAACTCAAACCTAACTTTTTAATCGTACATAAACCGAACATTTCGTTCAACATCAAACCACACCTGTGCCATAAATGTATTATATTTCATTATTGAGCTGAGCCCAAACTAAATTTTTGAATTAAATGTCAAATCAAACTTTATAGTCTTATGTCATACATAACTAATGACTATCTAGTAAGAAGTAGGACTAAGGAACAATTTTTATAAATGATAACAATTTATGAATATTGAATAACAATAATTAATAATATTAACTTTTAATATGTTTCAGAGAGTTACGAACTTTGATTATATAAATAGTGCAGAGGCACAGTGCCAAAATAGTTAAGTAAGTCTATAAATAATCGATACCCTATATAGGGGTAAAATTCAAATTCATTATTTAATATTTAACAATAAACACTGTTTACATTTTTGGTTCAAACCATTTGACGTGTTGGCATTTTTTCGAACTACCTACCTAATTAGAAGTTCAATTTTTTTGTTTGAGTTATGTTCTGTTTGGTATTTTTAAAGCTTGGTTTGACTTTCAAACTAGAAGGGAGCACCTAAAATTCTTTAAGATTTTTAGAACTTTGAACAGTTCGACCCGCACCTTTATTATCATCGGTTTATTGAACTTTCGTTAACTTAATAACCATGACATTATATTTTATAGAATAGTATCTACTTAGTAACAAAAACAAGTTTTAACTGTTTTCACGAATATTTTATAACTCTAAACACTGTAATTTTCGGAGAGGTTACGCCCGATAAAGCACATTGCATATTTTGCGTTTTAATGAAAACGCCGCACCGCTCTGTAATGTATCACAAATAATCGTATAGAGTAATTCCATACAAAATTGTTCAATTTAAATAAATTTATACATTTAACTCGTTTTAGTATAATGGTTCAAATCGTGACCGTTAATTTGATAAAAATGGGCGCAGTTTGGCATCATTAATAAAACGATGCGTAATGAGATATTATTTATTTTCTCAATACTCAATCTACCTATCTGCTGCTGCAGTGATGATGTGATCCGTGTTTGAAATTTATAGGGAGCTTTTGATAATTTCTTAGAAATACAAATTAACAAGCATGGTTTCGAGCCACGAATAGGTAGGTTAGGTTAGGTGGGTACTATGTTCGAAGATTTGGTTTTAGTCAAGTTGGAGTAAAAAAATGTAATTAATTGTTTTTTTTTTTATTTTAGAGAAGGAAAGTATGTAACGGAACGACAGAAATATTTGTTTGTATAATTTTATGTATTAATAGCAGGTGTAAATGATTGCCATTTAGAATGGGTAATTTTATATTTTAATATAATAATTATTGTTTAGTATTTGTATCAATCATAATTACCGACTACTGATACTTAACTATAATTCCTGCATCAATAATAGTATCTCAATAAATATTGTGCGATTATTTTTGCTCAAATCGTCATTACAGTAGGTACCTACAGCTGAGTGATAGGTAATTTTAATGTTATTTGAGATGGAATAATTAATTTACCATTAATGCAAACTAAACTCAAACGCATTATTGAATTAAATGGTACTCACAAGGTTAAAACCGTATGGTTTGTTGTATGCGTATTCCACACATCAAACTCGATAATTCACATCATATATATACGCGTACATCGAACGAAACCATTTTTTTTTTTTGAAAAAATCGTATTTATCTGTCGTCGAGTAAAATTGTAAAATTGTTTGATAATAGTAACAGTTGTAAGAAATTCAATGAAAAACTTAATAATATTATCATAAAACGCACGAATATCCACCTCGCGAGGAAACACGGTATCGCAACAACACGAATGGAAAACCAATGAGTGCACTATACCGCTGAACTACACAACTGCACGTTGGTTACTAGGCCCGTATGGAGAGCGAAATGCATTGTGCGTGACTGTCTGTTCCTCCTCTTGTGCTGGTTTTATACACCTGTCGGAGGGGCACTGAGCCGAAGAACTACCTATATACTGCCGTGTTCGAGTGGAGAGTTTCCACGACGAAATCGTTAGTCACCCGGCTGCACTATCCGCACTAAGTTTCCGAATCGTTACAATTTATTATTATATTGTATTATTATTTTTAAAAACGATCATCGTATGCTTTAACACAAAAACCGATAAGTTTTTATTCCATTAAATAAATAAGACATAATAGGTATTAATGCGATTCCCCATTGTATACGCGTATATTTTACTTTATAATAATATGGGTATGTATAAATAACTAATAGGTATTTTATCCCCACGATTTTTAGTACAAATCATTTCAATAATATTGGGTTAGACAAGGGGTGAACGGGACGATTCATCAAGCATGCTCACCTCACATATTATATTATTATCGTTTAAATAATGCAATAATTCAAATTCTGATTTGTTGTAGTTTTTTAGTATATTTATCACCATATGTTTTGAAATACTTTTTTTATAATTTATAAGGATTGTCCTGTTTCGATATAAACTTTATATTTCAAATGAAACCTCCATTTTTTACTGTAAATTGTCAATCAGAAATATTTTGAAAATACATACCTAAATCGAAATTCGAACGACTACCAATAGTATTTTAGTTAGTGTTCTAATGAAGCAGTCCACGATAATAGGTCTGAAAGATAATATGAGAGCATGATGATTTGAAAATATAAAATATACATATTAGAATTGAATATTTGTAAAAACTGTCTGAGTATAATTAGTAAGTAACAGACTAAATATGACACAGGTATACCTGTATATTATATTTTATATTTTATGTAAAACCATATATTATTATTATAATTTTAGTAGGTACCTACATACAGTTAAATCACTCGTTCGAATTTTAATTTAAATGTATCAACCTTATCAAAAAAATTATTACACTAAAAAGCTGAGTGTTAATATTTGAAATTAAGTTCGTTTTGTTACAGGACACTCCTTAAATCTTCTTAAAATTCAAGTACCACAAAAACTATGATGTGCACGCTTTAAGCAGGCAACACTTAAAAATTCCAAAACACATAATTTGAATATATGTTTAGGTATTAAAAGATAATGGGAGGGAGTGGGGTTGCGTGCTAAATACTTGGTGAATCACCCTGTAATCTGTATGGGTCTTTCTGATATAGTGATATAGGTAGTTATAGTATTATAATAAGTCATAATAAATCTAATATAGTATACACGTGTCACTGATTCTGGTAGAATTAATCAGATATGATGATAGACGTACTATAGGTATACTAATTTATTACAGAGAATACCAAAATAACATTATTTGAACGGGAGATTTCAACGATAATTTTAATTATATTCCGTTTAAAAATAAACGGTCTAATCCACGGAAATAAAAAATAATTTTTGTACTGACGGTTACCGAAACTTCTGCGAGTTCTGCCTATGACCTATACGAAAAAACAAATCCAAACAATAAAAGGGAGAGAGCACCTAAGCTACCTATATAGTAATATGTTGCCATCATGTATAACCACCGACGCGCGACGACTATTACAATATTTATTAGTCACTCCGTCGGGTTGTGCATAAATAGTAGAAGTGTAACACCCTCCAGGAACCCGACCCCATCGTGCACCTGTCACATTAAAATAATAAATCCTACGTCCTGTTATTTGTTGTTGTTGTTATTATTATAATTATAATTTTAAACCAACTGTTTTCGTCGTTGATTAGAGGTACATATCGGCAACAATAATTAAAAAACATTATTCAAATATTATATAAAAACGGGATGGAATTTAATTATTGTAATTATATTAAATTGTTGTCCGCAGTTAATCCTCAATAATTTAAGGGTGTTTAAGTCGATAAAAAAAAAATTGGCTGTTAGACCGAAAAGCCAGACAAAACTGATTTTAATTGATCAACAATTTTTCTAGGTTATTATAGAGAGGCGATTTTGAATATATATTTTAGATTTTGAGTGGAGCGATGAATGTATTGATTTTACAATTATGTGTTTTTTTTTTTCTGTCGTCACCTTTTGGGCTGTACAAATGCTTTAATTTTTTGATTCAGCACCTCTTCTGGTTAGGTCAGTGAATCTATAGTTGTTACATAAAGGGTTGAAAAGGAAAAAATACTAAGTACTTTTAAAAAGCGTCAGGAAAAACAAATAAAAAATTAAGATAAACTGAAATTTTTACGCCAAACTAGTTTTTGAAAAATTCGATTTTGTATTTTTATGTAAAATATAACCGTACACATGACATTTTCAGCGAATGTTTTATTGGCATTTTCTATACACAGGACAATTTTCAAAACATTTTGACTATTTTTCAATTATTTATAGGCATAAGAAAATGTCGACCTTTTAAAATTATTGTTTATAAAACATGTTTCACTTGGTCAAAAAATTTGAAAATTTTGAAGGTTTTTCATAAGGTGTTGTTAGTGGAGATTAAAAAAAAAAAGTTGAGCGTAAATCCAAAATAATTTTTTATAAGCGTCTAAAGTTTGAAAAAATCATTAAAATCACGAACGTTTAAAAATTTAAAAATTAATACAAGAGTTCCTAGAGTATTTCCTGTTTTTCGGCAACAATAAATTTAACCCACTGTACTATGTTTACCAACCAATGCCGAATAGTAAAATAATAATATCACTATTTAATCAAAATTATGTTATAAAATAGGTATACTAAGTAATAGTATAGGCTGTCAAACCGCGTCTTCGCTCAGAATCATTTTTCGTATACATTATCTTTATATCAATGAATTTAACACACCCATTACAGTGATTCTCTCAAACACCTAATAAACAGCATATCGTTATATGCTTACACGCTTTTTTAGTTGTGCCTATAATATCGATGAATAAAAGTATGACATTTTTTTTTTATATTATTCATCATGGTCCATGACATAATAACGCACTTACAATATTCGGAGTATTAAAAATCGCCTCTATTCAAACCTAGTAAACTTGTTAGTCAATCAATAATCATATAATCCATAAAACCAAATATTCCTTCAATTTTTCCTGGCTAAAAGATACTTTTCAATCAACTTCAGCCCCATTAAATCTATTAGCCCATGGTTAATATACGAGTAAATAGGTAACAAGCTGTAAATTATTAAAGAATCTCGACAATATCATTACTACCTCAAAAATCAAGATTCGATGTATAATATTAAAACTCTGATAAACTATTTTAGGCTTATTCATATAATCACATCTAAGAAATAAACTACTTTTTAACAATAATAAATCGTAATTATTAGGCCTAATATTATTATATTATATTGCTATTTATACATTTTTATCAATATTTTACTACTCTATAAGGGTTCAGTGAAGATCAGGTAATAATTAATCCGTTACGACACCAATAGATAGGTACCCTCTAAAAGAACGGAAATTATAAAATATAATCAAAAACTGGAATTAAAATAATATAAGTTCTGGTTTGGTAAGAACTATGTATATTATGATAAGCACCAAGCAATAGATATAAATATATAATATTTACAAAAAAGTTTATTAATAATATATTACCGTAGTACTATAGTAATAGATGGACAAAAGCGGATGAACATATTTTGAAGTCACAGAAACATAAGTGATACTAAATGGGTGGGATCGAAAATGTAGAAAAAAAAATTATGGTTCATCATAGGTACCTGAATTATACTAAATTTGGTATGGTAAACGTGGCAATCCACCTAAATACCTGAATATAATACTTGTATATGAAATTTAATGTTCCATCAATAATATAGTTTGTGATAAAATTATATTATAATAATAATAATATTATGTAAACAGAATATAATATTATACGGCAATACGGCATCGAGGATAGGCAATCTATGCAAGGATTTATTTTATCATAATATTATTTTCAATAATACAAATCATGATTACACGGCGTTATGGATAGGCTATTTAAATACATTACTGTGATGGTCTGGTTGTCTCGTTGAAAAATTAAAGTCTCCTGCAGAAATGCGTTCGGGGAGATTCAGCCGCATATGATATTCTTGTCGCTGATTCGTTTAGAAAACGCCCTGGACAGCTGCAGCCCACGACGTGTGTGCGATTTGAGATGTTGGATGTCGACATAATTTTGAAAGGGGCAGCCAGAAGTGACGGCGGTGTGCTGGATCCAGCGATGATTATACGGTCCAGGTAAAGTCGGCAGAAGACTGCACGAGATTGTGCTGCTATTGTTGCAAATAATTATATTACAATGCTATCTGTGGCTATGTCTATATCGAACCACTTAGTAATGTTGGTCGCCATCATTTTTATTTATTCCGTCAAACATTCCAACATCACTATAAATCAGTATAACGACAGTCACATCTAAATGATCTATCTCAACTAAAATAAATAATGTTAATCATTACAATATTGTAGAAAATTATATCATAATAGTGGTAGTGAGGAGGTACGAAAGTAAAAATGTCGATATTTATTTGTAAAAACAAGTTGTAAGTGATCAATAGTTATTAGTTACAACTATTGAAAAACTATTACCTATACATGATGTCCCACGAAGTTCTGACAAACGAAATAACTTGAATTCTAATCAATATTTTTTTATTATTTTTTTTATATATTGAATTGACTATTGCACTATACGTATAGTATTAACTTTTTTATTTTTATTTATTTGTACAGAAAATAAAAAAATTCAAAATAGCCAATTTATAAACATATTGAAAAAAATTGATTTAACGTTTACAGTATTTAATTAGAGTAATCCGTTAGCGACTTATTAACGTTCAAATATTTGTTAAATTTACTGCTACTGGCAATTTATCAAAACCAGAAGTCAAAATGAACCGGAGATAACTTACTAAGATAGTAACCATAGACCTATTAACTTAGTTAATAGGTCTATGATAGTAACCACGATTAAAGCATAGAAGATATTATATCTGTAATCGTGATAGTACTCAGTTCAGTCTGTCATAGTACCATGATACCATTCTGATCTGTGGTAGTATTGATACTACTATCAATCGTGGTGTTAAAAGAACTAGGCCCCTGCAACTCAATTGAAAATATATACTTACAAATTCGCTTTTATTATGGAGCAACCTGGAACCCGGATATTCTAGACCGCGAGAAGAACTGTGATAATATCTATGACAAATATCAATAGTCGTGTTTTCATGCTTAACCAAATGTAACCTGGTTACATTATAGTATATTTTTGGTAACAACTTTTGGTTTCAGGTAACTGATAATGTGCAAACATCAAAATGAAATGATTATAGCAGTTAAATGTATTCATAGACTAAAAACAAAATAACATAACATAACAAGTAACAACATACATAATATTTTCAAGACAAAATCTATTTTGTCATGATATTTTTGTGATGTATTAAGTTTGCAAATAATTGAATATTTATTTTGAAGAAAATAGGTACCCTAACTATTACTATAAATTATAATGTATTTTCAAAATGTCTGCCATGATTGGTTACACATTTTTCGTATCGTTGTAATATTGACGCAGTACTGAATTCAACATTTGTAGTGTTATGGACTTGCATGCTACTGTGATGCGCTCTTTCAAATTATCCAACGAAGTAGATTGTTCAGTGTAAACATGATCTTTTAAATATTCCTATAAAAAAAAATCCAATGGAGTAATTGGTGGCCATTTCACAGGACCTTTTGTTCCTGTCCATCGCAACGGAAAACTATGGTTCAAATAATTTCTAACCACATTAGCATTACGTGGAGGGGCACCATCTTGCTGTAACCACATACATCCCCGAATATGAAAAGGGACATTTTCCAGCAATGATGGCAAAATGTTTTCCAGAAAATCCAAATAACGCTGACCAGTTAATGTTCCTTCATAAAATAAGGACCAATTAATGTGTTATTTAATATACCACACCATACATTTGTGGACCATCGAACTTGGGACTTTGTTTCTCTTGTTCAAAATGGATTTGAATCATTCCAATAATGTACATTATAGCGATTTACCAAACATTTATCAAACATTTGATTTATGTTGTTTTATATTTGAGATGAACTGGACACTATTATTAGTCTTCTGATGGTTGTATGTACGCATACATTTGCATACTCAAGGTATGATAGGTATAACTAGTGAGTATTAGTACTATTATACTATTTTATGCTTATTGATTATAAAACAAACTTAAAAACAATTCCAACATCACCAAAAATACTTCAATGTTGATAACTGCTTAGCTTAGATTATCCTTCAATAACAATAAGAATGTAATACAATTGTGTTGAGTATAAATTAATTTAAAACAAATAATACTCACATTGTAACAAAAATATTATTTTGCTATTAAATTGAAATCTTCATTGTATTTTATTTTGCAAATTTTTCTCGTTAAGTAATTTGAAGTTTTTTCATTACATACATTAATGATGACGACATATTGATTTTTGAATTTGAATAATGACATCAACACATTCATAGTTATTTCAAATATTAAAATTGATATTCTGAAAAATAATTAAAATCTATTATTATTAAATATTAAAAATAAGTTATTAGTATTTAAATTCATTAACTTACATTTTAGAATGTTGATGTTAGTATTATTTGTACTAAGTGAAATAGCAATTAATTTGCACTAAAATAATTAATTGTGAATATAGAATACATAAATGTTTACATATTTAATTTCCATACATGTGATGATTGGAACACAATAACTCAATAAAAATGTATCAATTAGTTATCAATAATATTCTGTATTCTTAGTCTTATACTATGATCAAAGTTCTGAAATGGTATTAAGACTTATTAATATTAAAATGTATAAAGTACTAGGTTCCAAGTTAGATAGGTAAACTTACAGTTAACAAGGTATTATAACTACCATAACTGACCATATTTTATGAAACTACCTTTGGCATTAAAATACAATTTAATTATTACCTATAATAAATTCATCTATACTTACATTCTGAAGCTAATTTTTTTTTGACATTAGTATACCAATGTTTGTTATCACTCTTGGTTTAAGAATAAATAATTAACTCATTTTATTTTATCATAGGCCATAACGCTTTACATTAAGGCAGTTGGTATTCTTTATAGTTTTCATGATGTTTTTTAAAAATATTCTCTTCAAGTTCAGGCAAATTGTGTATTATACAACATTAACACCATTAAACATTAATGTATAAACACTCAACAGTTTTCATAAAATTGCTTGGTATGCGATACATTAAAAAGGTTTCATGTTCTCTCGAATTGTCCGTAAGGTTTTTCTTAGGATTACTTGAGTAGGTAATATAATTTACTTGCTGGATGAATAACTGTCATAATTACAGTGGTATTGAAGTCCAATACATATGTGGTGGTCACTGGTCAGTAATTTTTGAACAATGTTCAATGTTCATGTAATCATGTTGTATACTTATAATTGGCATATATACCTATTACGCATATTAACTTATAAGTTTATAACAAAAACCAAACATTTTTTTGACAAACATTGAAAAAAGAATAACGTACATACTAAATTACCACACGCGTTTTGTGCAAAACTCGATCAGCTGATTGGTGTCTTGTACTCTTTGTTTAGAATGTTTGAACCTCCGAAAAACATTAAACCGTTTACTCGCACCAACTTGATGTTAGATCCAAGATTACCCGTATTGTGAAAACAAATACCAGGTAACCGATAATCGCTTTTGATGAAATACTATTGAATTCTATACTACATAGGTTTGATAAATTGCCCAGTAGCAGTCAATTGAACGAATATTTGAACGTTAATAAGTCGCTAACGGATTATTTTAATTAAATACTGTAAACGTTAAATCAATTTTTTTCAATATGTTCATAAATTGGCTATTTTACATTTTTTTTGTACAAAAAAATAAAAATAAAAAAGTTAATATTATACGAATAGTGCAATAGTTAATTCAATATATAAAAAAAAATAATAAAAATATATTGATTAGAATTCAAGTTATTTCGTTTGTCAGAACATTGTGGGACACCTTGTATAATTTACGTTTAACTATTTTAAATGTCAATCATATTGTGTATAAGAAGTAGGCAACCTAGTAAAAAAAAGTATCGAGAGTGTAGAGTGAATTAACCTATTAAGAAATTTGATGGTAAGGACATTTATCTGTGTTTGTATGTGGGTTCTCATAACGATAATTTAGATTTTAAGTGAATTATGAGCATTTTAAATTTACGCTATATTATACACGCAAAACTTACTAAAAAATTGAACCATCGTAAAAAATCCGATATACAAAGATAATGTTCTTACCATCGAGTTAGGAGTTGGTCGGTTCACTCTAATTTTTAAACCAACGAAGCTAAACGTGATTTGCTGAGTGTACATTTTCTATGTTACGCACTTGTAAGATGGATACAACAAATGCCAGTGTTATGATTAGTTTTTACAAAGTGCTTCTTACGGTCTATGCCAGATTATGAATATTGAATAAAATATATCTAGCAAAGTCATTCACCTGGAGGGACAGAGTTGTAGGAGGTAAGTAACTCCACTCCTGCTTGGCTTTATAAATGTGTAGTTTTTAAAAAAAACAGGGGAACTCACTTCGCTGTGTAGTTTAAGTTTCAAGGTTAAGTAGTGTAACTTGTCATTAAATAGGTGACTGTAATAAAAGTGTTAAATTTAAGATAAGTGGATTAGATTGTCACTTTACTCTTATCAAAACGTTATATACGCTCATTGCTTACTAATTTAAAACTTTATACTCAGTATACGATAACTGTACGCCAGTTTCCTAATTATTATTTGCTTATTCTGCTTGATATTATGGAACTATAAATACACGACGTTTAAAAACAAAAATGTATAGTTATTCCACAGTAAAAAATATAAGGACCAATAAAAGGAAATACGCGTAAGTATACAATATTTTCATAAGACATATTATATAATGTCATTACTTCTAAGATAGTATTACCTAATGATTATTGCACATAAAAATTAAGATTTTCAATTTTTGTTGATGTGAAGTGTGTAGGTTACAGATCATCTATACCGTCATATTATGGCTTATAATATTTTATATTATCGTTATTAAAACTATGCCGTGAAAATAATTTTACTGCACGAGTCCGTTGTTTAGTTTTCCACTCCAACACGCTGATTTCCGATCTCGACAACCGGGTTTCATTAAATTAATTTAATGTAGTAATATATTATATATGTCCCGCCCGCGGAGTTGCTCGTGCCAAAGAGTGAGCCCGGTTAACTCGCTGACCGTGGGTACCGATCTCGAAGGCAATGTCGTATGAATTATATTTTGATCCCCCTTTTTTTCGTATCATGCAAAGAAAGCGTAAAGTCGATAGTCGTGTAATTTATAGTGTCTAGCTATCATATAGTTCTTACCGGTGTAAATGGATACCTGAACGGGCTGGATACGGTACCCTCATGCGCCTGTCCGGTGCTTTTTCGTATGTAAAAAGTATCAAGTCGAAAACTGTGTTTGAGTATCTAGCAAGTCGGTCGTCTCAAGTGCAAATCAATAAACGTTTAACTCAGTCACCTAGGTAGACAATCCGACTGCGTCGGGTCGCGATACAAAATGCAACAGCACAACAGGTAGGATTGAACTGAACGGCTGTAAGTAAAAATAGTATTTTGCAAAAAGCTATTAGAGGACATAAAATACATGTTAAGCCAGCGGGGTGGTCACTCGCTCGCTCGGACAATTAAAATCGAAAACATCCCTCGATTTGTCATGTAAAATCACCTTGGGTAGGTCTCGCGAGGTAACGACTAACTTTAAATGGCTATATATAACAATAAAACTATCCACGAAATTCCAATTGTTAACAGTGCTACAGTAGTTTGTTTGTGAGAGTTGAGATTTACGTCTACTAATTATGTCTATTATTACCATTTTATTCTGTAAGATGTGACCATAGGTATTATGGCAATCATTTACAAACCAAACGAAAAAAACGACACCGCAATAATACGGCCACGCGGCATCTGACAATTTGTCCTTTTGCTCGGCTCCTAAGGCCGTATACATCGTGATGTAAAACAGCCTATAACCTTCCTTAAGAATTGGGCTATCAAATGCTTGGGCTATCGAATGGACATGCAAAAAGAATTTTTGAAATCCGACCGGTGGTTTTTGAGATTACTTTGACCACATTAGAATGCCTACGTGGCTACGTACTTATAATATATTAGTATAGATTAATATGCAATATTGACATTTCTGTAAAGCGGATTTTCTAAAACGGTAAACACGTTTAGACGACACAAAGCGTGATGGTAAATACGGCGCAGTTCTATCATGATAATATATTATACTATTACTATATAGTAGTATATGTAGTAGACTTTAGTAATAATATATATATATATATATATATATACAAATGTAAAGTGTTCTGCGGTAGCTGGTACTTGGTAAATGGTAGAGAAATATATTATATAATATGCCATAATGCGTAAGATACAATATGATATCATAGGTTCGATAAAAAATAGTATACCGGTGCAACCTTTCTAGATACACCTCAAGTGTTCGATTGAGTCTGGCGTGACGGTGTGCTCTACAAATTAAAATGCTTCGATACACCCACAGTAATCGCCATCCTTATTATATCGCTTTTATCTGTTCTCACCGCTTCACCCAAATGACACCCAAGCCGGATATTATTAGACAAATAAATGTAGGAGTACCATAAGGTTTGAAGATATCTCCATTGCTATTACATATATATATATATCTGACTTGCCCACAACTATAAACACTGAAATAAAACTCTATATGTAGATGATAGTGCCACATATTCAGGTTCTGGTATAATGTTGAAAATGTAATTGTAAACATCCAAACTCATCTTATTGGTGATTTCTAAAAATGGGCGTAAAGATAGAAAACTGTCGTCAGTCCAACGAAAAGCGCTACAGCAGTTATTTTCTCACTACGTAGACCCAAAAACTATATCAATCTAATACTCAACGGCCACAACATAGCATGGTCCCGTAATATTAAATAACTTGGAGTAATATTAGACAAGAAAAAACTAACCCGAACCCTTCCATACCTCTCAAATTACAGCAAGGACATCAACATTTAAAAATATTATATTATCCCCTAATTAGTCGATAACTGAGTTGATATATAGTATTCATAATTTTCATACAAATTATTCGCATGCGATAACACCGTTGAAATATTTACGTATCTAATGTAAGTATGAAAAACATAGGTTGGTACACATAGGTATCAGTGTATCACCTCCATACCAACCATTATATAGTTGTCATGACACCCATGGATAAAAAGATTAAAACACACAGTTACCAAATTCATAACCACTTGTAGTTTACTGCGTGCAGTGATACTGTATTATCAGAGAAAAATATAGAAGAGACACTCGATCAGTTGATCGGGTTTTTGTTTACCTGTGATCTGAAGTCTGATCCATCGAAAAACATGAAAACGAACCCTCGCACCAACCTGAGGGTATACGTTGGTATTTACCCGAATTAAGTAAACTTTACTGCCACCGTGTTCAAAGGCCACGATCGTCCGTTTAGACACATTAACACATTGCCATTTTCTTGGTATAATGTATATTATGGTTACTGTGGTTAGAACTCAGAATTGACTCTTGCAGTTTTTAAGATATTTCTACGTCTACTATATAGTATACAATATACATGTTTTGGTTTTCATTTCAACCCCCCGACCCCTGCAGCTATGTGGATACCAGTACAAATCCCATTCAGCCTATATTATCGTAAACGTATATAATCTCCCCCGAAGGGAATTCGTAGTTCCTAAAAAGGGTGAATAGGGGGAGTAGTTTTTTTTAATTGTATTGTACCGATACACCACCCGTAAACAACACACTGTATTATATGATGATGCCCTGTCGACGGCACTTTGCTATTATGTTATAATAACGGGACATATAATAGCCTCCAGTCTTCAGATTTGAGGTACCGTTGATAGTTATAATGATACAGATTATAGATACATTATATTATATACCATATTATACCATAATATAGGTTGGTAACTAATTTAAGAGCAATGGCCAAAGCCTCACATCCCGCGTAACGGTGACGGCGTTGGACGCGTGGACGACGACGGTGTACAACTCCGCGATACAAATTAATGAAGTACCTATACGAAAATAAAATTATCGTTTATCCGTCTGCACAATAATTGAACATCGTCTAAAAAACGTCATAACAACACGTAAATACATAAAGTAATATTTATATATGTATGTATATATAGGTACTGTGTGTAGTGTCGGTATTATGTTTAAAGTAAATAAACGTAACGTTGACTTTCATTTGCAGTCGTGGTGGCAGGAGTGTATATGGAAAATTACGGTTTTTCGAACGTCGTATTGCAGACTGGATGTGAAAACGATAATACTATCCACGGCTGCAGCTAAAAAAAAAAAATGTACGAGTACATTAGTATTAATTTACCATCAGACACGCGATGCACTCTTGAAAATAATAATTACCCGTCCGTATAAAACGCCAAGACTTTTGAATAATTAAACCTATACATAGGTACATGCGTAGTGCGTATATTATCAGCTGTTCCGAGTAACATAAATACGTTTTAAAAATATTATATACTCACTATATAATACGGCACTTACCGATAAATTATAATTATAGTATTTTATTATGGGTTAACGAAAACAAGGGGTAGTAAGAGTATACTAACCCCCGGTATTATAAATTATTATGTTTGTTTCTATATTGATGTGTAATATTATTATGGTAAGAATAAGCAGTAAAGTATTTTATTTGAAAATCAAAGTTAATTAATTCGTTTAATAACTATAATTCGTGTTCCGGATTAGAAATGACGTCATCGTCACAAGCACTATAGGGTCATCGTAGTTGTCTCTGTCTCTAGCACACCGAATTCCGCAAAAGAAGGAAAAACCAGGAAACTCATCGGTGGTTTCGAGTGTACTTACCCATTGTCGTTGAGTAGGTCACTGTAATGGATGTGAAAAATAAAAATTCGACAATAAATCGTTCTATACAAAAAAAAAACGATTCTTAGCAGATATGGTGTTTTAGTCTCTGCGTATTTCTAAGAATATTTTTTAATTAATTTACGTTTACCATATTATGAGTAATTTATTTTTCTAACGTCGTATTTGATTAATTTTTGCCAAAAATATTTCATTATGATGCAGTATTGTTATTAAGTATTAATTTATAAGTGTGAATGAATTTGTGGTATACATTTCTTAAAATATTAGTGTAAATATTTCGTTTATTTTATTATGTATAGACAATATTAATTTGCATAGGTACCTATAATGACGAAAAATGTCCTGTCTATGATAAGTACGACTCGTTCGAGTATATTGGATATTTTTGTTTCTAAATGTTTTAAATCTAAAACCAATTCACAAGACTGTGAACTTTTTTTTTCAAGTATATTTTCTATGCGTGATTTGTATTATTGATTTGAATTCCATGTGTATAATAATAGTAGTGATACAGTCAGTGCTGGATCTTGAACTCCGAGGGCCCTGGTGCAAAAGAAAATTTAGGGGCTCCCTTGAAAAACAATTTACAGTATTATACCATTATATTTTTACTACAAATCGAATTGCATTATAAATGTATAATCATATTTTAACATATAGGTAATATAATATTTTAGAGTAATCTTAAATAATAAATAATTTATTTAACATAGTTATTATATAAATATCTAAGATATTCTATTATAAGAAATACCTTTTCTCGGTTTTGCCTTGGGAAAATTGTCAATTATGTTTTCAATATTTAGATTTTTAGTTCGCACTTTTCCTATATTTGAAATTGCACTCGGAGATAAACGCACTCGTCCACATGTGTTACTTAAGTAATTTTTAATTAGTTTTAGTTTGGAAAATGATTGTTGTGCTCCTGCCAGAGTGATTGCTGGCATTATAAGAAAAATGATGTAAACTCCTAAAACGTCTGGAAAACTACGTAGGTATACTCAATAAATTGTTATTTATACTAAAGCTATACCTACCCAAATATTTTATTATTTTTAGTTTTCATCTTTTATAACTGGTTTTTTAAGTGAACATTTGTCGTGGAAAGTCCGAATTAATAACATCATTAATTCTTTACATATATTGAACCAACATCGTATATGATGCTTTGTAACCAAATTTTATTTTCATTCGAAAACCATTTCGATGGGTCGGCGCAGTACCTACCTATAGTGTTACGAAAAAACAATGTAGTGTTCCTACAACAACAATAACAAAAACTATAGTTATTATTATTATATTGCTTTGAATTCTGAGCCGAGCGACGAGTGGATTGATTTTATAATAATGTGTGCGTGTTTTCTTAAATTCGTTTTTCTTCTTTTATTACATTTTGGGGCAAAAAAAATTTCACCACACACAGTAAACTTATACTCTCACGTGGCCAATACCTTCAATGTATTTCATTGAGATCTGGTACGTAACAAAAAAATATTTGGTTAATATTCTTTGTGGGTCCGTGAACACGATCATGTTCTGTGGAGCCATTATTCTGTTGAAATAAATAAAATCGTACTAAAAATAAGGAACGACATTTTACTGTATATAGAAGAAATAATTTTATTACATAATCTCATGAAAGATAGAAAATAAATGCTTAGTGCATTAAAATTTTGAACGCCGAAAAATGAAACATATTATATGTGATACAAAAAAAGTAGCAAAAAACAATAAATAATAATTCAAATGAAAAAAAAGGCATCGGACAAGGCGAGGCGATGTGGGGGGTACGTGATGGCGAGTTGGTGGTGCTGATGATGTTGGTAACTGGTATATGGCCACTGGTCACCTCAACAACGTTCTCGCGGGCTGTCCTGCGGGGCGGACGAGAGTCGCGGGCGCGTTCGCTCGAGACGCTAAGACGGCCATGGCAGCGGGCGAAGCCCGGCCACGACGGCTGCGAGAGCGACGACGGTTGGCGACGAGAGGCTAGTGCGCGATGTCGTGCGCTGCTTGACGGTGCTGCAGGTGCTGAAGACGACTGTCGTGCCGGCGACTACGGTGACCTGCAAAGCTCGGAGCGAGCTAGCGACGTATAGACTATAATCTCTGTGCAGCTGCGGAACCGGCGGCATTGCGGCTCGGCCGGCGCGGGATCGGACCACTGGGCGAAAAGGGGAGAGGATCTGCGGACAGCATCGCAACGCGCCGCCGTCCTGATACTCTCCGTGATTCTCGCCCTGGCGTCCCTGTCGCCATCTGCCGCAGCCGATGGCCACGGAGTCGCGCACCGCCGAACCCTGAAACGAAACGTTTCGTCTCCTCGAGCCCGGCACTGCTGACGTCCGTGGTGTTCCTGGCTACCCTGTAATCATAGTCATCCGTCACTCACCCGCCGCGAGGTCTGAGGTCTCCTTCGCCGTCGTCACGAGTCGTCTTGCAGCACTGCATTCGTCACTGAGCAGATACCGTCGGGGACGGCGTCGTTGTCCACGTCGGTATCGCTAGCCTCCGTCGTCGTGTCGTCGTCGCTCCCGGACCGAAGCAGCCGGGCGTCCGCCGCGCCGCCAGAGGGTCTCGCGTGCTTCGGCGACCTCGAGCAAGCGACGTCCGCGATCCCGTCGCGCTACCGCAGGATGGCCGGAGAACGTGTATCGCGGTGACTTACCGCCGATCACCACCTAAATGTGCACTGTCACGTACCTATTACCTCGAAACCGTACGTCGCCTCGCCTTGTCCGCTGCCCTCAGCCAGGGGGGAAACTCTCGGACGGTTTCACTTCGGGATACAACAACACAACACGCGTGCGGCTCTCGTTAGACCTCTCCACGCAGAGGAAACAACTCTCGCCGTTCTACTACGCCGAGTTGCGCGTATTTCGGTTTTGACCCCCGGGTCCAGCCAACCAATCGAGATTCCAGAACTGTTTTTGACTTCTAGTCCCAAGGCTGGTGTGGCGCCCCTCGCCTCGCCACCTAGCTCCTTTTCCGCAGTCTCCTGCACCGCCGGTGCGACCACCGCCACGCCGTCTCCGATCGGTTCGACCGGTCCTGCAGCTTTGCAAGAATTGTCTGCCGGTGCGACCACCGCCACGCCGTCTCCGATCGGTTCGACCGATCCTGCAGCTTTGCAAGAATTGTCTGCCGGTGCGACCACCGCCACGCCATCTCCGATCGGTTCGACCGGTCCTGCAGCTTTGCAAGAATCGTCTGCCGGTGCGACCACCACCACGCCGTCTCCGATCGGTTCGACCGGTCCTGCAGCTTTGCAAGAATTGTCTGCCGGTGCGACCACCACCACGCCGTCTCCGATCGGTTCGACCGGTCCTGCAGCTTCGCAAGAATTGTCTGCCGGTCGAATGACGTTGTGCGGAACGTAGTCGTTGCCCGCGAAGCGTGTCGCATACGACAAAAGTCCCTCCAGGTCCCCGATGGTCGGTTCCTGGTCGACGTCGTCGAATCTGCCAAGTTCTTCTTCCATCATTTCGTATTCAATGTTGCTGATGATCTTTTCCAAGACGTGCTTAATGGTTGTTTCGATTGTCATTTCGTCATTTTGCGATGCAGCCATTTTGTACAGGTTTTTTGTCCGCGTATAGGTGTCAGAGTTGCAAATGTGCCGATTTCCGGATTTCCTCCTGGGCCGTCGACGATGATTTAAAACAAACATCGTTTATTAGTAGCCAGCGAGCACGCCGTCACATTATTAATCGACCGGCATCAGCTGGATTTCGGGCCCGTTTATTTTTCCAAACGCCATTATTATTATTATTATTGGTATACCAACTCTTATTGTATACGTACGCAGAAGTATACTATAATTGTATTATAATATTTTAACGAGGATTTATATATCGATTTGCATTACATTATACTGTCGTATATACTCGTTTTATACTTTTATAGGTAAGGTTTTTAGATTCCGAACGGAACGACCAATGCGTATTGCGATTTTACAATTGTTGTTTTTTGTGCATGTGTTGGCGTGTATATTGCGTTTTATAGTAGAAAAAATGCTTTGATGTACAATATTGGGGATGATTTCTGATCAAGTTGCTTCTAGTTGGTACTATATTTTAAAAGGCGAAATTGCAGAAAATTAAAAGTTCTTTTCTTAATAATATTAGGAAAAACGACGAAAAATTAGGTTAGGTTAGGTTAGGTTATTTAGATTTTAAGTGAATTATGAGCATTTTAAATTTACGCTATATTATACACGCAAAACTTACTAAAAAATTGAACCATCGTAAAAAATCCGATATACAAAGATAATGTTCTTACCATCGAGTTAGGAGTTGGTCGGTTCACTCTAATTTTTAAACCAACGAAGCTAAACGTGATTTGCTGAGTGTACATTTTCTATGTTACGCACTTGTAAGATGGATACAACAAATGCCAGTGTTATGATTAGTTTTTACAAAGTGCTTCTTACGGTCTATGGAGACACAATTTTCTTGTGAGTTCAAATTTTTTTTCAAAATCAAAATCGGACAACTTTAACTAACTTCAATTTTGTCAATACTTTAGGTCTTTTCAGCTGAAATTGACGGCAGTAGCGAGGTTTAATAAATGACCCTAACGCTTGTCATGTGCCATCACCTAATGTGATTTAGATTTAAATTAATTTGATGACTGCAGCGCCGTCTACTGCTGCTAAGTTATCTTTAACTTTAACGCGGACGTGTGGAATTCACTTTCACAGCTGCTCAATTTCCTAGCTAGATAGCGCTGCCATTATGATGTACGATTTTCAACAAGGGGTGAGGTGGTCGCAAAGCAATCGGGTTACTGGAACTTGGGTATTTTATTCAGGGGATTCAGCCATCCCACGAATGTTTGGGTTAGTTGTGCTACTGAATATGAAAAATAGATGGAACAGCATTTTTTGTATTATCAATTAAGTTTAATCCAAAAATGTGTATAGTGTATAAAATATTATCTTATACACTACAAATTAACAAAACTATTAAGTATGTAAAGCACCCGTCTATAGCTATTTCGAATAAATTACATAAAACTTTTTAGAAATTTGCTAAACTAGACCGAGCGAATTTGTAGAATAAAATTTATAAAAAGGAACACTTGATGCTCTTTTTTATTAATTTTAAATTCGAATTTAGACGTGTGTGTGTGTGTGTGTGTGGGGGGGGGGGTCAATGTTGACATTTGCCCCTGTCTGATTTTAAAATCAGCCTGGTGGGCACGGTTGTTTTGTCATTTATTATTATATATATTTTTATTAAAGCAAAAACATACATATTTTTATAATGTCTCACTAAGAAGTTATTGTCACAATGATAAATTGGTGGTTAATGATTAATAGTTGGACTATATTTATATTTAGACGCATGCAAGGACGAGCATAATTTTATGTAAGTATTGGTATGTACTATGTAGGTTACGTCGGTATAGGTATGAAACTTAAACTTGATTTAGTATCCCCTGGTTGTATCATGGTGGAATTAATAGGGTCCATTAAATGTTATTTAACCATTATTCTATTCAATTTTGCATGCAACCCGGCATAGTATCAACCATTGTGTGACACATTAAGAGTTATATTATTTAACTTCGAAAAAACGTTAATAAGATGTACGTACCTGCAAAAACATACCTACATTAAAAAATGGATAGATATTGATAAATGGAAATAATTACATAGACACGATTTTATTTAAAAAGCATATTTTGAAAATTCGTGAAAATCACAAACATTTCCAAATAATTGTTTAGTTAAAAATGTATAAAATATTCAATTTTCAAATACAGAGTGTATCAAAAGTCTTCATCCGACTTCAAATATTTATATTTATTTTAAAAATTAAGATATACGGGTGAAATAAGGTAAAATATATTCTTAAAATAGGTAATTCTTATTATAATAATCAGTCAAGCATTATATGGTTATAGCATGATAGACCGTTGCCGAACTATATCAGTTCGTAATCGGATGAAGACTTTTGAAAATCCCTGTATAATACATACAAGGTTTCTCAGAAGTAGTTCACATCTACTGTCACCAAGAAATCTAAAAAATATAATATAAGTAGGTAGGTATATAATTACAGTTTTTTTTTATAGGCATTTTAAGTTAAATTTTAGACAAAATTAGATATTTAAACGTCGAATAACGATTTTATTGATTTTCATATAATTTTAAAGTTGCGGGTACTTTTGACATTTAACTATACTGTTATTATACACAATGACGTTTTGTCGTTTTCAAACACAATGTTTTTGGCAAAATTAATTCAATCTACCGCATTACTGATTGTAAAATAAATCACTTTAATTGCAATATAATTTATATAAATATTAATATAATATTATAAAATATACATAGCAATATAGGCTCAGTCTCTTCACTCAGACTCATTTTTCGTATGCAATCATTATTTATCATTGAATTCAAATTTAACTTATACATTTTACTGTGTTACTTTCTCAACAACGACGAGTTACACTCGACACCAACAACTTTACAGCAGTGTGGTTATATTTTACATTTACCCCCTTTTTTTCTAATAATAATATTGTTTTTCACAAATTTGGCAATTTAAAAATCGTAAAATTATTTTAATGGTTATTTAATTAATACAATTAATATAAAATAATACAGGATTACATTTAACAATGACGAAATGAGTCGAACAGAATATCAGTTTAAAAAAATGTATGAATACACATAGGTTGGTACTACCGCGTTAGAATACCTTATAACAGCAATACCTATGTCAAAACTATTTAAAAATGTCATAAAATTATGTTATTATAAAAAAATTATATTTTATATACAACGCTTTTTGTTTATTACTTAAATTTAAAAAATGAATATTGCCTGTTAATAGATCGGTATGCCCGTACGTTGTCCGTACATAATATTGATAATCGTCTTGGGCTCTTGGCAGGTCACGTACTAAACTCGATTTTCACTCGGTATGTCACAATATACTAAACGAATACCCAAACACTGACTGTACTTAACTTCCTATTATTTAATTTATTTAAAACAAGAATGTGATACCTATTCTAAAAACGGAGACCACCTAAAGGAAATAAATGCTGTACCGTTTGACGATAAAACACTGCAAACATGCCGATTTGGGAAGGGCCCAATTCGACTTGGTTAAGACCAAACTCTATAAAAATTTCACCAGATGGTCAGAAAACTGTTAATTATTAACGGACATTACAGATTATGTGTTTATGAAATTGTTTTCGACTTAAAATCACCGGTGACTCGCGCGTACCATAAATCAAGCAGACGTGCTGAAACAACCACCTATATTTTGCGAACAACTGGTTCCCAACAAAACTGAGTAGATTATTAAATGCATAATAATATGAAGATTCTGAAAATGTGAGTTTCGATGGAAAAACACGATTTGTGACCGGAAAATAACAGAATATCGAAGGCAGTCACAACCGTGTAAACAAATTTGGCCGGATTGCGTTTACTAGTCGGTACGGTGCTGGGTATAAATACAACCGTTTTTCTGTTACAGCACACCACCGCATTTCAACGAGCTCTACAGTTTACCCTTCGACAACTCGTCATTGAATCATCATTATCCAGAAGTAGTCATGGCATCAACAGCAACGACTCAAGCTGCATCGTCGGTAGCACCGATCGCCGCATCAACGCCCAAGAAGACGAAAACTCCGGCCACTGCCAAGTCAGCCGTCTCCGCTCCTGCGCATCCGTCGACCGCCATTATGGTCCTTGCTGCCATTAAGGAATTGAAGGAGAAAAAAGGGTCGTCGCTGCCGGCCATCAAGAAGTACATGTCCACCAACTACAAAGTGGACTCCACCAAGTTGGCACCGTTCATTCGCAAATTCCTGAAGGCTGCCGTCATCAAGGGTTCGTTGCTGCAGACCAACGGTACCGGCGCCATGGGACACTTCAAACTCCCCGTCGATGTAAAGAGACCTGCGACCGTCAAGAAGCCAAGTGCCGACGCCGTCAAGCGGGTCGCTGCTAAGAAACCGGCTGCCAAGTCTAGCGCAACTCCGAAGAAGAGGAAAGTGGCCGCGAAAAAAGCGCCCACAGCCTCCGAGCCTGTTGCCAAGAAGCCAAGGGCAGCAACAAAAACCGCCGCCGCCAAGCCTAAAAAATCTTTGGTTAAGGCCAAAAAAGTCGCCGTGGCACCAAAACCGCCAAAGGCCAAAAAAGCAGTAACCACTGTGAAAAAAATCAAGACCCCCAAAAAGAAGTAAATGTGTAACGAATGGCACAAGTAAAAACCGACTCGAATGACAGATTAACGCTCGTACCCTTAAAATGGTTCTTTTCAGGACCTCCAAGTCTCTATACAAAAAATTTTACAATTCACTTCTGTCATTCGTTGTTTAATATTTAAATTGCTTTAGGCCACGTTGATGATATCCACTGTCCAATATCAAACCCATTTTCCGGAGGATGAACACCACATACGGCTAGACTCATAACACAATTAAGGTTAGGCTTATAGTAAAATTTGAATTGGCTCGCGTCATTGTGAAGGCAGTAACAGATAATTAAGTTTAACGTTGCTGAATTTTTTGTACCACCTTACCCAACTCCTACCACTAGTCTGTTATTTATTTTTAAAATAATTATATCGTTTTAAAAGAACTAAACTTTAATCTTTTCCGTAATGGTTGGTAGTTTAGCAGATTTTGGATTTTTTTTTGAAGTTAATACTTTTTCGACCCAATCCTATCTACTACACTACTTCTCATTACACGTTGAGCAGTGAGCACTGACGTCGACACGTCATTGACATGGGTAATATTTGTTCTATAGTAATATCGTATAAATGTTCTCTGCAGCAGACGTCGACAACTTGTTATTAAGTATTAACTAAATTTAACCCTCCCAATAAAAACCTGCGTGTCAGTACGCACGCCAGACGTGAACCGGAAATGGTAGCAGTGGAATTTTATTATTTTTTGTATAAAATACAATACTTAACATGTTATATTAAAATATATTTTGATGTGCGGTAGCAACGTTGTTACCGCATACCGTACTTGGTCGTATTTGACCGTACAGATACGGTAATCACCCGATTATACGTAGCAGTAACTGCAAACTACCGGAGCCCATCTCCTTGGCAGACCGCGGCAACTCTTCGGCCCGGGAAATCTATATTTTCGTCTTCACGAAATGTAAAAACTTAAGTATGGTACCGAAAACCAATGTTTTAACAATTAATGAAGGTTGAATCCTCTACTCACATTCAATTTTCTCACGAAACGACTTAAGATTCATTGTGTTTATAGTAATTTATCGTCAGTGCAGAGTATAATGCATTAGTTATTTTCTGTAACTGGGTGACAATGGATTAAAAACATATATGTACCTATAGGTTGACCGTCGACATAACTTTTTAAACTGCTCTAACCTGATTTTTCTAAGCGTTTCCTTTTTCCGGTTAAAACTGGATAATATATAATATTATATTATCTAATCGATTGGTATAATAAACGTCAGATTAAGTTGTAAATAGAGCGCGGATTTAAGTGAAATAAAAACAAAAAAAAAAAAACCTTAAAATAATACGATTATATTACAAATCTTAATAAAATACCCAGAAAAATTAAAAGTGAAATTAAATGAATTTAAAATAAAATTAAGATGGGTATATTCGTTATATTTTATGTTACACAAACCGAAATCTAAAATCTTAAACACCTAATATAAACAATTGTTGGCACTCGTGCGTTATGATTCGAAAATACAAAATACCTATTTATAATTTATATTTAAACCAAATTTATTATAGACATATAACAATAACAAATTATTTGAGCAGCAGCCTTAATGTATAATTTTTTTTTTTTATAGACCATGGTATAATCATAATCATATCTATAATTGAGTAGGCTAGAATCAAAAGTCACATGTCCCAAAAAATGGTAAAATGAGTTGTCGACACTGTCCAACAGAAAATTTGACCGGGGAATTAGAATCTGCAATCAGTTGGTTTGAAAACTCACAAGAATCCGTGTAAATATCACCATGAAACAAATAGTGTCAAAACTAACATGTTCCGTTGGATCATGTGAGTTTTGTAACTAATAATACAATTATGCGTCAGAAACGTAAACTTTTTAATAATAATGTCGTTTCCGATATATTTTTTTGACCAATTATTATAGAAGAAGTTATTCTACTTATAGTTTACTATAAATAATATCATTCATATAAGAAGTCACTTTGGCCGTATGTACTACCAACACACACAGGTTTTTTCAAAATGTGTGGTTTTGAAAAGATGGACATCGTTCTGTCGTATACAGTATTTGTAGTCGTCGAGCATGTCGTTGTAATGGATGTGATGTATTGGAAATCAATGATAAATCATTGGGCACGAAAAGCCCAATCAATATAATAATACTATACTAAATGTATATAATTACCCATATGGATATTTTTTTAAGACCAAATTGACCTCGATCGATCGAGTATGATATTATACTGTGTTTCCAATAATATACGACTTGTCGTCAAAGAGATATTATAATTGTTTTACATTCGAATTTATTCTTATACACCCCTATATCATGGGTTTTATTACGATTCGCTGTCACTGCCTACGAATAATTGCGATTGTATGTCTGGCACTTTGGCGTCTGCATAGTAATCTAAAGTCTCAAATGTCCGTAATTTATCCATAATCCATTCGAAATATAATATAATATTCTGTCCAAGTATATTAATTATCATTATAACTTTTAAGAATAACTTATGAAAGTAAATACTTCCATAGTTAATGATATATATTAAATAATGGCATATGTGGGAAGTCGTGGAGCTAAAATAATTATTTAGACATTGCGAAATTTTTACATCTGACCGCCCAAACTCCAAAGTACCAACTTGGTTAATTTTCATACCAAAAAAGTGTGGCGGTTTTTTGACTGTCCTAAAAAAAGGCGATTTCAGACAGAAAAAAAAGATGAACACCGTTCTGCCGTATACAGTAGTTGTAGGCGTCGAGCATGTCTTTGTATTGGAAATCAAATGATAAATCGTTATGATTCGAAAAGCGATTTCGGCCGGAGACGTCGTGTCGCACACTCGTATGAATAATCAAATTTAATAGTTAAAAATTGTTTTTATAAAAATCTAAAATATATCGTGGCCACGAACAGCGATATTTTTTCTTTTCGACAGAGGTGAAAACATGTCGGGAACCGTCTATTAAATCTTCTTTCATAAACTTGTGAAAAGAAATACTTTAATGAGATTTGTAACCGAAGAATAAGTTGAAAATAAGTCTTGTCAACACCACGTTTCAATTTAAATGCATATAAAAAATAATCGTTAATTCTTATGTGCCAACACATTAAAAACTTGGAAGCACTTCTCTATCAATAATAGATTTTAAAAATTCATCGAACGTCGCTGAGGTATAGATATAATAATTTTTTTTATTAATAAGAATCGCTATGCCATCAGAAGAACAAATGATTTTTCGCTCCGCGTAACAGTTAAAGGAATAAGTAAGCTACGAATCATCCACAATATCCTAAACAAGTACTTTTGACAAATGTAGTGGCCCTGAAAAGGGCCGTTTTGATTGTCAGATGTGGTCGAAAAAAAATCATTTGGAGCTCGTGTATTTGGTAACGGCTTTGGTTCCTTCACTGACGGCGTGCTTGGCTAACTCGCCGGGCAACAAGAGACGGACGGCGGTTTGGATTTCCCGACTGGTGATTGTCGAACGCTTGTTGTAGTGAGCCAGTCGACTGGACTCAGCGGCGATGCGTTCGAACAGATCGTTGACGAAGCTGTTCATGATGCTCATCGCCTTTGACGAGACACCTGTGTCCGGGTGTACTTGTTTCAACACTTTGTAAATGTAGATTGCGTACGACTCTTTCCTCTTGGGCTTGCGTTTCTTGTCGGACTTTGCGATGTTCTTTTGGGCCTTGCCGGACGACTTCTTCATCGCTTTACCCGCCGATTTTCCTCCTGGAGCCATTTCGATTAGTTGCGATTAAACTTGTTGACGACTGGAACGAGTTGGTCTGAATGATGCCCCATCCACAGAAAAATGAGTATATATTACCAAACCAAAGTTATACGTCAATTGTTCACTGGTTAAAAAATACTAAGTATGCCGGACTAAACAGGATTCGACGGTAGCTACGCGATAGTTGAAAATAATGGTTTCTATATTAGAAAAAATGTAAAAATGCCGATCGAAAACCGCATCGTCAAGTAGCAAGCAATCGACAAACGGTGTCAAGTTGTTTCATCTAAATGTTTCGGTCGATCCAATAGCAGAATTGTTTTCCTATTTTTGTCTATATAAGGTGCGTAGCAACAATTTTTTTGTATCAGTCGTCAGTTGAATTCATACAAAGCAGTCGTCAATCTATCAGTCATGAGCGGAAGAGGCAAAGCAGGAAAAGCGAAAGGAGGCAAGTCCAAGACCAGATCATCCCGTGCCGGACTCCAGTTCCCGGTCGGTCGTATCCATCGTCTGCTGAGAAAGGGAAATTACGCCGAGCGTGTCGGAGCCGGAGCACCGGTTTACCTGGCCGCCGTTATGGAGTACTTGGCAGCTGAAGTTTTGGAGTTGGCCGGTAACGCCGCGCGTGACAACAAGAAATCCCGTATCATCCCCAGACATTTGCAATTGGCCATCAGAAATGACGAGGAGTTGAACAAATTGCTGTCCGGAGTGACTATTGCTCAAGGTGGTGTGTTGCCCAACATCCAAGCAGTACTCTTGCCAAAGAAGACCGAGAAGAAAGCTTAAAAAATCATCACTATCAACCGACGCGGTTAAATACCGAAAAAAAAGGCCCTTTTCAGGGCCACCAATTTTTGAATACTTTCCCGCTCAAATTATGGTCTCGGGTCGTTGTCGTTATCAATCCACTTAAGTCTCATAGTTGTTGTCTTTACGTTGTGTACAGTTCGTAAGATATATTGTATTTTATTCGCCTCATTGAAATTGCTATGAATATTATCAGTTTTAATAAGGATTAGTTTCAGCTAAACGTATGGTTATTACAATATTTTTAATATTATGCGACACACCTGTCAAATTATAGTAGATATATTATACAAGACTAGGTGTGAATTTCTAGTAGATTGAGATTCGAATTACTTATATCAAAAAAAAAAATATCAACAATCGAACTGGGTACCGAATGTAACTAACGGCGATTTAATAATGGATTGCAAATATCTATATAATAATATGATTACTATTCAATGGACACAAAATTAGATTTTATGTCTTTTAATCAATAACAAACACGTAACTCTATGTACCTATATTGTTATTGGTAGTATTAAACTGGGAATGTGCACTTGAAAAATACCGTACATGACTATTGTAACATCGTTATGCGTTACTAAGCATATCAAGATCGTGCACTGGTAAAGTTTTGTTATATTAGCTGCACTTGACACATTTTTAAGTGTCTTATGCAAGACTGCCGACTGATACTTCTTGTTAAACAACCTCGTAAGTTTCAATAATCATTTTGCCTATACAAATAGTACCAAAATATTATATATGAAAACTATAAAAGAAGTAGAAATGCCTATCGATTCAAAAATAGTGGTGTTAAAAAGTAACGGTTACTGTATGTGACTTTTCACAGCGATCCATGAAGTACCAGTAACAAATAGTGGCTAACGTACTACGTAAAAGCGTAGCGATCTGAATAAATTGCTACCATTATTAGGATACCACAACTGCGAATTCGTAGTTCATTCTGATTTCATAAATCCATTAACTGTTATGGAAAAAATGTCGAGATACTGCGATTGTGTGGTGAAAATAAGTGAACAATAGCAACTGTAAGTTGTAATCTTATACGGTTAATACCTATGTGGTGGGTATTTCCTTTAAAACACATGAATGTTATAAAAGTAGTCACTGTAATATATTTCGCACAGGCATCCTTTCATCATAGTAGCATTTTCCTATGGATATGTAAATTTCATATGTGACAACAACCTTATAACAAGGAATATTAGATTTTTCATGTAGTTGGGGTCAGTACTATTCTAAATGGCATTCTGAAAAATATTGTTCCTCGTAAATGTCGATGAACTTACACAGCATTAAAGAAGGAAAACGTACCGATTAGACATAAGAAAAGTAAAAATTGCAGTATGATATTGTTGTTGGCCCTGAAAAGGGCCTTTTTAAAAAGTTCATTTATATATGTACGTATGTGTGTGTGTTCTTTAGCCTCCAAAACCGTAAAGGGTACGGCCTTGTCGTTTCAGCGCGTAGACGACGTCCATGGCGGTGACTGTTTTCCGCTTGGCGTGTTCGGTGTATGTGACGGCATCCCGGATTACGTTTTCCAGGAACACTTTCAACACGCCACGTGTTTCTTCGTAGATCAAACCGGAGATACGTTTCACTCCACCACGGCGAGCTAACCGACGAATTGCAGGCTTGGTTATTCCTTGGATGTTATCACGCAACACTTTGCGATGACGTTTGGCGCCTCCTTTGCCAAGACCTTTTCCTCCTTTACCGCGTCCAGTCATTGTTGGATATGTGTGGTTTCTTTTTGATGAGAACTGGAAAAACTGCTGTTTCGAACGCTGGGCACTAATTGATGTCGAAAGTATGAAAAATCGTCTTATTTATGAGTTTGTCGTAGCACGCACGGCCAATCAAAATGCTCGATCGGATTTCTCCCACTCTCCAACTAACCACACTACACCGACCAATGGTAGCGATGCATACGGTTCCGATTCGTTTATATATAACAGTGTTTTTACTCTTTCTGGTACCATTGTTCATTTGCATTTCTCTGAGAAATTGTATCAACTATCGAACAGCTACGAGATGGCACGTACCAAGCAAACCGCCCGCAAGTCGACCGGAGGAAAGGCTCCCAGGAAGCAGTTGGCCACCAAAGCCGCTCGTAAGAGCGCACCCGCCACCGGAGGAGTGAAGAAGCCACATCGTTACCGTCCCGGAACCGTCGCTCTCCGTGAAATCCGTCGGTACCAGAAGAGCACGGAACTGTTGATCCGCAAATTGCCTTTCCAACGTCTGGTGCGTGAGATCGCCCAGGACTTCAAGACCGACCTGCGTTTCCAGAGCTCCGCCGTTATGGCGTTGCAGGAAGCTAGCGAGGCCTACCTGGTCGGTCTGTTCGAAGACACCAATCTTTGCGCCATTCACGCCAAGCGAGTCACCATCATGCCAAAAGACATCCAGTTGGCCCGTCGTATCCGCGGAGAACGTGCTTAGATCTAATATTATTATTATTATTATTATTATTACCTTAAAAAGGCCCTTTTCAGGGCCACCAAAAACAAAATATTATTATACGCTCCGGCTCTCTCTCTTACATCGTAGGACTAACCGAGTCATAATAAAAATATAATATTAGTTTGTTTTCAGATCTCATTTGGAAGTAAATCAAAATTGAGTTCGTGACACCATTGGATTTTTGATAAAAAGTGTAGTACGTTCTTGTTGTATATTACTTTTGTACTTAATATTATGTATGTGTATTGTATAGTAAAATCTACAAATAAGAATTATAAATAAAAATATCTACTTCTCCGTGCATATTACGTCAACTTGAGGGCGGTCTAATGTATCAGCAACGAAACGATTGATAATGTAAAAATAAATTATTTTTGTTCATTTGAAATGGAGTTTTGGCCAAAATCCTTTAATAATGACGTGTTATCATAATTGTTTATTCAAAATAATTAGTTCAAGTACGACTTATATTAGATTTATTAGTAATGTCCGCACCGTTAAAATTTCAGAGATAGAAACGTCGGTGACGCCACACCGAGGCGGAGTCCTATAACCGTCATTTTCGAAAAGCCCCTGTTCATCGGGAAATCGGTCGGTTGGAAACCAGCGAACGCTATGGTCTCCGAAAACTCGTGGAGAAATCTCCCAAAATGTGTCTGTTCATTTTCGACTGATTTCAGTCGTACGGCAGACCTTCGAACACTGTCTACGAAAACCCGGTCGGAAGTGCGGAAAAACGACCTGTGGTACTGGCCGGCGGATACATTGATCATCGGCGATTGTTTAGAATTTAGTTAGCTTTCCGGAAAGTTCAAAACCAGATCTGTACAAATATTTCCCATTGAGATATTGTGAAAAATGATTGCAGCCATCCCCACAAACAAAGCAAAGTGTTTACATGTATAAATTAACAATTAGGTAAAAAGGTATCCTACAACTAGCAAAATGTGCGTTTCTTTATAATATAATATATACCTATTTATAAGGAAGTTTTGTTTTAATGAGTAATGAATATATGTATAATTATTTAATGTATAATAGCACATTTTTTTAACATACGAGAAGTATAAATTTATTTATATTTATTTTGTTCAAGCTAATGCTGTTTTGTGTTTATGGTCATAATATATTAAAATTTGATATAATATATTTCTTATTTATGTATTAAAATCTTAGTAGTAAAGTGCTATTAGTTATATAAACTATATATAGTGTACCGTTATTTTAAAGCATTAATATTTTCAATGTAATATATGATGAAACATCAAATGCACTACCTATCTATATTTTTATTTTACATATAAACGGGCTTACGCCCGGGTAAAAAGGGTACGTATAATATAACAATATACTCAATAGAACAAATCATAAAACAGCTATAAGACAATATGTTACCATATTATTACTACCAGAATCATGTGTATTCAAACTACATTTTTAAAACGTACAAATCATAATTTTAATTATTTAGTTTAAATAACATGGTTATAAAAATAGAAAATATTAAATTAAAATACCTATTTTCGTGGGATGAATAAATTGTAAAAAACCAGTATTAAAAAAATATTAACTACATTAGCAATGTCCTTTGCCTATAACAATCATCTTTTCTAATATTTATAGTAATTAATTAATTTCTAATAAATATTAAAAATAGTAAAAATGTATAGTTATACATTTTTAACTGTCTTATATTTTAAATCATATGTATAATAATTATTATTTATTACTGAGTAGTGAGTACCATATTATAATATTGTAGGTATAAAGTGTGGATCTACCTCTGAGTCTGACGTATCACCTGACTCAGGCACTGTCCGGGAACGTGTGTATCAGGAGCTATCTGCACGATAAGGACCGAGCCTTCGACAGCTATTGCTACTATTGCATGGACCCAGACGACACGGTCGAGCACACGGTGTTCGCATGTCCGAGATGGCTCGACGACCGTACCCGCATGACTGGATGTACAACTATAGCCGAGAATCACAATGGTTTACTAGTCGGTAAGACACACTATATAAGTACAAACTTTTTTTAACTTGCTTGGGCATAGTTCATCGTCACATCTCATCATTAGTCTCTTAGTGTTCCTTCCGTACAGACGTCAAGTATCAGCACACTCTCTACAGTGGAATATCACGAAACTAACATCATGGTGGGCCGCAGAGCCGGTTCAAAAAGGAATCGAACTCCGCCACTCACCGAACCAAAGAAGATCCGAAATCAGACTTTCCCACCACTACCTCCACAACCGCCATCGACGGATCCATCCGACTCAGAATCGCTGTCAGGCGATTCTTACGTCTCATCGGTTGACTCTCAATCAGCCACCGACATCTCGGTCACGGGCCCGCCAGAGCCTCCATCCACACTCTCACCAGGTTGAGAACTAACAATATTAGTAATACAACCAAATCACCTGACCCCTCCGTTGCAAGTATATCGAAAACCTTGCTACCATCACCTGTCATTATTACTGCGTCGCTGTGGCGCCAAGCAGCACCGCTCATCTTCAAAAACCAAGACATCTCCCCTATCGGCATTAATGCTAAATCCTCCTCCGATGGTAAAATATTCGTCAAAACCCATGCGCCGCACAATTCCGACAAATCCAAAAGCAATTGAAGATAACAGGGTAATAGGACGGTAGTTAACGGGGTCAGCATGATTTTTCCCCAGCTTGGTATGATGATGATTTGATCTCTTTTCCAGTCATCCGGGAAATGGCATAACCGAAGGCAACCGTTAAAAATGTGAGTCAGCTTTAGAATAAAGTTTTTTGGTGAATTTTTGAGTGCGTTATTTGTTATTGAGTTTTATTCCAGGGGCTTTCGTTTTGATAGGTGGTTAAGGTCACTCGATCTCGTAGCCAACTAGTGGGCCAGGATGCGCAAGCGCCTTGACCATCCAGTTGAGGTTACGCCTCAAAAGCGGGATAAAGAAGCAGGAAAGCCATCAGCAATCATAGTGTGGCAGGCAAGGCGGGACCCCCGTTTGGTGAAAACGACTGTTTGAAGTTGGTCCATGGTGTGAACCGTAGGTGCTGATGACCTGTTGAGAGCGGTGATTTTATGGAATTTCTGCTGAACACTTGGTTGCAAGCGTCGGTTGGCAGATGACGTGTTGACAGGTTCACTGTTAACTGGATAGTGATGAGTGAATGATGGCCAAGCAATTTGCTTTGGTTGAACGGCCAGTGGCCTATCTAGAGCACCAGGCTCAGCCTTTTCACTCTGTATGAGGTGGAAATGGATAATACTATTGGTCAGTCTAGGCTAGACGTGCTAGATGAGGATATTTGCTTTGTGATAGCGTGTGTCTTAAGTTTTTCTTATTTCAGAGCTTCATCTTTAAGAGACGGAGTGTTTGTTGAATTAAGTAGATTTCTGTTGGTTGTGAGGTAATGGGCGCCGGTCATGGTTCGTAAAGCTACGTTTTGGAAGGCCTCGATCCTGGTCCACGTGTGTTGGCCAATGAGGTGTCTCCAAATTGGTGCTGCATAAAGTACAATGGGTCTTAGGTATATTTTGTAGATGGATATCCTGACTGGTAGTGGGAGCGCGCTGTTACGGTTTAAAATTGGATATAGTGCCGCTCGGGCGCCTCGCGCTTTTTGTAAGGTGTTTCTTACGTGTTTTTCAAATTTTAAATTGTAATTAAGGGTCACCCCTAGGTATTTGGCATGGTGGCTCCATTCCAGGCACTGGTTTTGTATGTTTAGCTTCATGATATAATTTTGGGAGTGAGGCCCAAAAATTACTGCAACCGTCTTTGATACATTGATCTGAATTCTCCACTGGGTAAACCAATCTATTGTGGTATCCAATTGTCGTTGTAAGGCTAACACAGCATATTTGTAGTTACGGTTGCTCGCGTACAAAAGTGTATCGTCAGCAAACAGGGCTACTGAGACAGGTAGGGAAGTCATTTCGAATTCGATTTTGTTAATAAGCATAAGCTTTTGGATTTGTCGGAATTGTGCGGCGCATGGGTTTTGACGAATATTTTACCATCGGAGGAGGATTTAGCATTAATGCCGATAGGGGAGATGTCTTGGTTTTTGAAGATGAGCGGTGCTGCTTGGCGCCACAGCGACGCAGTAATAATGACAGGTGATGGTAGCAAGGTTTTCGATATACTTGCAACGGAGGGGTCAGGTGATTTGGTTGTATTACTAATATTGTTAGTTCTCAACCTGGTGAGAGTGTGGATGGAGGCTCTGGCGGGCCCGTGACCGAGATGTCGGTGGCTGATTGAGAGTCAACCGATGAGACGTAAGAATCGCCTGACAGCGATTCTGAGTCGGATGGATCCGTCGATGGCGGTTGTGGAGGTAGTGGTGGGAAAGTCTGATTTCGGATCTTCTTTGGTTCGGTGAGTGGCGGAGTTCGATTCCTTTTTGAACCGGCTCTGCGGCCCACCATGATGTTAGTTTCGTGATATTCCACTGTAGAGAGTGTGCTGATACTTGACGTCTGTACGGAAGGAACACTAAGAGACTAATGATGAGATGTGACGATGAACTATGCCCAAGCAAGTTAAAAAAAGTTTGTACTTATATAGTGTGTCTTACCGACTAGTAAACCATTGTGATTCTCGGCTATAGTTGTACATCCAGTCATGCGGGTACGGTCGTCGAGCCATCTCGGACATGCGAACACCGTGTGCTCGACCGTGTCGTCTGGGTCCATGCAATAGTAGCAATAGCTGTCGAAGGCTCGGTCCTTATCGTGCAGATAGCTCCTGATACACACGTTCCCGGACAGTGCCTGAGTCAGGTGATACGTCAGACTCAGAGGTAGATCCACACTTTATACCTACAATATTATAATATGGTACTCACTACTCAGTAATAAATAATAATTATTATACATATGATTTAAAATATAAGACAGTTAAAAATGTATAACTATACATTTTTACTATTTTTAATATTTATTAGAAATTAATTAATTACTATAAATATTAGAAAAGATGATTGTTATAGGCAAAGGACATTGCTAATGTAGTTAATATTTTTTTAATACTGGTTTTTTACAATTTATTCATCCCACGAAAATAGGTATTTTAATTTAATATTTTCTATTTTTATAACCATGTTATTTAAACTAAATAATTAAAATTATGATTTGTACGTTTTAAAAATGTAGTTTGAATACACATGATTCTGGTAGTAATAATATGGTAACATATTGTCTTATAGCTGTTTTATGATTTGTTCTATTGAGTATATTGTTATATTATACGTACCCTTTTTACCCGGGCGTAAGCCCGTTTATATGTAAAATAAAAATATAGATAGGTAGTGCATTTGATGTTTCATCATATATTACATTGAAAATATTAATGCTTTAAAATAACGGTACACTATATATAGTTTATATAACTAATAGCACTTTACTACTAAGATTTTAATACATAAATAAGAAATATATTATATCAAATTTTAATATATTATGACCATAAACACAAAACAGCATTAGCTTGAACAAAATAAATATAAATAAATTTATACTTCTCGTATGTTAAAAAAATGTGCTATTATACATTAAATAATTATACATATATTCATTACTCATTAAAACAAAACTTCCTTATAAATAGGTATATATTATATTATAAAGAAACGCACATTTTGCTAGTTGTAGGATACCTTTTTACCTAATTGTTAATTTATACATGTAAACACTTTGCTTTGTTTGTGGGGATGGCTGCAATCATTTTTCACAATATCTCAATGGGAAATATTTGTACAGATCTGGTTTTGAACTTTCCGGAAAGCTAACTAAATTCTAAACAATCGCCGATGATCAATGTATCCGCCGGCCAGTACCACAGGTCGTTTTTCCGCACTTCCGACCGGGTTTTCGTAGACAGTGTTCGAAGGTCTGCCGTACGACTGAAATCAGTCGAAAATGAACAGACACATTTTGGGAGATTTCTCCACGAGTTTTCGGAGACCATAGCGTTCGCTGGTTTCCAACCGACCGATTTCCCGATGAACAGGGGCTTTTCGAAAATGACGGTTATAGGACTCCGCCTCGGTGTGGCGTCACCGACGTTTCTATCTCTGAAATTTTAACGGTGCGGACATTACTAATAAATCTAATATAAGTCGTACTTGAACTAATTATTTTGAATAAACAATTATGATAACACGTCATTATTAAAGGATTTTGGCCAAAACTCCATTTCAAATGAACAAAAATAATTTATTTTTACATTATCAATCGTTTCGTTGCTGATACATTAGACCGCCCTCAAGTTGACGTAATATGCACGGAGAAGTAGATATTTTTATTTATAATTCTTATTTGTAGATTTTACTATACAATACACATACATAATATTAAGTACAAAAGTAATATACAACAAGAACGTACTACACTTTTTATCAAAAATCCAATGGTGTCACGAACTCAATTTTGATTTACTTCCAAATGAGATCTGAAAACAAACTAATATTATATTTTTATTATGACTCGGTTAGTCCTACGATGTAAGAGAGAGAGCCGGAGCGTATAATAATATTTTGTTTTTGGTGGCCCTGAAAAGGGCCTTTTTAAGGTAATAATAATAATAATAATAATAATATTAGATCTAAGCACGTTCTCCGCGGATACGACGGGCCAACTGGATGTCTTTTGGCATGATGGTGACTCGCTTGGCGTGAATGGCGCAAAGATTGGTGTCTTCGAACAGACCGACCAGGTAGGCCTCGCTAGCTTCCTGCAACGCCATAACGGCGGAGCTCTGGAAACGCAGGTCGGTCTTGAAGTCCTGGGCGATCTCACGCACCAGACGTTGGAAAGGCAATTTGCGGATCAACAGTTCCGTGCTCTTCTGGTACCGACGGATTTCACGGAGAGCGACGGTTCCGGGACGGTAACGATGTGGCTTCTTCACTCCTCCGGTGGCGGGTGCGCTCTTACGAGCGGCTTTGGTGGCCAACTGCTTCCTGGGAGCCTTTCCTCCGGTCGACTTGCGGGCGGTTTGCTTGGTACGTGCCATCTCGTAGCTGTTCGATAGTTGATACAATTTCTCAGAGAAATGCAAATGAACAATGGTACCAGAAAGAGTAAAAACACTGTTATATATAAACGAATCGGAACCGTATGCATCGCTACCATTGGTCGGTGTAGTGTGGTTAGTTGGAGAGTGGGAGAAATCCGATCGAGCATTTTGATTGGCCGTGCGTGCTACGACAAACTCATAAATAAGACGATTTTTCATACTTTCGACATCAATTAGTGCCCAGCGTTCGAAACAGCAGTTTTTCCAGTTCTCATCAAAAAGAAACCACACATATCCAACAATGACTGGACGCGGTAAAGGAGGAAAAGGTCTTGGCAAAGGAGGCGCCAAACGTCATCGCAAAGTGTTGCGTGATAACATCCAAGGAATAACCAAGCCTGCAATTCGTCGGTTAGCTCGCCGTGGTGGAGTGAAACGTATCTCCGGTTTGATCTACGAAGAAACACGTGGCGTGTTGAAAGTGTTCCTGGAAAACGTAATCCGGGATGCCGTCACATACACCGAACACGCCAAGCGGAAAACAGTCACCGCCATGGACGTCGTCTACGCGCTGAAACGACAAGGCCGTACCCTTTACGGTTTTGGAGGCTAAAGAACACACACACATACGTACATATATAAATGAACTTTTTAAAAAGGCCCTTTTCAGGGCCAACAACAATATCATACTGCAATTTTTACTTTTCTTATGTCTAATCGGTACGTTTTCCTTCTTTAATGCTGTGTAAGTTCATCGACATTTACGAGGAACAATATTTTTCAGAATGCCATTTAGAATAGTACTGACCCCAACTACATGAAAAATCTAATATTCCTTGTTATAAGGTTGTTGTCACATATGAAATTTACATATCCATAGGAAAATGCTACTATGATGAAAGGATGCCTGTGCGAAATATATTACAGTGACTACTTTTATAACATTCATGTGTTTTAAAGGAAATACCCACCACATAGGTATTAACCGTATAAGATTACAACTTACAGTTGCTATTGTTCACTTATTTTCACCACACAATCGCAGTATCTCGACATTTTTTCCATAACAGTTAATGGATTTATGAAATCAGAATGAACTACGAATTCGCAGTTGTGGTATCCTAATAATGGTAGCAATTTATTCAGATCGCTACGCTTTTACGTAGTACGTTAGCCACTATTTGTTACTGGTACTTCATGGATCGCTGTGAAAAGTCACATACAGTAACCGTTACTTTTTAACACCACTATTTTTGAATCGATAGGCATTTCTACTTCTTATTTTGGTACTATTTGTATAGGCAAAATGATTATTGAAACTTACGAGGTTGTTTAACAAGAAGTATCAGTCGGCAGTCTTGCATAAGACACTTAAAAATGTGTCAAGTGCAGCTAATATAACAAAACTTTACCAGTGCACGATCTTGATATGCTTAGTAACGCATAACGATGTTACAATAGTCATGTACGGTATTTTTCAAGTGCACATTCCCAGTTTAATACTACCAATAACAATATAGGTACATAGAGTTACGTGTTTGTTATTGATTAAAAGACATAAAATCTAATTTTGTGTCCATTGAATAGTAATCATATTATTATATAGATATTTGCAATCCATTATTAAATCGCCGTTAGTTACATTCGGTACCCAGTTCGATTGTTGATATTTTTTTTTTTGATATAAGTAATTCGAATCTCAATCTACTAGAAATTCACACCTAGTCTTGTATAATATATCTACTATAATTTGACAGGTGTGTCGCATAATATTAAAAATATTGTAATAACCATACGTTTAGCTGAAACTAATCCTTATTAAAACTGATAATATTCATAGCAATTTCAATGAGGCGAATAAAATACAATATATCTTACGAACGTACACACAACGAAAGACAACAACTGTGAGACTTAAAGTGATTGATAACGACATCGACCCAAGACCATAATTCGGGCGGGAAGTATTCAAATTGGTGGCCCTGAAAAGGGCCTTTTTTTTCGGTATTTAACCGCGTCGGTTGATAGTGATGATTTTTTAAGCTTTCTTCTCGGTCTTCTTTGGCAAGAGTACTGCTTGGATGTTGGGCAACACACCACCTTGAGCAATAGTCACTCCGGACAGCAATTTGTTCAACTCCTCGTCATTTCTGATGGCCAATTGCAAATGTCTGGGGATGATACGGGATTTCTTGTTGTCACGCGCGGCGTTACCGGCCAACTCCAAAACTTCAGCTGCCAAGTACTCCATAACGGCGGCCAGGTAAACCGGTGCTCCGGCTCCGACACGCTCGGCGTAATTTCCCTTTCTCAGCAGACGATGGATACGACCGACCGGGAACTGGAGTCCGGCACGGGATGATCTGGTCTTGGACTTGCCTCCTTTCGCTTTTCCTGCTTTGCCTCTTCCGCTCATGACTGATAGATTGACGACTGCTTTGTATGAATTCAACTGACGACTGATACAAAAAAATTGTTGCTACGCACCTTATATAGACAAAAATAGGAAAACAATTCTGCTATTGGATCGACCGAAACATTTAGATGAAACAACTTGACACCGTTTGTCGATTGCTTGCTACTTGACGATGCGGTTTTCGATCGGCATTTTTACATTTTTTCTAATATAGAAACCATTATTTTCAACTATCGCGTAGCTACCGTCGAATCCTGTTTAGTCCGGCATACTTAGTATTTTTTAACCAGTGAACAATTGACGTATAACTTTGGTTTGGTAATATATACTCATTTTTCTGTGGATGGGGCATCATTCAGACCAACTCGTTCCAGTCGTCAACAAGTTTAATCGCAACTAATCGAAATGGCTCCAGGAGGAAAATCGGCGGGTAAAGCGATGAAGAAGTCGTCCGGCAAGGCCCAAAAGAACATCGCAAAGTCCGACAAGAAACGCAAGCCCAAGAGGAAAGAGTCGTACGCAATCTACATTTACAAAGTGTTGAAACAAGTACACCCGGACACAGGTGTCTCGTCAAAGGCGATGAGCATCATGAACAGCTTCGTCAACGATCTGTTCGAACGCATCGCCGCTGAGTCCAGTCGACTGGCTCACTACAACAAGCGTTCGACAATCACCAGTCGGGAAATCCAAACCGCCGTCCGTCTCTTGTTGCCCGGCGAGTTAGCCAAGCACGCCGTCAGTGAAGGAACCAAAGCCGTTACCAAATACACGAGCTCCAAATGATTTTTTTTCGACCACATCTGACAATCAAAACGGCCCTTTTCAGGGCCACTACATTTGCCAAAAGTACTTGTTTAGGATATTATGGATGATTCGTAGTTTACTTATTCCTTTAACTGTTACGCGTAGCGAAAAATCATTTGTCCTTCTGATGGCATAACGATTCTTATTAATAAAAAAATAATTATATCTATACCTCAGCGACGTTCGATGAATTTTTAAAATCTATTATTGATAGAAGTGCTTCCAAGTTTTTAATGTGTTGGTACATAAGAATTAACGATTATTTTTTATATGCATTTAAATTGAAACGTGTTGACAAAACTTATTTTCAACTTATTCTTCGGTTACAAATCTCATTAAAGTATTTCTTTTCACAAGTTTATGAAAGAAGATTTAATAGACGGTTCCCGACATGTTTTCACCTCTGTCGAAAAGAAAAAATATCGCTGTTCGTGGCCACGATATATTTTAGATTTTTATAAAAACAATTTTTAACTATTAAATTTGATTATTCATACGAGTGTGCGACACGACGTCTCCGGCCGAAATCGCTTTTCGAATCATAACGATTTATCATTTGATTTCCAATACAAAGACATGCTCGACGCCTACAACTACTGTATACGGCAGAACGGTGTTCATCTTTTTTTTCTGTCTGAAATCGCCTTTTTTTAGGACAGTCAAAAAACCGCCACACTTTTTTGGTATGAAAATTAACCAAGTTGGTACTTTGGAGTTTGGGCGGTCAGATGTAAAAATTTCGCAATGTCTAAATAATTATTTTAGCTCCACGACTTCCCACATATGCCATTATTTAATATATATCATTAACTATGGAAGTATTTACTTTCATAAGTTATTCTTAAAAGTTATAATGATAATTAATATACTTGGACAGAATATTATATTATATTTCGAATGGATTATGGATAAATTACGGACATTTGAGACTTTAGATTACTATGCAGACGCCAAAGTGCCAGACATACAATCGCAATTATTCGTAGGCAGTGACAGCGAATCGTAATAAAACCCATGATATAGGGGTGTATAAGAATAAATTCGAATGTAAAACAATTATAATATCTCTTTGACGACAAGTCGTATATTATTGGAAACACAGTATAATATCATACTCGATCGATCGAGGTCAATTTGGTCTTAAAAAAATATCCATATGGGTAATTATATGAATTTAGTATAGTATTATTATATTGATCAATACACTTTGAGGCCGACGTAATATTTTTATCTTTTCTGTGGTTGAACCGCGGTCCATAACAGCGAGGGTGATAACTGATGATAACAGTATCGAGTGATGATAAATAATGATAATAATAATAATACAAATTACACACGGTAAGGCGAGTTGTAGATGCTTAGTAGTCGGTTGTTGTGTGTAAGTCAACGTCAATAATGAATAAAATATAACATTTCGGTATTCAGCACTTAAGCTTTAACAAAATAATAAGTTAAATCATTGAAATACCCAAGCTGAAAGTTGGTTCCGCAGTACCTGTTAACATATTTAATAATATTAACGAACGACGATGATATAATATAATTATTACTATTACCTTGTCAATTTAAATTTTAAATTATTAGAATATAGGTGCGTTAAAATCAAATATTATACATTCGGTAATTGTTTGATTACGGATTTCAATATTTCCAATAAATATATAATCAAGTATTAGTTATTTAATTATTACCTGATTTGAGGACAATCCACGGTGCACCCTCTTTAATTAATGTCTGTCACATATTTAATTTAATGGCATAAAATAAATCGAAAAACAACCATGATATCAGAAATTAATGCAGCTATTGAACAAAATGATTTCCAACGAGTAAAAGTCTTAGTTGAAGCTATCATTGAACAAGTGAGTTACATACATTGTTTTAGTGCTCTTTGAGTTTAGCACTTATTGTGTTCTGTACATAATAATGTATTTACATTTTTGATTATAGCATACAAATACATTTAATTTTGACACCTATCATGCTGACAATACTTTCAAACAGTTATGGGAGTCTATGTTTCTATGTTTGGCTGAGGACAGTTACAAATGTATTCACAAACAATGTTTAACATGCATTCGGCTTCTGAGGTAAACTTGTCTTAAGATAATAAAGTAATACACATTACTGACCAGTGTCCACCTTTAATGAATTCATCAATAAAAACTATTCATTTACTATTTTATTGGTTATTGAGTTGGCCTTCCATCATCACTATGAATGTGTGTCGTTATAAAACTATTATTATTTAATTATTTTATTTTTGTTAATTGTCAGTTATGATAATCTCTACTGAATTTTACATCGTACTGTATTTTTAAACTTTTTCAAACATTCTACCCTAACGAGCTAGTTGCAGACCTAAAACAAAATTGGTAAAAGTACACACACATACAGTAAAGCTGACCATGATTTGTCTGTAACCCGTGTTACCCATTGTGCCAAGATATTTCAATACTTCAATTCACTATAACTTAAAAACTAAGTCCGACTGACAAGAAAAAAAATTAAAAATTATATGGGAGCTAAACTAGAATAACTTTACCATACAATTGACTGAATAGTTATTATTGATTAGACTTGTCACTTGACAATATATAACTAGATTATGTTACTAAATGGTAACATTACTTTTTGAATATTACTTATCTATATTAAAAATAATTTTTGTGATCCACAGCCGAGACAAAACACATTTAAAAGAAATTATAATTGAACAACAGGTAAACATTCTACTTCAGTGTGCTAATCTTGCTGAAGACACATCATGCATAGTAATCACAACTGAAAATACAGATGGTAAGTCACCAAAAATTTCTTTCTTCAAAAATAAATACTGACTAAATTAAAAATTAAAATGCTGATGATGTTATAGTACCTTATAAATAGTAAATACTAAATAATAATATTGTGATTCTGTCTCACAGTTATCATAGAAGGCCTGAAATGTCTGTGTAATATAGTTTATAATTGTGAAACTGCACAAGAAGTATGCTGTTCAAATAAAACTGTTGATTGCATTGTGCTCAGACTAAGAACATATTTTGAACAGAATATTCCATATGTCATAAAATATTTTGACATCAAACTTTTATTTCTTTTAACAGCATTTAACAAGGATATAAGGTAGACTTCTAATGCATATTTAATTTTAATTTTTTTTGTGTATTTACTAACTGTTTTATTTTAGATTAAAAATCACAGAAGAGTTACATGGTCTCACATATCTGACAGAAGTCTTGGACAATATATTACGTGACACTATTGAAGATGCATCCAAAAACAATTCATCTAGCTTACAGGCAATTTACTTATCTATTTGCTAAAATAATCGACATTTTAAACGACAACATTAATAATATTTACAGGAAGATAATGTGTTACTCAGCTGTGAAATACTGAAAACTTTATTCAACTTGACCGTTATCCCAATCAATGATTCATCTGAGGAAGATGATTATTCGATTTGGATTAGATTGATTTCTATATTACGTGATCTACTTGTCACCTCAACTTTTGTCCCATTATTTCAAGATAACATCATTTGGTATTTTTCTTAATTGCTATATTTAAAAAAAAATTAAAAAAATATGTTTTTCTACTTATATTTGAACATTATTTATTATTATTATAGCAATGTTGTCAACTTGTTGACAAATGTACCACCACCTTGTTTGGATCAATTGCTGGTTAAAAGTCATTGGTGTGATGTTGATGCTTTAAAAGTGATAGTGAATTTTCTTGATACCCGATTGTGTAGTACAGAGGTAATTCATTAAATTATATTATGATGATAATAATTTACCTTAATATTATCTGGTATAATGATTTTAGAATCCATTATATGAAAATATATCACCAGCATTGATGGTATTATTAAAAGGATCAAGATCTATTGCAAAATTCCGTTGTGAAGTTCGGCAACAAATTTTACCTCCATTGAAAGATGTTATAAATCGACCTGAACAGGGAAATACATTGCGTAATAAACTGTGTCGTTTGCTCACTACTCCCAATGTGAGTCTTCGCGACTTGGTTGCTGAACTGTTATTTGTCTTATGTAAAGAAAATGGTATGAAACTTATCATATTATTTTTATTATACTTTTATTAATGTAATTTGGATCATTTTTAGTGGGTCGTATGATCAAGTATACAGGATTTGGTAATGCAGCTGGTTTATTCGCAAATCGAGGATTACTTTGTAAAACATCAAATCCCGATTACTCATCAGATAGTGAAGATAGTGATACAGAAGAATACCTAACATACAAAGACCAGTTAAGTTTCTATTTTAACTATTACATGTACCAATAATATTATGAACGTTATCTTTTGTAGGATAAATCCAGTTCTTGGTTGTTATGAACCACCAAAACCTAATCCGTTCGAGTGCATGTCTGTTGAACAACAAGAACACGAAGTTATGCAGTTGGTTTCTAAAATGGATAAACTCACTAGGTATTTAAAAATTATATATCATTAACTTATACTTCTATTATTATAAACTTTTTCATTTAGGGAAGGATTGATACAGCCGTGTAAAATTGGTGATGATGGACGACCAAAACCTATTGAACATGTTCTTCAACTTCAAGAAGAATTAATGAATCATTTTACTAACATTAAAAATAAAGATGGACCAGATGATGAGAGTGATTAAGTCGTTAATTTATTTATTTAGTCATTAATTTATTTTTATTTATTATTAACAAATTTGTAGTCAAACTTTTTACTCATAGTAGGTATTCATTAGCTTTTAGGTGCCTGTATATAATACCAACTAAAAGGTATAATTCATGTGTTCCGGTCTGATGTCTTCAGATTTAAAATTAGTCATTTTAATTTGCCATCTAGTAAATTTGATTATGCACATACTATTCATAATTTAAATTTAATATTGCAATTTTTGTTAAACATTATTTTTAATATATATTATATTTTCAGAAGGTGATTTTTAATATAAAACACTCATTGTTTTGATCAAATTAAAGAAAAAAAATTCACCTATTCTAGTTTTTTATTTGCTACTCTAAATATAATAATTACTGTTGTATAAATCTTATAATATTAAACTATTATCTATTATTTTATTAACAGAAAAAGCTTAAAAGAGCCTATATTCCGGCCGAAAAGAGAAATACACGTTTTACGCACGGTGCATACAGACTGAAGTTAGTGGACAGTGATTATCAGTAGGCATCGTTCCCCACACTCTGACATCAGGTGTGGTATAGGTATACAAATTTTATACACTGCTGATTATGACCATACAGATTGTCGGTCGGTAAACATTAGTCACGACCACAAATTAAGATATACAATTAAGGTATATCTTAATTTGTGGTCACGATATTGGGCAGTGTGAGTTAATGATGCACAAACTTGGACATTTTTTGGTTGAGGCACGATTTACATCTCTTATGAGTGGCCGGAATATAGTGGATGAGCAAATATTTTTAGTGAGTCCCTTTATCTTTTCAAAAAGTTAAATGTTTACAATGTTTCTAACGATAAACCATTGTTTTAAATTTCAATATTTATACCAAGATATTTTTTATTTCATATTAAGAGAATAAAATATAATGTTGACAAATCTAAAAATAATTACTATGGTAGTAAAAATCTCAAATTTACCGTTACACGAATGTCTTTATTTTTAAAAAAAATCATCATAATAAATGCTACTTATATTTTATTTATGTATAATTCATAGTTTTTTTCCACTTTATACATGGTACTAGGTACTAACTTCATATTTCAAATCATTTTGAAAATGAAATTATAATATATAGTTATTGTTTAAGCAATATTTATTAATTGTACAATACATTTTAAAATATCTAAAATGTTATTCATCTGACTATTAGAATCGAAAACAATCAGTAGGTAAATGAAAATTTTTTGCATTTGTATTTTATTTTTGTACACTCAATGCAAACATTTTTTCAATTCTTTTCACAAAATACATTATTTTAATTTTATAAATAATGAATAATTTTTGTTTCTAGTCATATGAAAGTTTGCGTTGATTAATTCTTGATGTTTGTTATGTATAATTTGATTGAAATTCCCTCAGTTACTGATTATTATACAGGGTTAAATAGAATGCATTAAAATTTAAGTACTTTTTTAATAATTATTTCAACACATTAATTATGAACATTTAATTTTGTTATTTGAAACATCTTTAATAAAAACAACCTAGTCACAGAATGAAAAAAAAATGAATTATCTTCCATTATACAAAAAGTCAGTGAAGAAATTTAATTTAAAAAAACATTAAATAATGTATGTGAAGTTGACATTATACGTGACAATCTTACAGTCTATTTAACAATGGGCATTTGGAAATGGTTGAAACCTTAGAATATGTTTGTATTGTTCGTAGACTGTGCTGTGTGCCTGTGTCCAACACAAGAAAACTATTTAAAATGTCATTAAGTATTAACTATCATTTATGTTCTTATCTAAATAACAAAATATTAATATACATATTTAATTTTTGTATTAATAATTTTAGTCAGCCATCTTTTAGACTTATCAAGATAATATTTTAAATGTAGAATATCGGTACACGACTTCCCAGTATGTTTAAGTAAAAACACAATTTATACTCTGTAAATTTAATTAAATTTAAATATATTTTATGAAATACAAATATTTAAACAATATTACTAACTACATAAACTACTGTATGCCATAAAATAACCATTGTTATTAATATTCATTTATCGATATTATGTTTTCACTGCTATCTGAATTATTAATTTCAACAAAAGGCCAATTATCATCAGATTTCTGTCCACGGTAATTATATTTCATGTAGTCCGGCTTCTCCTTGCATATATTCATGTATGCCTCACTGATACGACCAAATTCACTGACAGTTAATTGGAATGGTCTTGTGCTTGGTTCTATTGCTGCGGCAGTTAATAATTCACTAGCGAGTTGTTCTCTGACTGGTTTTGGAAATAGTGTCCTTTATAATATAAATCAAACAAATATTTATATACATTCTAGTCATTTTAATGTTAATTACTCACTCAACGCCCCGAATACAATGTTTTTGTCTGAAACTAAACACAGACCTGACAACTTTTTCTATTGTGTCAAATGGCAAATCAATAATTGGTTTTTTCAGAGGTGTAAGCCGCACAACGCCTACGTCAACATTTGGTTTTGGAATAAACGCTCGACCTTTAAACAAGATTAAAATAAAATTTTAAAAATTTTTTTCTAAACATAATTATTTTAGCATCATGATATTTTTCTCTAGTCAACTTTGAGTTATAAATGTCAATTTATAATCTCAATCTGAATACTTTTCAAAACATGTTGTTTATTAATAATCAAATACTGAACAAATAGTTTTTTTTATTGACAAGCATTTTAATACTAGATTATATAGATCTAAGTACTCCGAGTAACAGTTTGCTGGACAATACACAAGTTTCTTACCACAAATTCCTAATAATGCTTTAGCTTGTAATTCAGAAAATGAAGATTTCAAGCAGGGATTATCTTTAAACAATAACCAAAAGGATAAAGTGTAATAAATGTAATACATGTACCATTCATTGTGCTTTTTTAATTATATGAAAACTATCAAGCCAATCGAATTTATTTGTTCTTTAAAAGTTTGAATTATTGTTGATATCAATAAAAACATAAACCATTCCAAGCTTAAATGCATTAAAAATTGAAAACCAAATTTTGTTAAACATGACGCAAATTTCACCTGAAATTTTAGTGAACATTTACCTAATATTAGTAGAAAATTATGTGGTAGTTGACAGTCAACAGTTGATTAAAATAATGGGAAATTCTTCATCAATTATAAAAAATGCTCTTTAAATATATAAGAAATACCCAAGTTATACATTTAATCCAAAACATAAACACTTTTGAAAATATTTTTTTTTACATGATTATAAGTTGTTCAAATACATTTTTCTAAAAAAAAAATATTTTTTAGTATATTTTTTATAATTTTTTTAATGACAAATATTTTGAATTTCTCATTCCAAAGTAGAATATTATTTGGAGTACTTCATTTTACCTAACCTAACCTTCATTATATTTATTTTTGTACGAAAAGTTTAAGAGATAATTATTAGAGATAAATATTTAAAGTTCACATTAATGGAATAGTGTAGTGTACAACATGGGTACCTACCACATAAAATGATGATCCACTAGTCCGCTCATCTTATCTTTAAATACTTATAATTTATAACTAATAAACTACTTGTCCGATATTTGATTAATATGATATGGAGAAATACTCGGAATAATATTCTGCTTTGGATTATGAAATTAAAAATGTATTTTTACATTTTAAGAATACAAAACTTAAAACTGCGTGCCATTACCTTTTTTTCCAAAAATGTAGTTTTGAAACTAACTAAAATTTTGTAAAAGAAATATTTTCAAAAACGTTAGTGTTATATGAAATAATGAATATCTTACATAAAATAGAACAATACTACAATAATTTTACCTGGAATATTAAATTTATGTTCGACCCTACACCAATTTTGACACATAACCGAGAGCCTACTTCTTTCTCTAGTCATTATTGGAGCTGCCATTCTTTCAGCAACTTCTTTTTGAAATGTCAATGTCATGCGTACTCGACCATACCTCCATGCACTTTTCCTGTAATTATAAAAAAAGTTAGTGAAAATAATAAATAGAACATAAATTATATTACCTTTCCGATATAGCTTTTAACCATCGTATAATAAGCGGTGTTGACACATTAAATGGCAAATTTCCAATTAGATGAATTTGTGGACATTTATCTTCCCATTCCATTTTATTGTCTTCATTGAACATTTGTTCTAAATTAAAATTCATTACATCCCCAAATATTAACTCTAATGGTACTGGTGATGATTCAGCCAACAGCTGGAACAAATCATGATATGATTGCTTATATTTTATTCTAATAAAAGCTCAGTAAGATATAATAAAATTATAGAATATAGATGAAACACTAACCTCTAGGGACGGGGTAAATCGTTTGTCTTTTTCAATGATTAGTACCCTAGAGGGCATGTTTTGAATGATTGATCTTGTTATGTTGCCAGGACCAGGGCCAACTTCACATACTTCACAGTCCTTAACGGATCCTGCTGATCTGACAATGCGGCTAATTAATCTTGGTTCCATTAAAAAATTTTGAGAAAGTTCTTTCATAGCACGTAGTTTATATAGTTTAATTAAATCCCTGATGCTAGGCAGGGGCGGCAGCCGGATAATCCGACTTACAGACATAATGAGTATGTATAATTTATTATTGTTTAACAGTTACTGCAGGTTCCTCAAAATCGTCCAAGAATGTTTCCTGTTTTATTGAATAAATAGAATACCCGTATATGCTCAATGTAATACCACCAAGTAATAAGCCCGTGTAACGAGCGTTTCTACGCATGCGGTTCAACCTAGTGGCACGAACTAGATTTTGGCGTTCAACAAATTTTATCTGTTGCAGTAATCTTTTATCGATTTCACCGTCTTTCATGAAATCAACTTTGGGCATCTGATCACTGTTAGCCATAGCAAATTGAATGTACCAGAATGCTCGCTTTCTGTGAAACATTGTAAAAAACAAAAAATTGTGTTAATTGATGACAAATTAAATAAATATTGTTCTTAAGTTCCATCAATACATAAGAGAAGGTAACAAACATTAAACATATAATATCTAAATATGGTCTGTAACTCAATCCAAGATACTGAACTCATTGATCATTAATAATATTAGGTAAGCACATGATACCTAATAGGTATCACAGAATATTATATAAAATAATTTTAACGATGAGTTATGCACTCCAATAATGTTATTGGAGTTACCTAAGTTTTTTAACATTTAGTACAGACATCGTTGTGCAATTTAGTAACTAAGTGCAGAACGATGAAAATGTAGGTACCTCCTAACCATCCATTCCAGAAACACGCTAGTGTGGGTGATGGAAAGAGAAAAAATTTTAAATAATTATAACGTCTTTACCTGTGAAGTACTTTTGTAATTATTGGCTGACACTAATCTCTATTAAATATTGTAATCCGAGCAAGTGCGTCCAATAAAAATGTGAACTTGTGTATTATTTTATACCATAAATTAGACTCGAGACTGATAATTATTACAAAACAAATTATAATACGAATTCATGCCTATCGCGATCCACGACTTAGAGACTATAAAGTTTGACTAAGAACGTGTGTGCTTTGGAACTTTTTATTTGCACAGTAAACTGAGTAAACTGTACAGTTGCACAACAGGGGCAATCCGGCAATAAATTGGGCTCTGGGCAATAATGGAGCACCATCTGATTATATCTAATCAGAAATAGAAGCATAAACCATAATAGCCTTTTTCTTCTGATAATAAAACTATGTTAATGGGAGGGGGGGGTTCATCAAAGAAGTTAGGAACGAGTTTTTCAACAATAAATCCAAAGTCAGTTAATAGGTCTATGGATCAGCTGGATATTGGTTACATTTTCATTTCTCACCAATGAATGCCAATGATGACGATTGCCGCCGGTATTGATGGTTTAAACTTATTCGGTTCCTCCAGTTCTCTATGATGTTAGAGTTGCGTAAATACGGTCAGTGGGATTCGGGTGTCGTATCCCTCCCCCGTGACTTTTTTTTTAATCTGGTAAACAATATATTTTATGCATAGATTTTATGTACAATTATATAAATATTTTATATTTTATAGGTAGGTACCTACCATTGTACTAATATAGTATATTTTTTAGAAACAACAAATTAAAACCCAAATCCCCTATGGTAGTTGTAACTTAGATAATATTACTTCGTAACAAAAACTAATTACTAAAATTGCAGTGTTGCACAAATATATTGAAATAATGCAGTTTGCCTCGATTTTCGGGAATTTTTATCGGCAACCTATAGGTATCTATATTTCAACAAGTTAAGGTCAATGTTGCGATCAGAATTTGTAGGTCTGCCTTAGTTCTTAGGTCACATTTTGAAGCTCGTGATTTAGCATTGGTATATTATGCATACGCAGATTATTCAACGAATCTACTCGAAATAGTAGGTATGTAATTATTTATTTTAATGTATATATGCCATTTATACATGTAGGTACTAGGTACCTACTTACATTATACAGATCACAATGGTTGGACCGAGAGGTTATTATGATATAAACCAACATTTTTTTGCTGGTGCGTGATAGTGGGGGGATAAATTTTTCAATCCCCCCCCCCCAACAAGACCAAATTACGTGACCGTGAGGTTAAGACGTAAAGTCACAGATTTCATAATAACATAATATATATGGACAGTACTTCACGGTAAAAAAGTAAACAAAAAACAGTCCTTAATTTAAAAAATATTTTGCAAAATTTTATGATAAAATCTTACCCAATACCTTTATAATTATTATGATTCATGATTTTCTTTATTTACCTTACAAAATCACTAAAACAGTTGTCCAGTTTTGAATATTTTACAAACAAAATGTTGTAGACAACCATTAAATATAATATTTTTTCCTGATTGAATATTTACATTTTGTAATTTTTTTTATGAATAACGAAGATCAACATGATCAAGATCTTCAATAAGAATCACAATATTGTTTATACTTAGGTGATGGCTCCTTTTTCTAGATCTACTAAATTCCTCCAAAAATATATAAACGTATAATATGTTTATTATTTAGTGTATTTAAATGTAATTAATTATTAAAAATGTGAATGTAGGTATAATTATAAGTAATTACATGTAATATTGTAATACTGTATATACATTTAAAATAATTACTAAAAAAAACAACATTATTTATTCATGACAATATTTACAAAATTAAAGTGTTTAGAACTACAAAACCAACAATTTAATATTTTTCAACAACTAATTCTAGAACACGATTCATGTTAGACACCAATTTTCTGGAATCGTTGATGAGGCCCGCTGTCACCATTGAATTACTGTACAGCTGGATAAAGAAAAAACACAAAGAATATGCATAAGATTAAAATATAATATATAATATTTACCAGACATTAAGATATACTTAAATATTTTACATAAATAAATGTCATCTAGAAAGTCTAGAATATTCATAAGCCCCTTGCCTATAGATATTCTTGAATACCCTTAGTGCTTAAAAAATACTTCCATAATTTCTAGATACATGTTTTTTATTCAATCATTGTAATATTGAAAACTTTATTTTTTCAGGTGTATGATATGAATGATTATGTAAACACAACCACCAAAATAATAGCAAGAACAACCAAATTATTAAGATAAAATATTCATTAGAACAATGTGTTCAGAGAAAACAAATTAATTTAAGTAATAAATTATAACATACTTATTGGTTTAAGCAAAATTTGTAGATGGGAATAAAATGGTTAACAATATTATACCAACAACCAAGTATATTAGAAATTCTAAGAGGAATAAAATATCATTCAAGTTTTCTATGTTTAAATTTTATGAAGATAAATTATATTGTTTTGTTTTAATAACTATTTTAAAGTGTAAAACGACAACATAGTTATTACATTACTGTGAAATATAATTTACCTGTTCGATAATCAATTTAGCCAACTCTGGATTTGACTCTTTAAGTGTAAGCAATTTCTTTATGACTGCATGTCTAAATAACAGATAGTTGTTAGATAATAGATATAATTATAAACATATGTAGAGATAAATTACTTAGGGTTGAGTTCAAGTTGAGGCTGAAGGACTGAAAATAACATCTCCTCGTCCATTTGTTTCAGTTGAGTTTTAATAAAATGTCTGGCAGCTGTCATATCATCAACAGTGATTACACACGGATGACTTTCTAATTGTCCAGTAATTTTTACTTTTTTCACTTTATTACCCAATACGGATTCAATCCAAGGTAATAGAGAATCTAATTGTAACTGACTCAAACTATCAGTACCTATTATACAGACATTTAATAAAATTCAAATGTATTGACCATTTTAGTTTTACTCTAACTAATGATATTATAATTATAACAAACCTAATTCTACTGTTTGAGAACTTTGATTATTAGCAGTATTGATTTCTTTTTCTACTAAAGTTAGTTTGACATTCTTGAAAGTTTTAACTTGATATAAAATGATTTCATCATGTTGCTCATAACAATAAATAACTTCAACATTTTTCTTTTTTAATGCTTCAATGTATGGAGAACTTTCTGCTAAAGCACGGCTAATGATTTAAAAAATTAAGTTTAAAAAATAATTATTATTTTATATTAATAATTTATTTATATTACTTAGGAGCAGATAAATAGTAAATATCGTTTTGACCTTCTTGTCTTCTCTTGATATAATCTTCAAAAGACGTTGTTTCACCAGGTTTAGTATAGGATGATTCATATCTTAAAAGACCAGCAAGCTCTTCCTGTAAAATTTAAAAATTTAAAAAGCTTCTAATGACCATTTTTTAATTAGTAAATCTAATTTAGTAAACATCTTCAATCGATAATACTTTAATTTTTGTTAATAATTGTTTTTAAGACATCTTTATTTCAAAAGAGAAATATTTGACTAAATAAGTATGTGGAATAGCATATGTATATCACTATGATTAGCTACAAAAAAAAGTATATTAAAATAATGGAGTACAAACGCGTTCTTTGGGGTCGTCATTCGTTACAACTCCTTCTTTGATAAACACACCATAGTCCTGATAAAACTTCATGTATTCATCAAGATCTTTTACAGATTTATCATGTAAAAATTTAACTATTTTACTAGTCAATAATTGATTCAATTTTCTGGAAATATAATAAAATAATTAAACTGAGATTGAATATAGATTTAATATTTTTTCAAAAATTTGTACCTTAGTAATGAAGAATTCTGTAACATTTCTCTACTCAAATTTAATGGTATATCTTCAGAATCAATAACACCTACAAATTTTAATATTCACAATTAAATATTGTTATATTTAAGTATTGAAGTACTAAAAAATAAAAACTTAAAATAATGTGATAAAATAATATGATACAATATAATAGTCAACAACTAATCGTTTGAAATTACCTTTTACAAAACGAAGCCATTTGGGTAATACATTTTCAGCTTCTTTTTTAACCAAAATACGTCGAGTATAAAGTGATACGCCTTTAGTTGAACTATCATAAAAATCAGTCTGACCTATAAATTATAATAAACAAAATCTATGACCATCTAAATTTTACTTATATTTATTTTTATAATTAAATACCTGGTGCTAGTTCAGGGAAGTATAGCAGTGCACGCACTTGAATTGGAGCTTCGGCAGAGTAATGCAACACAAATCTTGGTCTATCATAAGAGTTTGCTACAAATTTGTAGAACTCATCATGTTGTTCTTTGGAAACAGATTTTGGGTTAAGTAACCATAATGGCTAAAACAGTTTAAAAATGATATAGATAAATAAATTAACATTTTCAAATGTAATACTTACTTGAATGGTATTAATTTCAGAACCATTTAATTTAATTGGAGAATTTACAAAGTTGCTGTATTTATTAATGACACTACGAACAGTATCTTCTGAAGCGTATTCACGACAATCTTGTTTAAGGTACATGACAATTTTAGTACCTCTCTCAATATTATCAGACTCTATTATTTCATATTCATTTGTTCTAAGACATTATCATTAAGTATAAGTAATTGTAATAATTTAATACTAAGACTTTAAGAAATACCCATCTGATTTCCATAAGTATCCGGTAGCATGAGGGTTCACTGATTTAGTGAAAACTTCTACTCTATCAGCCACCATAAAACAGCTGTAAAAACCAACACCGAATTGACCTATGATTGACGATAAGTTTGTTGATTCACTTTGTTGAATATTTTGCAAAAATGCCTAAACAAATAAAAAGTGTCAAGCTAACTTAAAACCATTTTTGTATTTGATATTAATTGTATACAAATATTTACTTTAGAACCAGATTTGGCAATAGTACCCAAATTTGAAATTAACTCTTCCCTAGTCATTCCAATTCCTGTATCTTGTATTATCAATTTTCGGTTTGTTTTGTCTGTCGTTATGTTTATGTCTAAACTTCCAAGGTCATGTGATTCGCCTGCTTTCAAACTAACGTAACGTAATTTTTCCAAAGCATCGCTAGCATTTGAAATCAATTCTCTAATAAAAACCTAAATACATGAAATATATTATTCGATAAGTTCTAGTGCAGAATTATTATCTGTATCAATGTGAAATATCTCTTACTTCTTTTTCAGAATATAACGATTTGGCTACAATATCTAACAGCATACGAGTCTCGGCTTGAAATTCCAATTTTTCTGAAAAACCAATAATAGTTTCACAAGATGAATCTAAAATTATCTAATTTATCTATAATCTTATAAGTTCATTATTATATCGAACCTGCAGTTGGATTTTGGTCGTTCACACTATCGTCCACATTTGGATTAGCTGCAAAGTTTCTAATGGGCACACCTATAACAAATAATTGAATAATATAATATAATAGGTTAGGTTAGGGTTAATAGGTATTATCACCCATGTTACATTAATGTTAGTGAACTGATAGTTTGCTTACTCGATGACAATGGTACAATACTTTGTCTGAGTTTGTATGATGATTGTCCAGTGCCCCTAAAGCGCCAAACATTTCTGATGAGTTGATTTCTGAACAATTTAAGCGCCGTCATTGAAGACATTTTGTGTTCAGTTAAAGATGAATTAATTGGATATTAGGTACTTATTATAGTTATTAGTTAGTACTTATTTTTCAATTTTTGAACGCAACGTGACTAATAAAATGTATTGTTCTGTGCACTTTAAAGTATAAATTGCCTTTAGTAGTTCTGAGTTCAGTCTAATAAACGTGATAACCATGGGCATAGTTGTTATCAGATAAAAATTCACCGGTGCCTCCCCACCACGTTGGACTGGAAAAAGTAGTGGTGAGCGGGTGTCGGAGAACGTCCCGCGAAAGGTTCCTCAATTATTATCGTCAACATTTTTTTCAATGTTTAAAGCGCTACCGGTGATTTTGTTTGGCGTCACATATCGTACCTTAGACTGTTTTATACAGATGAGCCTGTAAACCATAGAGTAATATTACTCGAAGCTGTAAACTCTAAAAAATGATGCGACCTCTAAGAAAAATTAAGAAAAATCGGGAATTTTTACACAAAACCGATTTTGGTTTTTGGTATAACTCTAAAACAAATGACCGTAGATACTTAAAAAAATATTGATTTGTTTTCAACTGTTTACCGACATTTTCAGTTTCAAATTTTTTTTAATTTTTATTTTCTATAAATGTCGATAAAATGTTATTTGTTGGGTAAAAAAGCTTGAAAATTCAATACAAGGCTCTTAATATTATATTGTTACAATGACATTTAAAAATATTAAAAATCCTGTCAGAATTTTTTTTTGATAAGCGTTTAAAGTTCAATTTCTGACAAAAGGCGTAAAAATCACGAAAATTTGTAAATAATTTTGAGTTTGAAATTCGTAAATTTTTTTACTTTTAAACTAAGATTTGATAATGTAATACGAGATTCCTTATAAGGTTATCTACCTTTATCAAAAAAAAATGTTTATTAAAAAATCAAAATACATTTTTATGAATGTTTAAAGTTCAAATTTGTACAACATTGGGTATTTACTCGATATTTCATGTAGTGAATTTCTATTAGTCAAAATAGGTAGTTTGTATAAGTCAGCTATAGTCATATCCTTGTCGCCGAAAAGCCGAATGAGGGCGTGGTAATGGCGTAATGCAAATAAAATGAATGACAAACATTATTAATCGTTTAGTTTTATTTTGGTTTTCCTCTTATTTCAATGTGACCATCCCCACAATGTATAATATTGAATTGATGAATACATACATAGGTACCTATCTATATAATATTATTTAATTTCGTTTTTTACTTTTTAGAACAACATAAAAGAATAATGAAACATTAGGTCAAACAAAGAAAGCCTGAACCCTGTAAAAGTTATAAATACCTAACTAATAAATAAATTAATTTGATGAAAAAAAAATCTTATGATCACGGAAAAATGTAAGACCAAATAGAACCAGAACCAGAATACAGGTGTACCTATACCTTTTAAATCAAAACAAAAAAAAATAATTATAGAAGCAATACTTAAAAAAGTGAGCAAGTTGATGTCGTTCTGCTGTACAGTAGGTTACAAGTGGGTCACTGTAATGGATGGTGCGTTAAATTTGAATTCAATTATATAATATCATTGTACAAGATAATCGATTCTGAGTGAAAATGGTCAGTCAGCCTATGATTTTAGTATTACTAAGTATATTTGATGATACTATTGTGTGAATAAAGTTACTTATAAATTTTTTATAAATTTTTAACTACAAAATAATTATTAAATTTTAAATTTGATAAATTTTGTGAAAATTCAAAATTTGAATGCTTATAAAAAAAAATTGTGCTTATGTATTTTTAATATTTTTCAACTGCTATTGTAACAATATATCAGGAGCCTTGAATTAAATTTTCACGCTTTTTACCAAACAAATACAATTTTATTGATATTTATAGAAAAAAAAACTAAAAAAATTGAAAACTGACAACGTCCGTAAACAGCTTAAAAGAGTCAAAATATTTTCAACATTTTATGGTGTATGAAAATATAAACATTCAGTAAAGTTTTCATGTATTTACAGTGATTTATTTTTGAAAAACAATTAAATAACAAAACCGCTACATGAGAAATCGAATGAATATCCAATAGGTATTGTAAAAATATGAATTTCAAACACTCATAAAAATTAAATTTGATTTGTTTTTAGACATTATGATAAAGGTGAACAAATTTATGAGGAATCTTGTATTACATTTTCAAATCTTAGATTTAAAAAGAAAAATTTTTATAAATTTTCAACTCAAAATAATTTGCTAATTTTCGTGATTGTTCCATATTATGTAAAGATTTGAACTTTAAATGCTTATAGATAAAAACTGTGACTAAGGATTTTTAATATTTTTCAAATGTCATTGTAACTATTGGGAATTTTAAAATTTGACCTCCCGAATGCACAAACTAGATTCATTTTCCTATCGAACAAGAAACCTGCTGTTGAAGAAAATCAAAGTAGCCTTACTGCCTCAAACCTTGATGATACAAAAAAAAATAAATAAAAAAAAAAACATCATTGTAAAAACAATACATATATCGTTCCACTCAGAATCTAAAATCGAAATACATTTCAATGAATGCCTTAAAAAATACAAAATGTTGTTTAGATGATAAGCTTGAAAATTTTTTTTATATGGTTAAGTTTTACTTCAAGTCTTAATTGTTTTTGAATTTGTCTGCTTTTTATCTAGATAAATGATGATTATGATCGATTAGAACACCCCACTCAAGACTTGTTAAATTTTTTGTCGGACAATTTGGCACTTGATCAATGTTATCAGCAATTTAGCATCGTAGGTATTTAATAGTATTTTTATTATTTAGAAAAAATACTTGTTTATAATATATTTGATATTTGAATAAAACGACGACGACGACGATATTTCGAACACACCGCGTTCTGAAAATAGAAGAGTTTATCTACTATCATTGTATTGCGCGACTGTATAACACGTAACCCGTTATGGTATTCTATTGACTTATTCATGGTATTATAAAGTATCATAATATATCATATTAATATTATATTATGACTGGCTGAGTTCATTTGTTCATAATATGTTTTTAATTTGGGATGATGGATTGTTGATATTTTCGTCGGATATGCAATGGTGGTGTTCCGGAAGAACCCGTGTAATTATAGTTCTCAGCGCTATATTTTGAATTGCCTCGAGTTTACTCCATGGATACAGACTTGTGAGAAATTTCATTGTCTTGACGTCTTTTATTTTTGTATTTCGTTAATTGTGTATGTTTAAATTTTTTTTTTAAGGTTATTATTGTTTTCAAAAAAATGTTTCCTAAATTCCTAACTGCAATTTTCTTGAAAACTTTGAAAACAATTAGAAGAAATATTAAAAAATTAAATAACTCAATGTCAATATGAATGATTTATACCAATATATTCTTTGTTTTTATTAATAATGTATTGTAATTAAAGATTTTACTTGATTTAAGATTGTAATAATACTGTTCTATTTTTCCTTCTTCATTCGGTGTTTATTCCATAACCTCTAAAGAGACAAAAAGAAATTAAAATGGTAATATTTCTTTGAAAAAAATTTCAATATTCAATTCTCAAAATAGTTTTATCATATAAGGAAAAACTAGTTCAAAATTGGAGGAAACATTAGCTAAAAATATATATAAAATTCAATTATAGGTTTGTTGGTAGTTGGAGAAATTAATGATCCTAACAAATTATGGTGTACTTGACGTCATTACAGCTAGCGTAGTCTGCAGCTTTCCAAGTGCGCACTAAGGTACTCTATTAATGGTGTCTATTGGATTGTTTGATCGTGAATTTTCAATGGCGCTGCAGCATTTTTGAGACTACTTCTTACATATTATAATAGGTTAGGTTAGGTACTAACCATACTTCGTAGGTTAGGTTAGGTTAATTAGTTAATTCGTTATAGTAGTTATAGATGAAAAATTTGTTGTTTGATATTTTTAATAAAATAGGATCATTGATTGAATGCAAGTGAAGAAGGATAATTGAAGAGTTAGACGGCTTAAAAAGTTAGCCCTGTCAGTATCACCATTTATATACACGTATAATATATTGTTGAATACCTTATAGTTAATAGTTTAATGTAATGTACCTACTACCTAGGTATTATGTTATTGATGGTTTTTTAGATACTGAACAGAGTTTTACATCGTTTTGTCTGTATAAAAAATAATAATGTTATTATGTAATTTACAAAATAGGCATAGTGGGTTTTTTTTTTTATTCAAAGATTTTATAATATAATATGCAACAGCCGTCCGTCTTTATATTACATTCCGCGCACACGTCTTAACGTTTTATCAAGTTGTATTGTACACATACCAAGTATGGTATACAAAAAACAGAATATTTTTCGATTGAATCATGACTTCTACAGCAGTTTATGTTGAAATTGTTAATTTCATATTAGTATATTACAATAGGCTATAATGTTAGATATACCTACGTTAAAATGTATTAATTAATATATATATTTTTATCAACGGACTATTTCACGGGCCTAAGGAAAAAACAAAAGATAATATAGGTATTAACTATAGTGTTTTTGGAGCACTTAAGAAATATTCTATTTTAGTACTTTGTGCACTCGTAAAATAGTTATGTTACTACTATCTAGATTGGGCGTTGAACTCGGTCCAAAAAAACGATCACGACCCGAGACGGCAGCAACAGTTCTAAATGTGTTCCAGCGGCATTTGGTGATAATTTTAGACTATTTGGTGTGCTTCCTGTCACGAAAGCATTTTGAAATTTTTATTTAAATAAGCAAGAGAAAAAAAATCAAACACTTCATGAAAAAAGGCAAATAATTTATATTAGTATAGATAATTATAACAATAAAAATGTAATAGTAATAATGATTAAAATACAATTTTTCTTCGTTTTAACAATCGAACGGAATATATATATGTATATATTATATATATAATATGTTAATGAACATTAGCCAATTAATTGCACCTATTTTTTCTTCTTTTCATCATAATTATGAAAATATAATACAATATATTATTATATAACATACATTTGTGTAGCTAAATATATTATATTATGTGTATAAAAATATATTCGGTCTTCACTCAGTGATTACAGAAACAATATTGTAGGAACTAACGTAAATTATGTTTCTGCATGTAATATTATTAAGGTGTGCAACGTGATCGCGTTGTATAAAGCTTTATAATATCATAATATGCGTAGGTATAATAATAATTCTATGCTGACATTTTAACACTGTTTACATAGATAACATATACATATTATAAATATATTTATTATATTATTATATTGAATGATTTTTTTTTAACAATGGAAAAAAAGACATTATAATGACTTACCTACTGAAGGGAATTAAAAACAACATATTTTTTTTTTGAAAATTAATTAATTATAAATTAAGATATTAAAATTAAAATTAAAATGATTATGCATTCTAAAAGTGGTTTACTAGGTGGAAAAAATTTAATGATGCGAGATTGGAATCAATTTATCAGGCCCTCCTAAGGCAGGCAATGGTGCTTCGACAGTCAACACGCCGTCTTTGCTAAGAGATGATTTGATAGCTTCCGGATTGGTGCCTTTCGGAAGTAAGAATTCCCGGTTGTATTCCCTGTACACGGATTTAGAATCTGATTTTTCTTCATGCTTGGCGTGTACCTTAACAGATAGAAAACAAATCATCAGACAAATAATACAAATAATTTATGTAATATGCCACATAATATTATGTTATAACTTATAATGATTATTATCAAATATAATAGAACAGCACTTCAATAATCTTTAATAGTAGTACATACAACATACACCTATATAGTTGTTACATAATTTATAAAAATATAATTTATTAATATTATAGGACACGGGTACCTGATTAAATATAATTTGTTTTATAAATAATAGAACTACCTAGTCTAGATTTTCTTTGCTATTTGGCCCTATTTGGTTTAGTTTAATTATGCATGTTATTTGTTACCTTGGTGTTAATACCTTTAGATGTTCGACATGTTCTTAAATAAAATAAAATATCTTATGCATATTGTATAATATAAACAATTTGAATTTAAATATGTTGTTCAAAATCCATTGTACTGAATGATATGATATAATATTTCAAATCGAAATAATATGATAAAAGTACTTATACACTTTTCGAAATCAGACCATTAAATATATTCTGAAGATCAAGTTAAATTGGTTCAGTGACTTTTATTTCGAATCATTAGAGCGTAATATGTTAACAATGCATTGCTCACAGTAGTAAATTATTTTATGAATTAAATAATAAAAACTTAACATACATTTATTGTACACTCCTCGATTTATGTATTTTACAATACAATATTACTATATTGATCTGTAGATTTCTAAACTAGGCTAAGAAACATATTTCAATTCATCAAATTAGATGCCTACCTAATAGTACAATATTATTTATTTTGCAGTGTACGGACCAATTATAATGTATACAAGGTGCCTAAATTTTATTATTTCTATATTATGTTTATTTACGACTAAACATCCAGTTTTTCAAACTACATATCAAATTATATAAAAATACAATATGAAATATATTACCTAATTCAGTACAGATAATATTTATAAATTATAGTAAAACAGCATAAACAAGAAAGTTAAACTATACCTAATTTATAGATATTGAAGATATTATAGTTATTTTATATTATTTTCAAAATATGTGATAGCTTTAACGTGGATTGTTCTTAATTATATGGGTAATATGTAGTTTAACTGCGTACCTATATTAAATAGGTACGTAACGAAATATAGAAAGAAATTAGAAAATCATACAAGTCGAATCACTCATTATCTAATAAAAAGTAATAACACACGTTCATTATACGGTATTGGCATCCTCATAATAATCGTGGAATACTATGTATTACAGTTTCTTCTACACTTAATATTATACTTTTGTCATAATATTATATTCGTGTCGGAATGTAACGGAGTAATGGAGTCTAATATAGTATAATATATTATATTATAATATCATATACGAATGCAATATGTAGGTAATAGGTACTTGCATCTTGCACACGAGATCATTATTCGTTCGAAGGCTTCTAACCATTTATGGAGTTTATCGGGTGTAGACAAGGTCGATTAAGGCGTGGGTCGTTTTCAAGTATGTTTGTGCCATGTGTGCGTGAGTGTGTGGTTGTTTATTTTTTGTTCGTCTAAATAAACGGGCACTCCCTCTACTGTGGGAGAAAAAACAGGTGGACTTTATAATATTATGTAAATATAGTAAAATATGTACTTAAAGATACCTAGGTATATTGGAAACTAAAAAAAAAAAGATGAAGTCACAAAATCCAATATCTCCGCATTGGTGTAACAAATTTGTTATTAGATTCACAAGGTGTCCTAAATATTTTTTTAATATCATATGTGAGACATATATTTTATAACAATAGTTATTAATACATAGGTAAACGTATATAATATTATGAATAATCAATTTTTTTCGAAGTTTTCTAGGTATGAAATACAATTTTAAAAAAACAGTCGAGGCCGCCGACGTCCACATGACATTAAATGTGTGAAGGTCGTGACAAATCATCCGTGGCTGATTCAAACAATTATACCTACCTATGTGTTTAGGTATATCGGCACTGCATTTATATTAGTATAATATAATATGGCACTAAAGCGCTTTACGCCATTATCACTACAGGTGTATACTGTATAAAGTAGAAATTAAAGTCGTGAGTTATTTTATTACAAATTCGTTTCCTGCTTTAAAAGTGTCGGTCCATCTACTTGACACGATCCTCTATAATATTGAATATGGTTGCAAAGGATTCCGGCGGTACATACTATTACATTCTTCATATACGGCGTAGCAGAGGAACGCTAATAGTTATAATACCTACAGAGTGTAAAATTTTAATACAACCGGTTTCGAAATCATCTCGTTACGCGTCGCGCTGGAAGTTTATAGAACACCCGCGATGTGTATTTTAATCGTACGTCGCATCCGGTGCGATTGTCTTATATGTGCTATATCGTACCTATCTCGAAATTTCGTTATACTTATACAGTAGGTACCTAGTCACTACAACGGTATAGTAATAATAATAATATTATTATTCGTGTTACAGCATAATATTATTTTACTGTGCACGGCAGAACGCACAGCCGCAGGCAGGTAGGTAGGTAGGTCACGTGAACGATATTATATTGACACATACCAATAGTTTGTTGTCGACCGTCTTGACGACGATTTCCTCGGGTTCGTATTGACTGACGTCGAATCTGAGTTTCAACATTTTGTTGTCACCGTCTTCTTGGATCAGCGGCGAGTTGATGCTTTCGACCCAACCGCTAGGCGTAGCCCCGGTTAGTCGGCTTGCTGGCAAATCGCTGTGGTTCGACGAAATTGTGTTCTGAGAGCTGGTAACAATTCACAAAATTGAAATTAAAAAAAAGTCTATACAATATCCAGTTTTTTTATAACCACGTGCATATAAAAAATAATAATAATGATAAACAAAATGCTTAAGTGTCATAAATATACAACGTGCATAAGATATTGTTCAGAAACTTGTTAAGTGCGATAATAATTATTCTTAAAAAGATTTTAACTATGTTGACGTTCCTGACAAAAAAATTCGAGATTTGAACTATATGTATTTATTATTAGATATGAAATCAGAAAAAAAACATGTGTATACAAACAAATGATGGCTCGAATAAAATCCTTGTAAAATAATACGGCTGGTAACCATTAATCATGATTCATGAATCATGACAAACATTTTATACTCAACGTAATTTTGTATTTATGCGTTCCTGTGATTCGGTTGTATGTATTTTTTATCCTCTCGTGTTATTAATCAACTATGTACATTAACGTTCATTCATCGTTTTACCTATAAAAAGGTAATTAACACATTTTTTCTACTAAGCTATTCAGGTTAATGAGTTTGGAATTTTCATAATTATTAATGTGGTTTTGTTTAACAAATTAAGTTACTAGCCAACAATGCCAACTACTTAACTACCCTTACTAGTTACTATAAAACATCCTAATACCTATCCTATACATAAGATAACCATTGCTGTTCTAGAATTTAAATGTAAATGAATATATCTGTTGCTATAAAACTCGAATTCCTGTATAATTAATGGAATATCGAGTTTGTATAAATCAGCAAAAACAGTAAAGGTAGTTTCAGTTCTGATTACAGAAAAATATTACATACCTACTGACTCATAAACAAGTCAAAATATTTTGAAAATTTTATCGTGCATAGAAAATGCTAATATCAACATTCAGTGAAAATTTCATATATCTACGAATATTTGTTTTAGAGTGTTACACCAAAAACCAAAATCGATTTTGTCGAAAAATTTCCGTTTTCCCCTAATTTTTGTCTTGTTTTTCCTTGCGCTTTTTTAAACTAGAAAATTTCAAATTTTGACCTCCTGAACGCACCAACTAGATTCACTTTCCCATTGAACAAGATACTGTTGAAGAAAATCGAAGCAGTGTTACTGCCCCAAACGGTGATTACTGATTACAGACACAAAAAAAATTCACTCCGCTCAGAATCTAAAATGTATTTTGGAAGTAATATTGGTTTAAAACTGATACTATAGATCATATTATTATATCGATATACCTATATCGTTTTAGAGCAACCGTGGGTTGGAAGGAAACTAACTATTTTCGATCAGTTGCCATTCAACTGTTAATTTAAATGTGCCCACTCAAAAATATTTTTATTTTTCAATTTGGTGTTACGGATGAACAACGAGGTCAAATAGTTGTATATTTATACGGCTTCTATTATATTTATTATAATACTATGGAATATATGCTTGAAACAATAACTTGATAAAAAAAAATTGACTAAAGATGACCTTTTAGAAGGTGATAAAAACCCTTGCGTTCAAAAAAGAGGGTAATAACATGGAGAGTATATTTTTGCTAATAAAAATTAAAAATAGCATAAATATTAATAGGTTGTTTTAAATTAAATAACGCTGAGCAATTAATTAAAAATATATATACAAAGTATAATTAAATTACTGAAAAGCAAACAAATGATTACTGTGTAATAAAATATAATTATGCGAAATATATTATAATTTATAAAATATAATATTGATAGTAAAATAGGAAAAGGTACCTACAATAATTTGTATGTGATAAAACTTAGAGTATAAAACATCAGTGTAATTTGAATAGTTAGGTCGTAACTATAGTAGGTAGGTACGGAGCAACACATATGTTTTGAGTGTATGAGCTGTGAGGTGGAATGTACATTAGAGCTAATATTATGTTATACTGTTAAAAAAATTACTATTACCTTGAAAAACAACATGTAACCAATATAAGTCTAAACAGTGCAAAAACACAATGCTGTTTAAAATGTAAACATGTTTAATTAATATGATTAATGAAGTATTGCAATCTCGTTTTAATATGTACACTGTACTTGAATAATATTTATCGTACTTTTATTTTTTTTGACATTTATATTTTTTTAAATCGTGGCAGTATAATATAACATGAACTTCGTGTACAATATTACGATTTTATAATTGGGTCTTGGTTTAGAACCAACTTAAATATCACGAAAAGGTGTTTAACATAATTAAACCTAAAAGAATTTTTAGACATTATTTTGTAAGACGCACAATAGACAACCAGCTAACAATAAAAAAAAAATAACAGTTGACATTTCAAAAATCTACACCGTCCCACAGTGATCATAGTTCTATTTTTAGGCGAACGTGTACGCTCGAGAAAACGTTCGTTTTTATTATAATATTATAATATACGTATAAGGCTGTCATGTAAAATCCCGTTGTTTTAAATATTTTTTTCGAACAGGTTTTTAATTGTTAAAACCGTGTTAAATAAAGGAAACATTAAAATCAATTTCCCCTGGGGCTCTTACAATACACGCCATAAGCCCATAACTGTGCAATTAAAACGTGTTATTTCTGCCACAATCCTCAGCACGAACGTCGGATACGGAAATTAATTTAAAAGAAATATTCCGATACGACCAGATACGGAGGTTTGAAACTTAACACGCTATACTATACATATATATATATATATCAATATCGTACTATACATGCATATGATATTATGATTCTATCGTGTAGGCGCGGTCCCGTGACCACGATGCAATAAACTATAACTATTGTAGACCTATATAATATTTTGTTGCAGTGTGGCAGTAAGTTAATATTATAGTATATATGAGTATTTCTGCGACGCGGCCGTCGCCGACATCGTCTAAGTGTTATAATTTCTACTACATCCAATAATAGCCTGCACCGCCTCATAAACGTATATTTATATACTTAAAATTATAATATATATATATTATGTGAATGTGCACACGTCGGACAAAATATATCTAATCTGAGTCGAGTAAACCAAAAACCTATGCTATGCGCGTCATACTCAAATGTACCTACAACCTAGCCACCTAGGTATCATAACCCATAGGTACGTACATCATAATACAATGTGAAAAAAAGAAACTTTATCACTAGAAACGAGTGGATAATCGATTATAAATTATAATATATTATGCTGGCAAAAAAATGTTTCCAGTAGCACTCGAGGCCTCAGGCGCTTCTACATCGTTTTTAAAAAAGTATTTTAAGCATTGATAAAAAAAATTAGATTGTCATTATGCAAAAACATTTTAAATACTTAAAAACCCACCAAAAAGTGATAGGTCTGTAAAACTTTTTTTTTTTAACTTGTTTTTGACAAACCCCAAATCTGACCAGACTGATTTTTGTAAGAATTTCACCGGGTGAGTGCTGTATAATATAATATTTACTGAACGTGAGTCAGGAAATAGCAAACTTAAGCTTCCTTATAGGTTTATTGTGCCATTTGATCTGTGACCACCGCGGTGTGCAATACCGTAAGCGGGGAATAAAATAATAAACATAATAACAATAATAATACACACATCAGATGTAAAATGCAGTCCGACTGCAATTATTGCCAATTGTGTTGTGGTGCAATAATCTAACGCGATTCCCATCACGACCTCCATTGTTGTTTGCTAAACCGTGCAGAACGAACGCAATCAATGTCAACCCGCAGATGATTCACGAACCGTTTTGTATAAGCCCACACTCTTCCCCAAACCATAACTTTATAATAACGATATTATAATAATACCTGCTAGGTTTTGCTCGATATAATAAAATATACCCATGTGAGTTAATGCCTACCTTTATATAAAACTATATAAAAGGTACCTATGTACGCCCGCCATCTAGGTACGTATAATAGGTGCATTACGTTCACATACGGACACGACAGTCGTATTTTAAATTTCAATCCGATATTTGAGATAGATAAACATCACACGATAATTTATTGTATGAGTCTAGACAGTCATCGTCGTTCGTACAGGTTTCTGAATGTTCTATATCTATCTACCTACCTACCTACCTACGTATTATTATTATTATTTTATGCATCAACACGACCATTAAAATTAATCATAAGCTATAATAATACATACGTATTATATAGGTATAATATTATATCGATAGGCACTGTTTTACCAGTCAAGTCGTAATCGTAAACTATTTGAGGACAATTATTATTCGAATTACTTGAACATGTAGGAGGTCATATACTAAATACGATTTTGAAGTATTTCTTAGTATACATAACCTATAGGCTTTTATGTAAATTTGTTTTAAATACCTGCTCGAATTAATGTTTTTTTTTTACATTTACATTATTAAAAATTCCTTTTAAGCAATTAAGTATTGATATTACTAATTCCGCTTCCAAAGCAGAGTGATAATATCAATAGGACCTGCCTGCCTATATTATTTTGACTAATAATTAATATTCAAACAGGTATTTCATAGAGACCTCTATTATAAACTATTAATTGAGTACTCAAATCAAACTATATAGTATTTTAAATTCGAATTTAGGTAGGTATAAGGTATACTTCATTATTATGTATAATCCTATTTTATTGATTACCAGTGCTCTTAATAAACGGCCTTATGCAAATTAATATAGAAAAAATTGTGTATTATACAGACACTATGAATTATGATCTAAACATTCTAAACCCTAAAGGTGCTAATCTGCTAGCGTGCTATGAGGAACAAATGCAAAATTGGCATGCCAATTTCAAAAATTATTTTATTATTGTACTTACAAGGACTTTTCTTCCACATGTGATGTCCTTTTTAAAATATCGATTGACAAAAAAAACAACAATTATTTATTAGATAATATTATAATATTTTAGTACATTTTTGTTTTAAATACCGTTAAGATAATAATAAATGCGTGTGTAGCGCAGATATTGTAAAAATACCTAGATCGAATTTGATGATAAATCACATACCTATTATGCTACAAGAACGTGTCCGAAAATACGAAAAAAATAATACCCATAATAACGGTAAGATTGATAATATTACGTCATATTATTTTCATATACTTACTTGGACGTAGTCTTGAAAAAGTTGGACTCTTTGTTCATGAGTTCGGAACGGAACTTGGTCATCTCGTCTTCCATTTTTCGCATTTCAGCGTCGAAACGCTCGCGGATGTTGCTGAACTCCGAGTCGATTACGCTGAAGTCGCCCAATTTGATAGGGATGTCTCGTTTGACGCCAGTGTTGTGTGCCATTTATATTTTAGCGTGTACAAAGAAAATAATCGATAACGGACGAGAATATTTGAAAGGGTGAATGCGATTTTATACAGTTACACACGATTTAATATGCGATGTGATATAGAAGTGGTTTATGGATTGTATTCCGCCGAAAAGTGAAAATCGGCTGTTGTAGACACGCAACGAACACACTCGGGGTATGACTGACGCCAGCGGGTCCGCACTCGGTCTATATGAGTGGAAAATCGAACACCCACCATTTTCACGCGGATGCTGGTCTAGCGCGCACGCGCACACAGCGTAGGCGATGAGAATAACTAAACGTATATTAATATATATATATATATTATAGTATATACGTGTAACGAAACGTTTATAACATATTATACGAAACGTTCCCTTTCTCGTTTCGTTTCAATATCGCTGTTATTATTATTATTATTATTATTTTGTGTGTGTGTGTATTTTTTGTACTTACGAAACCACCGGTAAAACGCGTGCGCGTTTCGTCTCTGCAGTGCGTGGGTACAGGCCGGGCCGAGAAATAAGTTCTAGAAATTTCCAAAACTATTATTATTATTATTATTATACATTTCTATAATAGACTGTCGAGTATAATAATTTATATAGGTAGGTTACTATATCGTCATATCTCGATTTTTATTTTATTCAACCGTTCGATAACGATACAATATTACACTGCTACCGCGGTGCGGAACTCCATACCTGGCGTAACCATGGTGTGTAAGCACTCTGGTAACCATAACACATACCTATTGAAATTTCCGGTTAAAATTCAATATTTGCGTGGCAGCAGATTACGAAGTACGATTTGTCAACTACAAAGATATTATAAACTGCAAAAATATACCTATAAGGTATAGGACCAGATATAGTCATAAAAAGACTTTATATTTTTCTGAAAATAATAAATTTATTTATTTATCATGTTGAACTTAATATGTTTTTTTCGTATTCCATTATTAGTGTATATTGTAGTTTATATTTAATACATTAAAAATTGATACAAAATAGGTATGTAATACTTTTAATGTTTACTGTAAAAATATCTTTCTCAAGCATATCCAAAATTCTGTTTAGAAGTAATATTTTAATCATGCTAATCCAGCTCCTTTCTCTGAAGAGTATTGTGTATAAGTCTGCATTATCTGCCTACATGTTTGTTTATTTAAAATTATTGTATGACGTCACATGTGTTTAATCTATTTTTACCTAATATTCATCACACTGCAATATTGTGAATAATTTTAACTATAATAAACTATTATTTCACATGATTCTTTTAGGAGACAAAAATGATTATAAATAACTTACATGCTATTATCTGTTTATTCATATAATAGATTGATTTATCAAAACAGTATTAATACTATAAAAATATTAGTACCTATTGTATTCTAACTTGATATGCAAAGCTGATAAATTACAGAAGTATATTTATTAAACACAAATTATTAATGATGAAAATCACAATTTGTTTTGTTATAACTATAGGTATACTATACGACTTTGTATCATGGAACTATGGAAGTTTCGCTCTGTAAGTATAATAGTCAATAAGTGTATACTATAATATTATATTATTCTTTATAATATGGTTTAGCCTTTTAGGAACCTTTAGGCTTTAATATCATAACGTTTTTGTTCGAATATGTGGTTTTAAAATTGAAATAAAAATATAAAATCATGATAAATAGAATTTAGAAGTAATTCAATTTTGTCCAATAAAGGTTAAAAAATTGAACTACATTAACAAAATATTTTAAAATAAGTACATACATTCACAGCCACCCGAAAATATGTTTATTGGTACTTTATTTAGTAATAATAGGTTCTTCTTATTTTTTTTTATTCGATCGAAAATATTTGGATCTGAGTTTTGGCACAGTTTAAAATTAAATTTATCGTAAAGTGCACACTGCACATCATAATATATTAGTTCAAGGATATTAATTTATTATGTGTTAACGATAGTCACTAAGTTAAGGTTAAGTATCACTATTTTAACGTACCTAACAAGTTTCTTTTGTTTCTATTATAATTTACAGATATTTATTATAAGAGTGCCTAGTTTAATTTAAATTTAATAGATTAATAGGTAGTTAACTTTTGATAACTCATGTTGGCACACCACACAAATCTGTTACCCGGAAATCACAATGCTGTATGCAAACTGTTCACTATATAAATGCAAAAGCAGCAAATACTTAAAAGAATAATAAAAACTAAATTCTGTACTTAAGTTAGTTGAGATGTGTTAGTTAATTTAATGTTGAACTCTGACACTGACACGTCCAAAATACGTCAAATTTTTAATCATATAAATAATGAACTGTGTGAACATAACTTTTTAAATGCGAAGTACAGCCGGAGTTACGTCATGAAGGTTCGAAATATTAATCAACTATTTCGGAGGGACATACTGCGCCGCTTCATTGTACCAATAAACTATAAATACTCCAAACATTATATGTTTGCCTATAATACCTATAATAATACGTATTACCTAAATTATAGTCTATACGATCGTTAATTTTTCGAAACAGTCCTCATTCGATATCCGTAACGGCTTATACACTGCAGCATACCTATATAGGTAAAGGTGATTATTTTATTAGTAAACATAATCATTGTTGTCCTATCAACGTTTTTGAAAATACTATTAGTATATACGATTTTAGTTTATTATTCCAGAAATTACGATTTTCTTGGTATTTTATTATATGACAATTGGATTTCGAATAAGTACCTAATTGGTTATAACTTATGAGCGTTGACATTTTACAGTTCAGATGAGCGGTACCGGTAAGTGAATTGGCAAAGAGATACTTTATTAGTAGATAATGAAGTTACTTTTTTAACTTTAAAGTAATGTAACTAAATAAAAAAGGACATAAGTAAGAGCAATTTAATTACAATTTTGAAAGATAATATTCGTATTGTAATATAATTCCAAAAAAAAACAGAACACTGGTTAGGTATTGGGTTAGGTTAGGAACACTGGACCATCTACCCTGCAAAATCTATGTCCACTATTCCGCTCATATAAATTTAAAACCCTTACGAGTATGACTAATCAACTACTCGTTTGAAATTCGATTTCTATATATTTCCATTTTCAGTTAAATATTCTGTTTCTAGTATTAAATGTAGAACGTACGCGGTCATTCAAAAGGCAACAAATATAATAAAATGTTGTTATCAAATGATTTCAAATTATCAAAAATAATATTTTCCGAGAAAATGAGTGTTTGTAACTTTATAATGATTAATGATTCTTAAAGAATCGGTCTGTGCATTATAATATTTAGGTATACTGCCAAACAGTTGGATACATTTTCAATTCTGAGCACACACTGCATAATCTACAATTCATTTTATTTTAATATTATGAAGTCATGGATAGGGGATGATTTTATAAATGGCTTCGCCCACTGATCCTTCAGAGGCAGGTGACGACCACGCTGCTGCTGCCACTGCCACATTGCGGTGGCGTGATACGTCAGCTGCATCAATGACGAGTCGATTATTGCGCGAGGGTGTTGATATGAAAGAGTATATGCAGTTAATATCCGCAGTGCAGCTATAAACGCTACAGTGGTGATATTACTAGCGTTATAGGTATTCTATTTGTGGGAGGGATATATATCTGCAGGAATTACAGATTTCAAATTTTGGTATTATAGACCTCTACTGTACATATTTTACCTGCAGTTCAGATTTTTACTGTCCTACATGGTTTAAAGTCCAGTTTTCAAAATTTCAGATTTTTAACGCTAACGTATTATAGCCTTTACCTCAGATTTTGTTTAAAATTTAAAATTTAAAAACACGACATCGTTATTGTGATGAATAAACGGGTAGGTAGTATAAAAAGTGGTAGGCGGAAAAAAAGCCCAGAAAAAAAACCCTAAAAAATAAACACACCAAGAAAAAAAAGCTTAGTTAATATATGTATATAAACAGTATATAACCAATCAAAATGTTAAAATTTATCAATAGCTGGGTAATATTGACACTCCATAATATAGTACTTCATTACTTGGTTGTTGAGAAACCTCCTGTTTTATAATTTTTGTATACATTTTAGTATGTACCTAAGGCTTATGATTTTTGACTTATAACATAATGTAGTGTGTATATATCCCTAAGACTGATATATTATTACTCATAAGTCATAACTTATAACACAATAAATCATGACGTATACATAATATTGTGTCCATATTTATATTTTTATTTGATTTACAATCTATATTTTATACAATTAACAATTAGTTATTATTTTCATTATAATATATAATTATATTTTGTTATAGGTACATGGTAATTAATAATTAGGAGTAGAGTATACAATGCCTGTTTAAATTTATAATTATATTTCTGGGCTTTTTTTCCGCCTACTGTCCAAAAGTGTCGAAAAATTTCGTCGTGATTCCCGGCGCGTGCCTGCAATCACTTGTTTTTGTTTTCTGTTGATTGTGTTCCGGCACCATCTTCCGTTTATAGAAATGTTTGTACGATCGTGAGTCGTGACGATGGCGGCGACATAACATAACAATAATATAAAATAGAATGGGGCGGCGACCACGCAGGTCGCGAAAAACGAGTCTCCGACGGACGGGCGTCGTCGGTGACTCATACCATATTATGTTATTATGCCCGGCCAACAATTCCGTGACGTCACTGCGTGTTTAACGACCACGTATAACATATTATAGACCACCTCATCTATATATTATCATATATAAATGTATACAAACTTTACGTAAGACCCTGCTGTGGCGCCCGTCACGTTTTCGATTTTTCGAGCAGCGTTGCGGGAAAAATAAAATATATAGCCCACTTCGACGCCATAAGATTATACCCTCGCTGAAGAAAAAAGGCACCGCCCTCGAAAGATCGCAACCCTGATCATCATGGTGTACACCTAATATTATATTATCATCACAACTGGCACAACTCATTGATTTATGGTGGGGTGATGGAGTTGTCCGAGGAGGTCTCGATTTTAACGCGTTTCCGGTCACGACTTAGTATCTGTAAGACGAACGCATATTATACTATGTTAAATGTCTATTAGATACCATTTTACCGACGCCTGTAATATTATGGATATTTTAATCACTAGCAACATATTGTATAAGTGCGTAGTCGTTGTCAGATCGCGTTGGCGAACTATCAGAAATAGGCATGCCGAGTCATCTTTTTCTAAATTTTACTGTAGGGCAAAAACAAAGTTTAAATGTACGAGCTTTCTTATATATTATTCTAACGTTTCGCTTTATCCGTGAGTAGGTACCTATATATAGTTCCGAAACTGTTTTTCCACTTTCAAAATTCAAGATGTTATATTTTGGATAAGCTAGCAGTTATTAAATCACTGGTGGATCCAGGGCTTAATTTTGGAGGGACACAAAAAAGTACATATATTTGCTACAAAATTGGCTAGACACGGTGTAAAACAAAAGGAAACTACGGTGATTGGTGGGGGGGGGAAATTCCCCCTGGATCCACCACTGTATTAAATATGGATAAGTGACAACAGATATGGGTAATGAGTATACGGTATAAAAACCAAATTTTTAAAAATAGCAATTAACTAACGCTTACTTAACTTTATAATAATTGAAAGCCCGCGAGATACTATCGGCGATTGCAATAGAAAACATAGATTTTTCAATTTACGATTTATCAAAAAAATGTTCATGTGGAGAAAATGAAAATACAAACATTCAGTGAAATGTTCATGTATCTACAGTTACCTATTCGTTTTTGAAAATCGGTATACTTGAGATACCTATCGAGTGAAATCCAATGTTGTAAAAATGTAATTTAATTTGACTTTCTTATAGACATTTTTTTTGTTAAAGGTAGACAAACTTATAAGGAACTTGTATAACATTTTAAAATCTTAGATTTAAAAAGAAAATTTTTATGAATTTCTAGCTCAAAATAATTTGCACATTTTTGTCATTTTTACGCATTTAGTTAAAATTCGAACTTTAAATGCTTATAAAAAAAATTGTGACCATTTATTTTTTATATTTTTCAACTGTCATTCTAACAATATATTAGGAGTCTTGAATTAAATTTGCAAATAAAATTTTATTTACATTCATAAAAAAAAAAACTAAAATATTGGAAACTGAAAATGTCCGTAAACAGTTCAAAACAAATCAAAATATTTTGAAAACTATACCGAGTATCGAAAATGCTAATAAACCACCAGTGAATATTTGTGTAAATCAGTTAGTATGGGAATTTTAAATGTTGACCTCCCGAATGCTAGATCCACTTTCCTATCAAACAAGATACCTACTGTTGAAGAAAATCGCAGCAGTTTGACTGTCCCAATCGATGATGAGTACTGATGACAAATGGGTACAAAAATAAAAACACACATTATTGTAAAATCAATACATTCATCGCTCCGCTCAGAATCTTAAATAAAAATATTATTTAAAAAACAAACATTTTTACGCACAACGGATCTAGTTAGTTTAAAAATTAAAGTGAATTGCCTTCTTATAAAATTTAAAACTAAGATTATTATCTAGGCAATATCATAGGTTTCTTATAATATTTAAATTTTAGGTGAGTAGTTCAAGATGTACAATTATTAAACCATAGATAAGTATTTGCTTTGGGGATTTTATATCCGAGGATTTTTTTCCGATTACCGATTTTTCGGCGCCACCATCGTACAGGCACAATTTGTAATGATATAATATTGTATTATATTATTTTGATCTAAAGAGTACAGAAATGTAGTTTATTGTCGACATTTTTACTCGAGTATAATATTATTTTCTTACCACCACCGGGCACCGGACACGTTTTTGCATGCGATCGATCCGTCCTTTTTAGTCCATTACTTTTGTCTGACGTGGGATTTCATAAGACAGCGGATGAGTTAGATTTAATGAACATTCCACGATTGCCCTGCCCGACCCCTTATATAGGAATTATTATAGGTGCTACCAGATTATTATGTAGCACGAGGCAATGACATATAAATTGTCCTAGACTCATCTATAATAATAATATACATGGCGAGTATTTGTAAGTGTTATAGTTGACAATTTTTTCCGGTTTTTTATATTTCATTTTAAAACCTTAAATAGTAGGTTGCGTCGTTTCTCTGTCATCGCCATGTGAATAATGCTTGAACAGAAATTTGTTTTATTGAGTTCAATTTATGTGATATAAATCTACCTAGGTATTATATTGTTATAGGTAGCAGTAAGCCGGTAACTACTTCATTATAAATAGTATTTTAATAATTAATAGAAAGGTCTATATTTTTGACACCTGCAAGCTTTGGGCTTTTACTAGTAGAGTAAGATGTTTTTGTTGAAGATAAATAATATTTTTAGTTTCATTTTAGATTCTGAGCGGAGCGATGAATGTATTGATTTTACAATGATATGTGTTTTTTTAAACATTTTTTTTTATTTTAAAATTTTTTATCTTTGTGTCTGTATCATTTTTTAGGACAGTAAAAATGCTTAGATTTTCTTCAACAGTATCTTTTCTGATAGGAAAGTGAATCTAATTGGTAATTATGGGGAGGGGGAGTGTCAAAAATTAAAATTTCCCAGTTGTTTTTAAAAGCGCCGTGAAAAACAAAAGAAAAATTAAGGAAAAAAGGGAAAATTTTTACGCAAAATGACCGTAGGTACTAAAATTTGAATGAATGTTTATATTAGCATTTTTTATACACCATAACATTTTCCAAATATTTTGACTTATTTTGAGCTGTTAACAGACTTTTTCATTTTCCATTTTTTTGGAAATATCAATATAATTGTATTTGTTGGTTAGGTTGGTTAAAAAGCTTGAAAATTTAACAAAAGGCTCTTAGTATATTTTTTCAAGGCAGATAAAAAAAATTAAAAATCCATAGTCACAATTTTTTTTTATAAGCGTTTAAAGTTCTAATATTGACGAAAATTTCCAAATTATTTTGAGTTAGAAATTCATAAAAAATTTTCTTTTTAAATCTAACATTTGAAAATGTAATACAAGATTCCTCATAAAATTGTCTACCTTTATCAAAAAGAAAAATGTCTACAAGAAAGCTTGATTAAATTTTTATGAGCGTTTGAAATTCATATTTTTACAACATTTGATATTCACTCGATTTCTCATGTAACGATTTCTTATTTTAATGTAATTAAAAAACGAATGACTGTAAATATTTGAAAATTTCACTGAGTGTTTATTTTAGCCTTTTCTATACACCATACAATTTTGAAAATAATTTAACTCTTTTTGAGCTGCTGACGGATATTGTCAGTTTTCAATTTTTTTAGTTTTTTCTTCTATAAATCAATAAAATTTTATCTTAAATTTTTTCTTCTATCCATCAATAAAATTTTATTTGTTTGGTAAAAAAGCGTGAAAATTTAATGCAAGGCTCCTGATATATTGTTACAATAGCAGATAAAAAATGTTAAAAATACATAGGCACAATTTTTTTTATATGCATTTAAAGTTCGAATTTCGACAAAATTTATCAAATTTAAAATTTAATAATTATTTTGTAGTTCAATATGTAGAATAAAATGTTCAAGTCTTATAGCTAAGGATAGAAAACTTACAAAAGTTTCCACGTAAGTAGGTTGTATATAATTATATAAATTACTTTATTCACAATAATATCATCAAATATACTTAGTAATATCATACGCTGTCTGACTGTTTTTGCTCAGAATCGTTTATCTTATATAATGATATTATAATATCATTGAACTCAAATTTAACACCATCCATTACAGTGATTCACTTGTAACCTACTGTACAGCAGAGCGACATCCACTTACCCACCTTTTTTATTTAAGATTTTACCGGTAATTACAACTAAGGTTACAATATTTTTATTTTACTACTTACCTATTTATAGGTTATTCATCAATCATCATGTGCCCATCGCTCATGAAAGTGTCCTAGGTTTTTTAATTTGAAGTTGGTTGATTTTATTACGGCATATTGATTGTTTTTTGATTTTAGTTATGGTTGTCTGCCTAAGTAGAACCCCGTTTCTTACAAATGTCAGTCTAGCTGTCGTTGTTTAGATTGATTATGGTTTGGACTATTTCAAGTTGGACATTATAGACATATTATTATAGAGTATGTATTATTATTATATATTCCGGCACCGCAGATATTGGATGCAAATAAAAACTTATTTTTACCTATATATAGGTACTTAAAAAAAGTACTTACTGTTTAATAATAATAATAGAATTGCGTGATGAGTGACACTATCCATTGATATAAGAACCCTTCAGACGCAATTAATTATTTAATTAATTTAAGTCATTATTATTTTGAGATATTGACCCTATATTATATCTTTTGACACGACGCACAGTGTTCCCAAATGGATTTTCACCAGAACAAAATTATTTTAATTTTCGAAAATCAGTTTTTGCTTTTGGCATTCATAAAAATATAAAATATTAAAGTACTTAAACCAATTTCTAAATTCCGACAGTATATACTAGCTATATTTATTATTTTTTTCTTTCAAATTTTGAAATTTTTTGTATTGGAGTAATAGTATTATCTAAAACAATGTAAAATATATAATAATACAATGAAGTATAAGCATAGGTATTATGTTTGAATTAAAGCATACTTTTTTGACGTTTGGTTTTATTGTGAATTATAATTTTTTTCTAATTTGAAAGTACGTACAAATATAATTAATATTATTTTAAATATAATAGGTGCTAGATATGCTATTATGTATTGTGCCGCAACTTGCCGCAAACAATATATATAATATCGTTTGAAGGACAAGTTAAGTTAATAGAAAACACGAATTTAGAACCTCTACTATGTATTACTTTTTTTCCGTATCCATTAATAATATATTTTTAACATATTTTAATATTTTAATACTTCTATACATATTATTTAAACTTTACATGCAAAACTTAACAAAAAAAATAATATATTATATTATATTATTATACATATGCATATACCTTCCACTAGTGTATACAATATGATATTAAAGTAAAATAACCGATCCAACTTAATTTTATGAACAACGCTAACTATACTGATACTGGACGCTCAAACAATTTAGAAATTAGATTGTCATTAAAAACCGTATCTATCAGACTATTACTTATTAGTATATTCAGTACATTATACTATTATAGAACAGCACGCAATAAGCGTACTGATTTAAAAACTATTTTTATGTAATCAGTCACTGATGACTATCAACAAAATATTTTAAATTTTATTTTCAATTACTGATTATGAAAATTCGAATTTTCTCCACGTAAATCAACTTTATGGAACACTGTGCGGCGTAGAGAATTGTTAAGGAGTGTGAGTGAGGACGAATATAAGCTAAAAAAATAAACAACGAGTTAATTAATTTACTCAATTTATATTCATTGTTTTCTGTAAGATTCCCATTGAAAAATGAATTAATTTAAACAAAATTATACAATTGTTTATAAATTGTTTAGTTTATAAAATGTATAGTTGATTTATACGTGTTAGAATCTAAATTGTCATCAGCCGATTTTTTATGACAGGATTTAATTATTTCAAATCATTTGGTGTTGGTGGCTGAGGCGCTAAAGTCAGTTGATTTTTGAGACACCGATTTTTCTATCGTATTTAGCACTTTAGCAAAACCGATTCTATTAGCTATAAACATTTCAAGGAAGCTAAAATGGGTGAGGTAAAACTGTCAGAAGCTCCTAGACTATACCGATAAGATTAAAATGGAAATAAACAAAATACCTACCTATACAGACTAAAGTATTATATTTTATTAATAAAACTAATGGAAAAATGATGTACTTTCCAAATATTTATTATGCTTTAACAATACATGAAAATTGAATTTTAAAATGATTAGACATAAGAACTTCTTATTACTACGCGTATTTTAATAAACCCAAAATACAGACCAACCTATATTAACAATAGGTAATATACTTATTTGTTTTAGTTACTACAATTTTAAGAATATCAAATTGTATAAAAATGTGACTCCCAAATTTGTAGCAACAATATATTTGCTTATTATCTATAAAAGTAAAAGAGCTTATATAATATAGTATCTAAAGGTAACAATATTAATTTATTTATATACAATATTATTATGACTACTGGAACTTCCAAAAATAAACCATCTAAATTATCGCTACTATAGAATTTCCAACCCAAATTACATACTTTTGGAACATCCCAGAAAAGTTTATACGAACAAAACAGAATACGTCATTGTGTTATTGTATAAACATGAAATTAAAATTAAAAATGTGAATACGTTTTAAATGAATAATAACAATAATAATGTTAATACGTATTAATTGTACATTTTATATTATTATTATAGCAAATAATGTATAGGTTTTGCAATAATTATGTTTTGGCTCATGTTTCATCTATTTCATTGTTTTATCCTTGGTTTTTTGGATTCAGTGTGGCGGACTTAACGGTATCATATTATATCTGTGGTTAATTTGCTCTAATTTATCGACCGTATGTACATTTTAATGTTTCAGTGGCTATCACTATTCATTACCACAGATGTAGCGAAATCAAAGTCATTACTTATTATTAATGGAACTTTTATTCAAGAAGGTGCCATAAAATCAAATTGGAAATTTGAAGCTCACAGTTTGTAAATGGCTCATTTTTGGCATATTTTATTTTTCAAAATAGGTACATATTATAAACATATTTCATAATTCATGTTTTACTAATTACTATTATACGTGTTTATAATAAATATAGACATTTAGTATTTACCATTATCTAAGAAAATATTATACTTTAAACATAATTGATAATTCTTCTGCAGAACTTCATTATTTTTATTATTAAAACAGAAATACCAAATACTTTTGAAAATTGAATATAATGAGCTTAAAATTGTTTCCTGTTATGAGTTAGTTATTATCAATTTAAGTCCAACGGGTTTTAAATAACATTTAAGTTTAAAATAAACAAAAAAATTGAATTTTCCGATCTTATCCCACTGTTAAGGCGTACAAAAGCACAAATAAACTTTTATCTAGTAATCATAAAATTCGTGCTTTTAGGCATAACCGATGTAACGGTATACCTAGCTGTACAGTTTACACGTAAAAGTGAGTAAATTTATCTCAATGTGTAAGTTGGTAATATTACCTATCTAACAACATTTATCTTGACAATTATAATTAATATGTGCACAATTTTACAACAGTTAGGTAAGTTATAGTATGTTATATTATTATCGTTGTAAGTGAATTTTATCCATGTAGGTAGGCAGGTATTATACATTTGAACATTTCTGCACGTGGTTGAATGTGTGTTGACACTAAATCACATATTAAACACGGACATCCAGTCAAATTCACATTATGTTTTTATAATGATACAAAAACAGATAGGTATAGGTACATAATTTAGGATTTTACGAATTTTATTAATGTTATTTATATTTTTTTATGGTAGGTTTAGATATCATGATACGGCTGTAAAGATTAATAGTTAGATAAATAAAGATTTTTTTTTTGTATCACAAATAATAGTTATATTTGATAATACAGCGGGAATCTACATAGAGTACTAGAGCAGGAAACAACAACTTCTCAATAAATTACGAATATATCTACATAGGTAATACATATTAATTGATTATATTATTATACATATCTATACAATATAAGTAGTATTTAAGTATCAATATAGAATTTTGTCACTATCAACATTATTTTAAACCCCATGTAAATATTTATTATAAAGAAGTTAATACAATCCAATAAGAATAGGTATTATTATATTTTTGATTCATAAATAATTATAGGTACAAGTATATTATATTAGTTCAAGTTCAAACACAAAAATAGTTTGGCAGAGACGATACTAATTGAATCGTTTTTGTATGCTGCATTGTTTGTTATTCTTATAAATTATAATTTCTACGTTTAAATGAGCCATACAGTAATTATAGTTGACAGCGAATTTTTTTAATGTTTGAGTTCAAGAAAGTTTGAAAAACTTTTGGTTTTTAAATACTTTAGTTTATACCTCGACATTGAACAGTTATTTTTGTTGTTGATTCCATTCCAAAAGTCACCGTCCGATTTGCCAAATCTGCTATTAGGTAAATGAGATATCGACAGTGGTGTTGAATGAACCGAGTGTGTTATTTAGAATTTGCAAAAAACCACCTACAGACCCAATTTATTAAGTAATTCAGTTATTAATGTATTGTACGCCTGTAACGATAATTTATAAATTAAGTACCTATACACGTCCGACAAACGATCGGCGGTTAAGAATATTAAATACACGTTATTATAATAATATGAGTCAAGGGATTTATTTAAGAAACGACCGGTCAGAAGCCAAAGAGGTCTCGGAGAGTGAAAATTCTACCTACATAGACCATATATGGTGCGTGTGGATTTGTCCGGTAACCAAACGACGACTATTTTAGGATTAGTATACCAGCCACCAGGCGCAACCAGTTAATGTGACACATTATTATTGCATTTAATTTGATTTTTAACCTTCGTCCGTTTATAACTATTAACTATATTCAATTTATATACATGCATTAATATTTTAATATTTTAATATATTATAATACATAGTAATTTTAACCTAACAAAACAAAAAACTAGCAGATTTTAGACGATTATTATTTTATTTTAGTGAAAAATATAGAAAGCTACTAACGTGCGATATATTATTTAAATTGTTTTTGTTAGGTACATTTTTACGGTAGGTATACATATTTTTTAACATATTTTACAACTGTTACGTTAGATTTAAATTGTACACAGACCCAGCCATTTTAGTATTAATATATTATTATATAATACATAAATCTTAGGTTGAGGCTCATAATATGGCATATCTGATAATAATATGGCAGCCGCAAGGTGTGAAACATTTTAATACACAACTTGTTGTTAGTTAACTATAGGTATATAATATATCTCTAAAGTTATAGATTAACTTAAATTATTTTCAAAACTATTTAAAATGCAACACATAGGTATTTTAAATCTGCAAGGTCGGTTCAAGATAAACACTTCCACTTATCATTCAAAAATACTTGATTGAGAATAAATATTTATATATATATATTATAAGAAATATCATATAAGATTAATATTAATCTGCGTTGGTTTAATAGTATTTCTTTTTTGTTAATAGTACGTACACATAATAATAAAATAACATTCAATTTACCAGGATAACTATATCTATAACTATACACCATACTATTTTAAAAATTTGTTGAATTGTTTTCAGCTGTTTACGGATATTTTCAGTTTTAAAAATTTAAAAATGTAATACAACATTCCCCATAAGTTTGTCTTCCTTTATCAAAAACAAAATGTCTACCGGAAAATCAAATCAAATTTTTACAACATATTGCATACTCACTTAATTTCTCATGTAAGCTATTTTCTTAATTTGTTGTAATTTAAAAATATTATTTGTGGGTACTTGAAATTTCTCAAGTATATATTATTATATACGAATATTAAAATAATGCAAATAATGCAAATAATGCAAATAATATTAATTCAACTTACTGGCTACTGTATTTATTATAACAATATAAATACAATATAAAATAGCCTAGGCTAGTAGGCTGACAAACTATAATGTACTATTTACTATAACATTTAACCATGAAAGAGATATATGAATCTGGATAACATTATGTTTGTGTAAAGTACCTACTAAACTTGATAGATATAATTAACTATAACATAAGTATAATATTTTAATTTATCCTGTTATTTTGTGTACAACTTTCTTTATGACTAAAACTTTTATAATATAATTATTAAGTATTCTATTTCTCCTATACAAATATAATTTGTGTCCCAAAACAATAACGATATTATATTTCAATCCAAATTTAAAGTCTTGAAAGAACCTTCAACGCCAAAATAGTCACTTTCCGTCTTTGGTTTACCCGGACGTTTTTGCTCATCTACTCTGTAGTTTTCTTCTTCTAAGAACCATTTTCTCATTGCTTTGACTTTTTCAAATGTATCATCTAATTTCATACAGAAGACAATTTAGTATAGCCATGTACCTATGATATTATTGTTTTGTAGGTATTTTTATCAAATCACTAAATTATAGACCCACCGTTTAAATTTTGTAGAGTTTGTCCACTTCCTCCGATCTCAATTGGCATTATTTCTTTTGGTATATAATCAAATATCGTTTCGGAATCTGCTGCCGAGTGGTAGTACAACTGAAATAAAACATAATTATATATCAATGCACTGTAAAATATATTTTTAGTACTATAACATTGAATAGTGTAAACAATAATAATAATATTATAAAAAAAAAAATGAATTACTTTCTCGGATAATTCTTTTTTCATAAAAGGTTTCGTCATACTAGTTATCATGTCAATAAACGGAACTGTGTTTATTGTATGAATAGCTTGTAGACGAGCCGGTAATCCATCCTAAAATTAAAATTATGAATAAGTAAATAGGGAAATTCAAATTCCAAAATAATTCTTCCAATATAGTCGTACTTGCAAGAAATACACGTATTTTTTCATCATATTGATACCAAGACGACCGACGTGACTGAGACTAAAACCTTTCATGTCATAAATAATGATAAGTCCGTTGAAAGTTCCTGAAGTCATTAGCAACATATCGATCACCATGCTGAGAGCTTTAATGAAATCAGATAAAACAAACAATTCTGCCTCTACTCGTTTTGCGTATATAAATATAACTTTGCAACCATCTGGAGTTGATCCCGGCAATGCATTAAACGATCTAAGGAGTAATGAACTTCTGAGTAAACAATCATTTTACACTATATTGTAATAAATAATATGTTTTTGTTTTACATAGTTTTAAATGCTTCTAGCACAGATTTTACATCGGTATCTCGTTTTGTGAATAATTCGGGCGAATGAGTGCGAAGAGTGAAATACGACTCTATGGTTACTTTAGTTGGTTCCAATCGATAAAAACAGCTGTGAAAAAATAGCACGAGGAGTTCATCTGAAAATATTTTAATTATTTTAATGGTACGTCAACATTAAAACGTATCTATATGTAATACGATAAATTATACAAAGTTGCAAAAATATTATTTAATATTACTTGTACATAATATATTATCATAGTGACATAGTATACCGTATACGTAATAACTGTACACGACTTTTAAATATATATATAAATAAAAGTGGGTCGGACACAGACTACAAAACTGTACCTAAAGTGTTAGCATCACACTTGTCTCGCATCGCTCGCCTTAGCAGGCCAAGTTAAATGTTGTGGTATAATTATTGTAAATCAAAAGTCTATAGTAGTAGACATAGTAGACATATTATAGTTTTATACAATAATATACGATGGTATATTAATAACAATGTCACGGTGACACACTGAAATAATAGTGGCATATCAAAACATATAATATAGGTATTATAAAAAGCACTCGTCATTTTATAAGATACTAAGATGTATACCACATGTAACACGTAACCTAGAAATTCATATAGGTAACTACCGAATCTTTAGCTTTTAAATCTAATGAACGTTTCATTTAAATACTATTCAAGATTTATAAATTGTTTATGTTTTGTTCAAATTTCAAAGTTGAACCATATGCCAGCCAGCGATAGAATATAAGTTCAACATAATTCATAATTATTGTAAAAATTAATGATGACAGATGAGTGATGACTTTTGAACATTTTTATCTATCATCAAACTTTTGTGACGACCTAGGTTAAAAAAATATTCGAAAGCAATGCAAAAACATTTCCCACCGACTCTCACGCTTGAAACAGGAAAAATAGGTTAAAAACATGTAGATATATAATATTATAACATCATTAATCTTTTTGACATATAATTTTTGAATCGAAGAAAAATATCAAATAAGTACCTATTATTAGTGTTATATTATTATAAATTATATTTCGTGGCCTAAATTGAAAGGATTTTTAATGTCACCTATATAAATACATAATATATTACAATACAGGACAAATAATATAATGCATATTATCACAGATATTTCTATGATACAATAAATAGGTACTTGCCAGTAACGATTGGGAGGTGTGGTTGTTTGGATATCCATTCTCTGAGATGATTTAAATCTTCTTCATTGAGTTCTGGGTTTTTTTTAAATTCATCTGAAACGTTAAAAAAATTCATGTTTTTCAGGATTATACTACCAAAAGTTCTAAATAAGTACACAATGCTACAATAGTACTAAATTATTTTTCAATTACCTTTTCGTTATATACTCAATATGGTGGACAGTAATTACAGACAACAATAAATATTATTTACAATTGAATACACGGGAAAAGCCTTGGAAGTTCCGTTGCTTGTGACATATACTATTATTATAAATACAGGGAAATAATCACTAGTCGCACTTTTATAAAAAAATAGGTAGCTATATATATTAATATAAACCGCGATTCACAACCATGCTCATCCTTTTTTCTTCAATAATAGGTAGTTATTCAAAAAAGATTTTTGGAATTTTTAAAAATAATATTTAGTCTATATTTTCAATTACTTGAGATTTTTTTACTACTTGGGTAATGGGTTGTCATGTGGAGATACAAACTTCTATTTTTCAAATAAAATCGACTTTTCTATTAGGTACATATTATTCAGTGTATAATTTTTTGAAAATATTCTGACGTATTAGAATTAAAATTCGAACACATAATTGTTGAGTTATTCAGTTGACTTTGTATTCCAAGGTCTAAGGATAATAGTGACATGCCTTACGCAATAACGTGTTTGGAAGATACGATGGAGGCTATGGACGTAATACCTAGAAATTACACATTTTTAGTAATATTAATCCATCAACATTTATAAAAATGATCCAAATTCTAAGCATAATAAATACTAGATCCAATATAAGCATATAACATATATTTTATACTTTTGTAAAACCATTTATAAGCCTTGTTATAATCAGTTATATTCTTAATATTATAAACATTTCGATAATTTGAGAAACTACAAATTAGAATTAGACATTTAAAAAAAAATTATCCACCTAAAAATGTATAGTATAAAGGGACCCCTCTTTCATTTGTTCTCATTTGAAAAACAGAAGTTTGTATCGCCACAGGACTCTCCTTAAGTTGTACAAAAAAGTGTTTTTCAAACTTTATCTTTTATAAAATATTATTGTGGTACCCTAAAAAAATCCAATTGCTAAACCACGAAGTATGAAAGGATCTACCTACTTTGAAACTATAATTTATATTAGGTATGAAGTATGTCAGTATGTGTATACAATACAAATAACAATTCACAATAATTATTAGCCTATACACTTACTATGGACTATAGAGTATAGAGTATAGAATGATGATTAATCAGAACAGCCATTTTTAATAATAAATATTATATGGCACTATTGACGATTTTAATGTTGTATAACTGTACATGCGGGCACAAACCACAAAATAATAAATAATAATATAATAGGTATGTACAATGTTTAATATTGTTCATTCTAAATATTATAATATATTATATTATTATATTAAAAAAAGTGATTGATAATATTATTCTCACTATGCGTATCCATATGGATGTTAGATATTGATATTAATACAAACTAGATACCTAAGTTCTGTTTATCGAGTTTCTAAGTTGATGATAATATGATCTAAGAGCTCTGCTTGGTATAATAACTTGATCGGCTAATCAATCGTCATATCATTATTAAAAACATAGGTATTAATAAAAATTCCAATCAAAGAAATATTACTAAATTAAATATAGGTACCTACATACTTATTATTTTTCATTTTTATTAATTTTATATAAAATATTATATAGGTATAATATAACTAGTAAATTGCAATTATAATAAAATTATGAGTAGATTTTGTAATCGGATGAACTCACGAAGAAAAATTGTATTTCTAATCTATAACCATTTACATTAGTCCAACCCTGTATTTATTTATGTAACATACTAGGTATAATATAACATCTGCAATAGATAATAATATATACGTTATTTAATTTGTATAATAACAGACGCGACCTTGTATGTGTAAAAATTATGATTACTATCCACGACTAATTTTACACTGCACATTAATAAATCTGTAATGAGTATGTAGCCATGTAGGTAATATTGTAGCAGGTGCCTAGTTCAAACTACAATAAATAGTTAAACAATATTACAGGACATGCGTGCTTGGTATTATTTTTACCCCTCTAATAGGAATAACTAGACTTGGTAGTAATAATCAGTGTATAAAATATCATTCCATCATGGGAATGTTTTATTTTTATTAATTAATAATATTATACTGTTTGCATAACCACAAGCGAGTATCACGAGCAACGCTGCGCGAGATGATTAAAAATTAAAATATATTATGATTTTGCTTCTACAGCGAAACAAAAGGAGTTAATTAATCACAATTGTTTATCATATTTTATTATTGTAGGTACCAAGTTTGTTCCAAGTTTACAAGTTCACTCGTATGATGGTAAATTTTACATTTCAAGACATATAAATGAATACCAGTGTTTATTGAATATTGACCGTTTCTAAGGGCTTAAGTATAGGCAATATTTTAAACATTTTTTTGTGGTGTAAATGAGTGTGTAGGCTGAGTGATCACAGGCGCAGTTTTGTATACAAACAAATCAAACAATTTAAGAGGCCTTGCTACTGCCATTAATTTTAGCTTAAAAGATCTTAAGTTTTGATAAATTTAGAGTTAGTTTACGTTGTCTGATTTTGAATCTGAACAAAAAATTAAACTCTACAGAAAATTGTCTATAGTTCGTACGAAACTTGGTAAAATATAAATCTTATATTATTGTGAACATTGAACTGTAGAAAACTTGAATCATAATAATTAAAATTAAAAACGGAATGTGTTCCGTACAATTCACAGACATTTTTCTGCTAATTAAAAATATTTTTTCTAAATCAAATCTGACATGTTAATATTAACATCACGGTAGATTATAGTCTATAATCTATCGTGATTAACATTAATTTTGTCAAAACAAAAGAAAGTTGTAAAATTCGTATAGTTAATTTTATATTGTTAACAAGTTTTAAACTTGTTCATGCGCGTACGATAGTGGTACCTGCATTGAATTTCATTCATATTAATATATAATAATAATTATTTACAACCAACACGTCATAGACTAAAGGTGGCTAAGAAGAGATTATAAATTGCCTAAGTATTGCCCCTTAAATAATAGACGTACAAGGCCCCTTAAAGAAAAATGTTTTTTATTAACATTATTTAGTACTATAAAAAACAAAGGTACTGAATAAATTCACGAACTAAACAAACGAAAAAAACTGTAAGTTGTTACTGTATATAATATTACTAACAAGAGTTTATTGTACTAGTCTGTATTTCGATGTCGAAACTCGTAACCTATCTTATCTTATTTTTTGTTAACGTTCTCTAAACGATTAACGAGTGATTAAACAAATTTTAAATTGGCCAAATAATAATGGTTATTGTCAATATAATATATTTAAAAATAGGTAAATATTTAATAATAATAAGAAATATCAAATAGGCCTCTTATTAGTAAAATATTTTAAAATCTAACGGGGATTCGGCAGTGATCGTTTTTAAGGAGTTCAATGTAGGCAATTTTCTTGCATGTAGTTCTGTGAATTGGTGTGTAGTATATAATAATAATATAGTGTGGGTGACTGTGATTGATAAACATCAATCCTTTACCCTAACCTATTTATTCGATAAAATTTCTGTAATCATATTATTTAAATACGTTACAAAATTTATTTGAAAACATCTTTCTTACTTAAAGATTTTGAGCGAGCGATATATGTATGTTATGTTCCCACCAATGTTTTGTGCATAATTATATTATATAAAAATATTAAATTAAAAAATTTTGAAAACAAAAGTAATGTAGTTTTTATTTTTAATTGTTAATAATTAGTATTTTATAGGTTAATTATTATGAGTTAGAATTCACAAGGTATAAAAAAAATATTTTCAATAGATTTAATTTGTTAACAAATTAATTGTATAAACGCTACTAAAAGTATATATCAATATATGAGTATAATATATGACATATATTAATATTATGTAAAATAAACAAAACATGATGATTTGAATACATTCTGTATTTATTTAGCTATAATACCTACGTATTATCGACATATTATAAGTTTTTATATTATCTCTAATCTCTATATTTAAAGTTATAGGTACGTCGGCCATGGTTATATTAAAGAGAACTTAAAACTTGTTTAAATATTAATAAATATAGAAATTGGTAAAGTGAAAATTACTATAAATTACTATACAAATGCATCTCTATAAATAAAATACAAATTTGGGTTAATTTAAAATCATAATATTATAAATGTTCAGAATGAAGAAAATAGTGTCTATAATAGTGTCTACCTGTATTGGTACTTTTGAGATACTGACGTATGATGATGTACCTATCAAAATAAATAATATTATTAACCACCATTAATATTGTACTAGGATGTGTCCACGTAGCATGTATCAAATAAAAATAAAATAATATTATGTTCGATAATAATATCGAATATTCGATATTTTTATTTTATTAATTAAGAGATGAAATAAAAGTGAGTAACATTGCCATAATCAAATCAATTGAATGTTCTACTAATTAATACTGTTCGTAGTGTCAAATGTCAATTTTGAAAATGCAATATAATAATATTCAGTGTAAGTAAAGCATAAAATATATTATAAATTATTACAGATAGGTACTGCGTGGAAACTTACTGGATTTAAATCGATAATACACAGGTAAGAATTTGAATAGTTTTGGGTAAAAAAAAAACCAATACGTGATTGGAAAAATTCGTGTCTGTGATCTACGACGACAGCACCGTTCGGAAAGTGACCAAAATACCTCGAATTTAGAACGACGCTGTTCGGTTAAACTTTGACTTATCAACACCGCGGGTGGTTTACTGCGACGTCCGTAAACACGCGCGGATTGTGTTAGTACTTTTATTTTTGGTTTTCTCCGAAACGAATTAGTCGTATTGGCTTAAGACAGTGGAGTACCGAAAGCCGCGAAGGGGTAATGAAATAATATTTCACATAGTGAACGGTAGGGCTTTTGCACACTGGGTGCTGTTGTTTTCGAGTTCTCGAAATCGTCACCTATATGAGAACAGCGGTTTTGACCTTTTACCGCGTTTGGTCGTTGAGTTAGAGAAACGAAAACGGGTGTACTTACCACCGGTCACCAGTGTTTGGCCGGGGAGCGTTTGCTAGTCGGTACGGCAAAGGATTTATTTAAGATGTAGCCCAGAACTTTTGACTAAAATCTAGTCAAAGTTTATACTTATTTAACGTTTATAATTTAGTTTATCTTATTATTTATTTATTTATTTATTTATTAGTATAGTAATTATTTACAGTATTATTTTCAATGTCGGAATCTGGAGATGACTCGTTGGCGTCTACTATCACCTCACCACAATGTTCGCCCCACTCCTCGATAACTTCCTCACAAGCTTCTTCACCAGCGTCATCACAAGCTTCCTCACCACCATCATCACCGACCGTAATATTGTCGAAATCGCCGATCAAGAAGGACTTAACCGTCAAGAGGCCAACACTGGCCCATCCGTCGACTGCAGTCATGGTGACCACGGCTATTAAGTCGTTGAAGGATAAAAAGGGGTCTACTTTGCCGTCGATCAAGAAATATATGGCTATCCACTATCAAGTGGATTCGGCCAAGTTTGCCCCGTACATCCGCAGGTATTTGAAGTCAGCCATCACCAAGGGCGAGTTGATTCAGACAAACGGTACCGGTGCCAACGGCAACTTTAAACTGCCAGCTGCCGAGAAAAAACCCGTTAAAAAAGAAAAAAAACCCGTCGCGAAGAAGAAAGAGGGTGTCCTCGTCAAGAAGAAACCGGAAGCGAAAAAACCGATCGTCAAGAAGACACCCACGGTGACATCAGGCAAGCGGAGGTCTATCGAGGGGACGACGACGACGTCCACCACTACAGCTGTATCGAAAGCTAAGAAACCCAAGAAAGTTTTAACTGACGTTGTCAAACCGAAAGCCAAGAAGACGGTTGAGGTGGCCGCCAAGGCTTCTCCGGTCAAACCAAAAATATCAAAATCTGTCGCCAAGAAAGCTTCGACGAAAAAAGTAGTGCCCAAAAAAAAGTAAAATAAATATTAATATTAATGCAAGAACTTAAGCATATTTAATTTAAAAAAAGGTCCTGATTAGGACCACCAATTTGATTAAGTTCTTTCCTTACAACCATATTCATTTTTCTTTGCCCTAGAATATTTATGCATCACTGCACATCGTTAGTATATATTATATGTATCAAAGTATGGTAATAACTAAAGACATGATTTATATGTTTTACATATCGTTACTGGGTCTATGCAGTCTTATGAGAGTAAAAAATGTTGGCGATTCGTTCAATTCCTAATGCGTAGAAAAAAGTTATATTTGTATATTTGACAATATTTCATAGGTTAGAAAATACTTAACATATTTTGGAATATTTCATAAATTTTGAGAACAATTTTGTATTTATTTTTATTTTTAATATTATGGTACCACGAAATTTTTTTTGAACATTTATAATTTTTTTTTTATCACTTCCAACTTTTATTAAAGTTCAATTGTATTCCATTAGATTACGCAACTTTTAATACTTAATTAATATCTTACTATTAAAATAATGTTGAAAAAAAAATTAAAAAATGCATATTTAAGCAAATAATGATGTTTATTGATTATTTTTTAAATTTTTAAGAGAATATAAATCCGGTCTTTAGTAATAACTAATAATATGGGGGTGTTTTTTTTTTTTTTATTTAATAAGACATTCCTAGCCTGTAAGGCTATCTACATCTATGGATAAATAACACTAATTTTAACATGATAATATAAGTAATTAAAATAGCGATAATAACAATAGTGTCACAATTATTAAATAATCTTTAACGAATAAGATCATGCGGACGCCCGCGTTTTAGACGTTTTTGAGGTGGTGGACGTATGTGTAATTGAAATGAAGTGAGCCAGTTGATTTGTGGAGTGAATTATGGAAGTTTTCAGCAAAAACTCTTATAATATGATCTTGGATTTTAATGATTCGGAGGTCTTTATGAAGATTTTCGTTTCATATGAACCAAGGTGCATTTGTTATTATCCTTAATATAAATATGGGGGTGTAATATATTTAAGCCAAAAGTTTGTAACTTTTAATTTCTTTAAAATTTTAGTATAAAGATTTGATAATGGGTACACTATTTCAAGCTTGAAGCCTCTGCTAGTGGGAATGAGTTTTTAGAAGGAATTAATTTTGAGTAATGCTCCTAGAATTACGGAAGTTGAGTTCGATGGTTAGAAATCAATTGTTTTTGATATAATTTTGAGCGATTACTGTTCTTTTGCTAATGTTGGAGATGTGATTGTGTGGGGAATGGATAACTTGAATTTTGACGGAGTTGGTTGGTAATCGAAATATTTTGTAATTAGTAACATACTAAGAGTAAGTACTAACATTAACTTACTAGACTAATTAGTTACCTATTTCTGAAATAATTTCCAACCAGTCTAGCTATGTCCTAATTGCTTATGGGCGTCGGGCAATGTGGTGCGGCAAAACATAAATCCAGTAAAATAAGTATGGAAGTCCTAACTTCTAATACAAATGCAAAAAGGGCGTAACACGATTAAGCACTTTTTACCTGAAAAAAACACAACACGATTGTGCACCTTTTACCTTTATAATTAAGCGAACGCAACAACGATTGCGCAAATACAAAAATTTATTTTTTTTTAGTATATTATAATACATAGGTACATGAAACAAAAAACAAATAATAACATAAATAAGGTTCATAAAATTCGAAAAATGTCCTAACATTTATAATAACGTAATATCTAGTCAAAAAGAAATAATTATAATATACAGTATAATACATCACAATATTACACGTCAAAAAAAAGAATAATCTTCGATATTCGTCTACAAAATTAAAGATATTAAACGTATGCCTAGTAGGAAATATATAAATAACAAAAAAAAAAACAAATTATAAGTTCATAAATTAAGTTCAACAAACTACCTAAATTTAGGTAATAACATAATACCTACATATAGTCAAAAATATGTTAGGTTTTTTCAAATATAAAAAGGTAAAATGTCCAAAAATATGCAGTACAGGTACAGTAGTTGTACCCGCAATAGTTAAAAACCATGTTTTATTGTGGCGGACGGCGGGCAATCGGTACATTTTTTGGAATTAGCTGTACTATGTGAACATTTAATTTAAATTAAAAATAAATCCCAATATATCACAAGTAGATAGTATGTTAATATATTTCTCAATATTAATCAATTAAATATTTTTTTTTAATACAATTTTGGTTTGGTTATAGTTTTAAAAATCTAGAAAGTTATGAAGAACATAATATTGAAATAGAATTCTTTAAAACAATAAAATAATAATTAAAAGTTAAATCCCTAAATTTTAATCAAAATAATTGTTTGCTGTAAAAATATTTATAAATTAAGAAAAAAATAATTTGATAAGAACTACATTAAAAACCAGATTCTATGTTCATTAATAATCCAAATGATTACTAAATAGTTGCTATAAAAAATAAATTTAAAAACAAAAATCGTCAAAAATAAAACAATTCGTTAATAATATTTATATTCTGATTGTTGAGTGGCTAAACCACAGAGGGTGTTTGGCGTTGAAATCACCTGCCGAAATTTGCCATTCCGCACTTTGGGTTAACAAGTCTAAGTCGTGAGTAGTGAGCGTGGCGCTGGGTGGTTTGTATACCGCTGATACAAGTACTTCGTGGCCATTTAGTTGGATGAGGTTTGAATGAGTGTGTTAAGAGTCATAGGTTGGTGTGTCGTTGGATCAGAACAGCCGTGCCACCGTGAGCAGGCGAGCCGCAGATCATTTCTGTTTGTGAAGTTTGGTAGAAGGGGATAGACGGGTTTCGCTAAGTAAGATTATGTCGGTTTTCTGTAGGAGTGCTAGGGAACGTAGTTCGTTGCGTTTGTATTTGAAACAGTTGGAGTTCCAAAAAAAGTATCTTCAAGTTACTCATTTTGGTGCGAGAGTATGTACAGGAATGTTTTGATTAATAAGTGTTGTTGGATCTTGGTTGTTTGATAGTGCAGTCAATAGGTTGGTGAGCAGGTTGAGTATCGTTGTTAAGTTAAGTTGTGGGACTGAGGAAGTGGAAGGAGTGTGCTCTGGTTTAGATATTGCTGCGGAGTATGTCAGTGTAGAGTTTAGTAAAGGGGGAGGTGGAAGAGTGGTTGTGATTGGTTGTAAGGTTTGCTGTTGGACGGAGTTTTGGGTCAGTGATGGAATTACCTGTTGCTGTTGAGCCAATAATTGGGGACAGCCTCGAAAATTTGTTGTGTGGGCCACCGCAGTTGCAGCATGTCGGGGATTGTTCAAGAGTTTTGGGGCAGACGTTGGCAGTGTGGTTTCCAGCGCATTTTATACATCGAGGCGGATGACCACAATTACGAGAACCATGACCAAAGCGTTGACAAGAAAACCACTGGGCATGCTTGGAGGGTTTAAGAGGTTAAACTGAGATTTGTTGTGGACTGGAGATTGATTGTCGTTTTGGACGGAGTTTGGGTAGTTGTGTTATTGGTTTTGGTGGAAGGTAAAGTGTCTGTTGAGCATTCGGAAGTTAGCGAGGATAGAGAGTGATGAGTTGAGGAGCTTGAGTCAGAAAAAGAGTCGGATGTTTTAGATGGTGGTGGAGGGGGTGGGGAGAAGAATGTTGGCGTGCCATTTACAGTGCTTGGTTGGTAGAGGGAAAACCCCCTTTATCTTTTTTGCCCTTGGTGGGATGCTGTGGCTATGTGAGGGCGCGGCCCCACGACAGCTGTTACGGAGGGACGATGTTTCCGCGGCGACTTACTTGTGGGCGCTGGTGCCCTGTTGGAGAGAGGTGAAACGGTTGTTGAAGATGGCAGGTTGTTCGTTGTATGAACCGTGGGCGCTGATGCCCTATTGAGAGTGGTGAGGGCGGCTGAACGCTGGCTGCAAAGTGTTGGTTGGCAGATGACGTGTTGACTCTCAAGTGGATGATACAGTACCGCTCGGCCAACACGCGATTTTCGTATGGTGGTTTTGAAGTGTTTTTTGAATTTGAGGTTGTAGCTAACCTAACTTCAGAGATATTTTCCGTGGCAGCTCCTTCCCAGAAACTGGTCATGTATATTAAGATTCATATTGTAATTTTGGGTGTGAGGTCCAAAAAATACTGCCACCGTCTTTGACATGCTTATTTGTATCCTCCACTTGGTAATCCAGTCTACTTTGCTTCGTTTCAAACATGCGCTTCTTGTAGAGGGATTCACGTTTTTAGAATGATGTTTAATTGATTTGAAGATATTGCTAGGCTTAGGGGTCGTCTTGTCTGAATAGGTATTTCTTTATGATAATTTCTATTTATTATGTTTGATGTGCGTTCGTAGTTGGAGTTTTGGATTTTTTTATTTGTTTCCAAGTTAATGGAGTCTTTGATTGTTGTTATATTCAACGACGATTTTATTGTATGGTTAGAAACATTTGGCAATGTTGTTGATGTGCTTTGATAAGTTGAATGTACGGCCAATTATTACACCTGAGTACCTCGCGTGGGAGTACCATGGTATGGGTGCGCCGTTGATGGATTTTTGTAACAGATTGTTAAGTGCGTTTCCAATCAAAGAGGATCGCAATAATTGTTTTACCGTGTATACGCGGAGACGCCGTTTACTAAACCAACAAAAGGCGATTTGTAACAGTTTGTAGTTGGATCGATGCTCTGGTCGGGTTTTAATCTCAAATGTAAAACATAATGTCGTTCGGAAAACAAATTTGCAATTTGCTAGGTTGGGCGGCCGGTGGCCTATCTAGAGCACCAAGTCTAAGCCTTAAAGTCCGTTTCCCGAGTTTCGGGGGGTTTAGCCCCAAGACTCATGCGTAGGTGACTATTGTTTGGACGTACATTTTGTATATGCTTAGTTTCGTTCGAACTTGGACCGGACTCTGGCGGTTGAGCACGCGCTTTCTCGAAGTCCAAGAATACTGCCGCCGTTCTTTCTTCTCGGTTTGTTGAATTGGCTAGGTGGTCGGTTACTTTCGTCAGCTGGTTGGTCGTAGAGTGTTGTAGTCTAAAGGCGTATTGGTTCTTTTTACAACTAACAAAAAAAAAATATATAAACACAGCGCCGTACCGACTATTAAACGACCGAGTTTGTTCACTAACTGAGTATGACCTCGGATTTTGTTATTTTCCAATTAAAACGTTGCATTTTTTTGATGAAATTCAACTTGATGGACTCTTCCACTATTTTGAACGTAATAATTCATTCGGTTTGGCTCCAGAACCCGTTGTTTGCAAAGTATAAGTTTCAAAACATGTGCTCGGTTTCTGATACATGTTATTTAGAGGGGAAATAGTTTTCATATATTTACATATTAAAAACGATCATGTTCATAAATCACTAGAAGCTGCCACGGAAGCGACGTCTCTTCGTAACAGCTGTCGTGGGGCTGCGCACTCACATAGCCACAGCATCCCACCCACTCCATCATGGCAAAAAACGTAAAGGGCAACGTTCGTCTCCCCCGTCTCCAACACCATACAAAACATCCACCTTTGAAACACTACTCTTTTTCTGATTCAAGCATCTCAACTAATCACTCTCTATCATCACGAACTACTGACAAACCAATGCCGATATGTCTCGTGGACATCGCCGCCAATCCTATGGCAAAAGATATATTTCTTCTGAACAATTTATTTTACTTACAAATCTCAGTTGAACCTCTTAAACCTAATTTTAAATTTCTGGAAATAATGAAGCAACATAATATTATACTTATTTTTTTTGTATTTATTCAAAACAAAAATGTTGTTAAAATTAAGAATAAAATGCTACTTTTACAAAATGTTTATGATAAAAATATCTGAACTAAAATCATAAAATTAAGTTGTAGGCTCAAACCAGATAACACAAAAATCTGGTTTGTGTAGTTAATACTTTTTTCTTTAGATAAATTATTAAAACTGTGTGAAAGAAATTCGCGTAAAAAATAAATTACGGAAAAATGACAATTTATTTATTTAAGCATACAATACGGGCGAGTGCCCGATTTACACAATTGATATTAAGTTCAATAAAAATTACAAAAGTGTGATATAAAGGTAAGTCATAATTAAAAATAACTAAGTTAGGTTTATTATATTATAGAAAAGGAGGGGTCAGCATTGGCAATAAACATTCAGCGCCGAAGTGTTTTATTTAAACCATAATTATTGGAGGAGGTTGGCAAACTAAAAGTGGTATGTTGACGAGTGAATCGTGGAAGGTCATTTAAAGGAATTAGAGAGAGTAGGTGTGGTGAGTGAATTTGCCCATTTAAGGGGATTGAAGGTGGTGATTTAATAATTTCATGAGATTTTTTAAAAACATATCCAAATTTTGTGGTCCTTTAAAATTGAAAATTGAAAATCGACTTCCTAGAAATCCTAGTTATTTTTTCAAAGAATTCATACATATATTAAAAATTAAAATCGGACATTCAGAAGTATGTGTAATTTACCACCGCTTAAACTTTTTTTTTGAATAATTTGACAGTCGAATGATCGACTTTGGTTCACTAGGTTAATAACTATGGTTCCTCTAAAGTTTAGTTTTAACTGAAATACCTAATTTACAAGAGCTAAATATTTTTTTCTATACTTAAATAGTTAAATCGGTAATCTAAAATGCTCAAAAAAAAAACATTAACAAAACTGTTGACAAACATAGTTCATTATTTATAGTAATTTTTCGTGGTATAAAGTGGACGGTAATTTTATTTTATAATTATGAATAATAATTTACATACTATACCACCAACTTACTTAAATAATAATTTTTTTCAAAAAACTGTATTGGACGCGTTAAAAAAATATATTTTGGGAATAAAGATGGGGGCACCGGGATCGTGCCCCTCTCCCCATAATCCGTGATTGACCGCATTACACCTGTGAAATCGATTACTACTGAACGTCGTAATTACTAAATCTTATAAATAATATAAATCGTAACTTTTAAGTTTGAATTATAGTTACAGAGTTCACGTTCCGTTAGATAGGAATCATTTAATTAAGAGGACGTAATACCGGCATGCTTTGTCCTTTACACACGTATGTTCATAGTAAATTTACGCTCACCAGTGTCAGTATGCTATTATTTTTGATATTAGGGTGAATTTCACAATTATACAAGATAATTTATTTACGTAGGCTTTTATTGATATTATTATTCTGAAGTAAGTTGTGAAACTATACATTTTGAAAAGAATGACCATAACTTTACTTACTACGTACGAACGTAAGACGGAAAATATACGATATAAAGGTACGGCGAAAGTGTTATAACTAGAGCAGTGAAGTTGTAGCATTTGTATGTTTTTTGTAAATGTTTATATTTATTGCCGAATGAGATAGACATATGTTTCGTTAAACTCTTAGTTTCGAAAAAAAAAATTAAATTGCAATAAATGCAATTTTGGCGAATTTTTTAATTTTACTGCAATTCTAACTATTTGCCATAATTTTTATTGACATTTGAGGTTATATAACTTAGTATATAAAATAAAAGCAAGTAAAGGTGAACAAATTTACTTCTATATTAAGAAAACTTAAAAAAAAATCATTTGTTGTGTAATGCAATATTCATATTTAATTTCTATTATTATTATTTATTAATAAGTTTGATTTTATTGATATAATTTAATTGTTTCGATCCAATATAATGACTTCATTGCCGTAAAAATGTACGTAATTTTGTTCTAATTGTATTTTAGACGGATTCTTTGCCAGACGTGTCAATCGATCTAACGAAGAGATAAGAATTCTGAAAACAGATTTAAATTTGTCGTCAAGTACTCAAGTCAGTTTTCATAAATATTATCGCTTCAAGTATATCAATTGGAATGTATGGTAAAAAACACGTTTAAAATACACATGTGTGTTGACAAAAAAAAAAAAGTATTGAATCCAAATGATTAGGAATTCTATTGAGTACATGAAATAATTTACGAGTAATAATATGGTGGCCCTGAAAAGGGCCTTTTTAAATGTTAAAGGGAACTCGCAGAATTTGACAACGCAGTAATTATTTACTTAACCTCCGAAACCGTACAGGGTACGACCTTGTCGCTTCAAGGCGTAGACGACGTCCATGGCGGTGACTGTTTTCCGCTTGGCGTGTTCGGTGTATGTGACGGCGTCCCGGATTACGTTTTCCAGGAACACTTTCAACACGCCACGTGTTTCTTCGTAGATCAAGCCGGAGATACGCTTCACTCCACCACGGCGAGCTAACCGACGAATTGCAGGCTTGGTTATTCCTTGGATGTTATCACGCAACACTTTGCGATGACGTTTGGCGCCTCCTTTGCCAAGACCTTTTCCTCCTTTACCGCGTCCAGTCATGTTTGTTTATGTGTGGTTTCTTGTTGTCGAGTACTCGAGAACCCGCTGCTGTGAACGCTGAACGTAGACGTACCGAAAAGACAAAACGTCCTCTTATTTATGCGTTTTACGACGCACGCGCGGCCAATTAAAATGCTCTATCGGATTTCCCCCACGCTCGAACTAACCATCGCACACCGACCAATGGTAGCGACGCTATGGTTCCGATTCGTGTATATATAAAGGTGGATTTTTACTCCTTGGGGTATCATTGTTCATTTGCATTTCTCTGAGATATTGTATCAACTATCGAACAGCTACGAGATGGCACGTACCAAGCAAACCGCCCGTAAGTCGACCGGAGGAAAGGCTCCCAGGAAGCAGTTGGCCACCAAAGCCGCTCGTAAGAGCGCACCCGCCACCGGAGGAGTGAAGAAGCCACATCGTTACCGTCCCGGAACCGTCGCTCTCCGTGAAATCCGTCGGTACCAGAAGAGCACGGAACTGTTGATCCGCAAATTGCCTTTCCAACGTCTGGTGCGTGAGATCGCCCAGGACTTCAAGACCGACCTGCGTTTCCAGAGCTCCGCCGTCATGGCGTTGCAGGAAGCTAGCGAGGCCTACCTGGTCGGTCTGTTCGAAGACACCAATCTATGCGCTATTCACGCCAAGCGTGTCACCATCATGCCAAAGGACATCCAGTTGGCCCGTCGTATCCGCGGAGAACGTGCTTAAATCGATTATCGATTCATAAAACATAACTTAAAAAAGGCCCTTTTCAGGGCCACCAAACATTTCTAATTCGGACACCTACTTTTGAAATTATAAGGGGGGCTTGTACAGGAAAACTCTCCCTGACTAACACTTCTCTGACTTGGACTTGGCTTTTCAAAAATCTATATCTCAGGCAATGTTACGATTATCATTATGTTTATTTAGGCAATGAATAAAAAATGAATCAAATCAGACCACTCTCTACATTGCATGAAAGTTTTTCCTGAAAGAGTGTTTTGAACAAAGAATCACGCACTTCATTTTTGGTCGGCGGTGCCGATGACATGACGTGTGTGCAAGCATTGCGTGCGTAGATAGCCCGGTATCCGCTAGACACAATCACACTAATCATCATTGGCGGCGCGAAAACGAATTGCGTATTGCCTAAATATTGCCCCTTAAATTTACAGGCTGAACAACATCATGCATTATTTATTGTAGGTATTTCTAATATTATGTTTTATTTTTATTTGTATTTTATCTTGCTAATATTTTTGATATATGGGCTTCATATTACTACTTATTGGTTGAGGTGTGAGTGCTATAAATACATTTTACCAATTTTTTGTTTTACCCGAAAAAATGTTCTGTGGCCCCCTCCCTCTAATCAATTGCAATCAAACCTATTCCTAGTTGCAACTTTTATCAACCGATAATAATTACAAATACAATAATTATTATTATACTAATCATATTTCCAATTTTATTATTCAACCTTCGATACTATTTTACCATTTTTATCACTTCATTGGTAAATATACCAATATTTATTTTTTACGTAAATTCTCCATCACTACTCATAGGTATTACCTACTTTGTAAATTATGATTTTTTAAAATTAGATTCAGATATAGATGTACCAAGTAAATATATTGTTATCAAAGTTATTTTTGTTACAGACAATTTGAGCAGCAGCATGTAGCAAGCATCTTTTAACCGACTACAACCGTAGCGCTACGGCAGAGTCGAACGCGTGCTGTCAAAATTAAAATATGTCTATTGAATTCAGGAAGAATAATTATAATAAGTATCTAGCCATCTAAGTACACGAGAGTTCGACCTTACGTTCATATAGATAAATAACTCAAAATGTTTCAAAAATGATACCATTCGTGGAAAGTGATGATATTAATGTTTGGTGGAAATTTAAAGTTTTACGGTTACTAGTTTTTGCGTTACACCAAAAAAATAAAATTGGTTGTTTTAAAAAGAAAAGATAAGTTTTGAGTAAGAATTACAATTTCCCCACGCTTTTTTAAACTACTGGGACTTTTCGATTTTGACCTATTAAAAGTACAAATTAGTTTCATTTTTCTATCAGAATCCTACCGTTAGCTGATTAACTTGCTGTAATTCAAGTGGTAAAATCAAAAGGAACTCGAGGAAAACCTGTAATTTTAAAACAACGAAAAGTTTTTGAAATGTCCAAAGGTCTTCAAATTCTTGATAAATTATATTCAATTTCAGAAGTAGAATAGGAACATTCGCATACGAGAGATTTCTCTGAAGATTATTCAAGCAAAGATTTTCTGTACCTACTTTAAATAGGCGAGAATCGCGGTAAAAAAGTCCGGCATATTATATTATATACATAACAATATTTAAAATAATTTATAAAAAAAAAAAAATGCAATGATTATATGTAATTATTATGTACTTAGTGGCATAACCTATATCAAAAAATCGAAATAATTATTACATACAAATAAAATATACGTAATTAAATTGAGCATTAACTTACTATCATATAATATATTTTAAAAAAAACGGAGTATACCGCACCAACCACATCGCTAAATCAGAAGACGTCGAGAGGTTCTTTTCGTTTCCAAAACTCTGTTATCTGACATTTGAAGAGCATTTACGTTGGAAAAATGCGAAAACATTATGTTATTCAATGTAACGATGAAGGGAAGACAAATGTAAAATAATACTTTTTTTAATTTCAACGTTAAATATAATTTTTAATTTTTCCTTTACCTAATTATTTAGTTCACGAATTAAGTCCAAATATTGACGTGTTTAGACTTTTGTAAACTGATTTGAAATTTTTAATATAACTACCTACTTGAGTTCGATTAGCCACATTTTAATTTGTTAAATATTATTTAAAGATAATTTATTTAATCGAATTTAAAATTGCGTAAAATATTAAATATTTGAACTCGTAATCAGGCCCATCGGTAGGATTGACAAAAAGTACTTACAAATGAACATATTAAATCGTTGCACATTTGCAATATCGAGTTTCCACCAAAATCCTTTAACAAAGTGATATTATAATTATTTATTCGTAATGATTAGGTCAAGTACGATTGAAATACAAGATTTATTGATAAAGTCTGCCTTGTTAAGATTTCACTCGGAAACGCCGTGCAGTAACGGAGTCCTAAAACCGTCATTTTCGAACAGCTGCCGTTCATCGGGAAATCGGTCAATTGGAAACCTGCAAATTTTATGGTCTCGGGAAACTCGTGGAGAATTCGTCAAAAATATTTTTGTCAATTTTCGACTGGTTTCGGTCATACGACAGACCTTTGAGTATGGTTTACGAAAACCCGGTAGGAAGAGTGGAAATAACGACCTGTAGTGGTTTCTTGGTACTGCGTGGCGATACAATAACCGTCGGCGATCGTTTAAAATTTTGTTAGCTTTCGAAATAGTTCAAAACCAGAGTCTTACAACGATTTCCCATTGAGTTATTGTGTAAAACGATTGTACAACCGTGGCCCGGAGGACGACGCGAATTACATTGGTTTACTAGTCGGTACGGTTTATAGTATATAATAAGAAATTTTTATTTTCCCTAGCCATCACTGCAGCGAAGAGTAGTAACATTCTTAGTTTTGAACATATTTTGTGCAACTCCACCATCGACAATGACAGACACCGTTGCCACAACCCCGGCTCCAGTCGTCGCATCGCCGGCCCCCAAGAAGTCTCCTGCTAAGAAGAAGCTGTCGGCTTCTAAAGTCAAGAAGACTGCGGTTGCGTTGCATCCGACCACCGCCGTGATGGTCACCTCGGCTATTAAAGAGCTCAAGGAGAAGAAGGGTTCGTCGCTGCCAGCCATTAAAAAATACTTAGCGGCCAACTACAAAGTCGATCCCGCCAAGTTGGCACCTTTCATCAGAAAATTTTTGAAGGCCGCCGTCGCCAACGGTACCGTCGTTCAGACCAAGGGAACCGGCGCTTCTGGACACTTCAAGTTGCCAGTCGCCGAAGTCAAGGCGAAAAAGGCCGTTGTAGCGAAAAAGAAGAAATCGATAGTTAAAAAAGTCAAAGCCCCCGGAACACCGAAGAAAAAGAAACTCGCAGTGGCCAAGAAACCCGCGGCCGGCGAACCAGCAGCAAAAAAAGCGAAAATGGCTACTGCTTCCAAGCCCAAGGCATCTGCGCCGAAAAAAGTCGCCCCGGTCAAAGCGAAGAAGCCGGCCGCCGTCAAATCCAAACCGAAAAAGACTCCGATCAAAAAAACCGCTGCCCCTAAAAAGAAGTAAAATAGCCTTAAAACTTTCCCTCTTCTCCTATAAAACGGTCCTTTTCAGGACCACCATTTATTATTGTAATGAAAAAACCCCCCCCTCCCTTTTTACAAGTTTTTTATGATTTGCGATAAGTTCATAGGCATTTTTAATGGAAACCAGGAATTTGTGTATGAAAAGATTAGGTTAAAGTGTAATTTGTATTTAGTACACGACTATCGCCTGATTGTTATGAATATATTATATTATATATTTAATCACTATCCAGTATTATTATAGGTACTCATTATTCAAAATAATGGTCAATATAAAAGTTTAAAAATATTTAAGAAAAAAATGTGGATGTCGCTCTGCCGTGTGCAGTGGGTCACTGTATAATGGATGACATTAAATTTAAATTCAATGATATAATATTATTGTACATGAAAAACGATTCTGAGCGGCGACGGTTTGTCAGTGTGGTTTATTTTATATTATATATTTTGTATTGTTATCACTTATTATTAATACAGTAGCCGGTAAGTTGAATTAATATTATAAAATTACAACAAAATAACTGAAATCGTTATTCTTGATTATTTAATATGTAGAGTCTTTTTGGTTACAGAATACTTGTTGTAAGTTTTGTTTAAGAAAACGTTACTTATTTTAAATTATTATTATTATTGTAGAGTAATCGATGTTTGTATTAAATATTTTTTAAAACGTAAATTACTTTAAATTACTATTATTATTATTATTATTGTAGAGTGATAATATGGTGTTTGTAAAAGCCTAAAGGTTTATATTTTGTAACTCACTTGTATATTGAATGTTGTTTTAAATTTTAATATGGAATCATATTATTTGTAAACTGTAGGTAAGTATAAGGAATAGTGATCAATTATAATAGTTATAACTAGAGCGCGGATTTCAATGCAAAACGCATTTTTTTCTGGTTGATCTTAAACAATGCTTTCCAAGTACATAATTCGTTTCGTGTAACGAGATTGCTTCAAAGCTAAAAATTTTAATTGGCATTTTTTTTTTGCATATTTCGACGTTTTTTTTTATTTTTAGAACTACTGGGTAATTTTTGTTGGTTTTAATGCATTTTTTTTCAATATGTCACCCGTACCAGATAAATAGCAAATAATTAGTGAGTTCTCGTAACATCACGGTCGTATCTCGTATGTTTTTATTTCGTATTCGTAAATATAATAGGGATAAATATTTTGTTAAACAATGCCCCTCCAAAAAAATTAATATGGTATTTTTAAGGTTATTTCTAAAGTCATTTTTGCGGTAAAATGCATTTTTTAAGGGCATAAATTAAATTGAATAATTCAACGTATAAAGCATAATATTATAGTATACGATTATCGCCCGTTTAGTTTTTGGATTCTTTTATATCGCTTTTTGGGGGAAGTTTGATAAATACGCCATTTCCCCCGTAAACATAGACATTGTTACAAATATGTTTGTATTACTGATAATTGATAAAAAAAATATATTTAATCCAGGATTCTCGGTACCTATATTGCTTCAATTGCGTAACATAGTTAAAAAATTCCGAAATACCCAAGTTTACATAATAGACGGGTAAAAGGTGCTAGCAAGGTGATTATTATATATTGCCGGTAACAATGTTTATATTTTATACAGATAAATGCATCTATGATTTAGATTAGTGAATTTTTTTCATCTTGGATTAGTTTCAACACTGATGTCAAACCGCCGATGGTATAAATATCACGCATTCAACGTCAATGTTTCACTATAAATGTCATAAAAAGGTTTTACCTTCAAGCAGTATTATACAGTCCTTCCTATCAAACCGAACTTTTAAAATCAAAATCTCCGACGTCACATCTACACTAAGAACGATAAAAGCAGGTGTCCCGCAAGGCTCGTGTCTCTCCCCCCTTCTTTACAGCCATTATATTAACAATCTCCCAGCCATCCCATTTGTGTCCACATCTCAATTCGCTGATGACACGATGTTTTACTCAAGCAACTGTATCAAAGAAAATTACAATAATCTGTCTACAGAGACAAATAACAACAACAACCGACTGGATCTTAAAATGGCGCTTAAAACTAAACACCCAAAAAACAATTTCAGTACTCTTCGGGAATAGCCGCAATTCACCAAGTCGTCAAATAAAATTCCAAGATACGCCAATTGTTTGGAAAAATAGGGCTACGTACTTCGGTTACACCATCATGTTAAGTTCTGCATTCACAAAGCCAAACAAGCCAGAGCTGCTTTCTACCCGATCCTTAACAGTAAATCTCGAATACCAATAACGACCAGACTCTCAATATATAAAATGTACATCAGACTAATTTTTTTATACGGTGCTACAGCTTGGGGGGCCCGCTCATAAGCGAATCAAGTTGGAAAAACATCGAGGCAATTCGTATCATCACTGGTGTCCACTTTTTTACTAGAAACAATGGAATCCTGTGTCCCACCCATTGCTTCTATTCGAAACGAAGTGAAGAGAGAGAGAGAGCTACTAAAGTATTTCTCCACCGAAATACCCAATTAACTTTTATCCATTTAGAGAACTCGGTAGATTACCCGTCCCACATATCAGGTTATGCCGTTTTCGACTGCCACATAATCGCACCGTAAAAACTTGGACTTGAGTAAAAGTCAAATGCCTGAGATTTAAAAATAGCCTTTTAGCTACCAAACAAAGTATACCTTTAAACAAATTGTCAGTTCGAATAATAATGATTCATTGATAGAGGATAGAAATTGGTGGCCCTGAAAAGGGCCGTTTTTAATGGAGTTATAATATGGTTGTAGTATTTCGAAACGGACTTATTTGGAGCTAGTATACTTGGTCACGGCTTTGGTACCTTCACTTACTGCGTGTTTGGCCAATTCACCTGGCAACAAAAGACGAACGGCAGTTTGAATTTCCCGACTGGTAATGGTCGACCGTTTGTTGTAGTGAGCCAGTCGACTGGATTCGGCGGCGATGCGTTCGAACAGATCGTTGACGAAGCTGTTCATGATGCTCATGGCTTTTGAGGAAACACCGGTGTCGGGATGTACTTGCTTCAAGACTTTGTAGATGTAGATTGCGTACGATTCTTTCCTCTTGGGCTTGCGCTTCTTGTCGGACTTGGCGATGTTCTTTTGTGCCTTGCCGGACGACTTCTTCATCGCCTTACCCGCCGATTTTCCTCCTGGAGCCATTTCGAATAGTTGTAAATAAACTTGTTGACGACTGGAACGAGTTGGTCTGAATGATGTACCATTCGCAGAAAAATGAGTATATATTACCAAACCAAAGTTATACGTCAATTGTTCACTGGTTAAAAAATACTAAGTATGCCGGACTAAACAGGATTCTATAGTGGTTACCTGATAATTGAAAACAATGGTTTCTTTACAAAAAAAAATATAAAAATGCCGATTGAAAATCACATCGTTAAGTATCAATCGTTTGGCAAACGGTGTCAAGTTGTTTCGTCTAACTGCTTCGTTCTATCCAATAGCAGAAATGTTTTTCTATTTTTGCCTATATAAGTTGCGGAGCAATAATTTTTTTGTATCAGTCGTCAGTTGAATTTAATAGAAAACAGTTAAGCACAATCAGTCATGAGCGGAAGAGGCAAAGCAGGAAAAGCGAAAGGAGGCAAGTCCAAGACCAGATCGTCCCGTGCCGGACTCCAGTTCCCGGTTGGTCGAATCCATCGTCTGTTGAGGAAAGGAAACTACGCTGAGCGCGTCGGAGCCGGAGCACCGGTTTACCTGGCCGCGGTCATGGAATATTTGGCAGCTGAAGTTTTGGAGTTGGCCGGTAACGCTGCCCGTGACAACAAGAAATCTCGTATCATCCCCAGACATTTACAATTAGCCATCAGAAATGACGAGGAGTTGAACAAATTGCTGTCCGGAGTGACTATTGCTCAAGGCGGTGTGTTGCCCAACATCCAAGCAGTACTCTTGCCAAAGAAGACCGAGAAGAAAGCTTAACACTTTGACCCGGAGACTTCCTTTTTTTTCCGCCGAATACATCATATATTTAAAACGGCCCTTTTCAGGGCCACCAAAACTAAATTAACACTCGCATTCGAATCTTTTTCACATTTTTGTGTATCATAGTAATTATTACTCACTGACTGTGATTTAATGTGTCTCGCTAAGTTCGAGTTATAAATCCTTACTAATATTGTAAACGCCAAAGTTTTGCAAGTACATTTTGTTACTTTTCACATATGAAAACAACCGAACGGATTTTAATGAAACTTTACAATAATATAGCTTTACATCAGAATAACACATAGGGCTACAATTTATAAAGATATATTGTAAGACAGAGAAGAAACCATAATTTCTTCATCCGCTCTAAATCCTATTAAAAACTAAAAAAGCCCCTTATCAGGGCCACCAAACTATAGCTCACTCATCGGAAACGTGATCCACTCGTAAAAATTAATCACACACATTATATTATATTGTTATATACGAAGCCCTTCGGGGAAACCCTCGTCGAATATACCTACTTGAAAGAACACAGTCGTATGTTATGTGCGTATAGAAAGTAACAGTGACACGTCGCCAAACGGATTCCGTAAATAGCGTAACAATTAATTTAGCATAATGCTTAAAGTACAGGTCTAAGCATAACACGGCGTGCCGTGGTGAATTATACCTATACTATATGAACTCGTTTATAGGCACAAAATATCAATATCTGTCGACGTGTTTAAATGAACAGCTCGGACTTATCCATATTATTATATCTCCTGCCGCAACCACGAATTATTTGTAGGTAATTTATTGTAATGTCGATATTAGTAATTATTTAAAAAATGTATATCATGTATTTAAATCGTTTCTGAAAAAAAACTAGATTTTTCAAAAATAACTCAATTATACGTTAAAATATAAATAAGAAAGAAGAAAATTAATTATTATACATAATAATATTATTAGTCTTGACTCGCGCTGGCCAGTAATAAACTGTCGTCTGGGCAATGTTTGTATTTTTTGGTGACTGCTTAGACCGAAATTGTTTTTTTTATAACTTATTTACAATTTCGCTCCGACAGTATTATTATTTTATTATTCCACTGTACCGGAAAAAAACCACTGCAAATCACAGAACATGGCCACGGTGGAGAACTATATCAACGAAATCCTTATGGAGTTGATTAATACACTCCAGCTTATTGACGAATTTTCCATCAGCGAAGCAGTCGTGGGATAGAATTCCGACTGCGACGAAAATAAAGAGGACGTAGACAGCGAGAACGATCAATTCCTCGAGGACATCAATGACAAGAAAGACCCAATAGATTTAGAAGACGTCGTGAACACACTTTTGAGAGAATTGGTAGGAGTTGCCTGCGACGAGAAAGACAAAGGGCATCAAGATGGAATACCATCTGAGATTGCCGAAGCTGTCGCGTCGGAGGCTATGGCCGGCGGAGACCCCGAGGCAGGTACAGTTTCAGAAAATACAGAAGAGACACCGGCCGAGGGCCAGTGCAAAGAGAGAGACGGAGTTGGACTGGCCAGAACAACCAAATCGGAAGCATCGGACCCCACACCTCCACGTGGACGCGCCAGAAGATTATTGGCCACCACGTGGAAACGTGTGAGACGGGTACAAAAACTTATTATGCTGTGCGGATGCTTCCGAGGTGAGTGAGGCCGCACTCCAACCCTCCCTCCACCTTAATATAAGCGTTTTTAATATGTCATCATTTACACGTTTCCACGTGGTGGCCAATAATCTTCTGGCGCGTCCACGTGGAGGTGTGGGGTCCGATGCTTCCGATTTGGTTGTTCTGGCCAGTCCAACTCCGTCTCTCTCTTTGCACTGGCCCTCGGCCGGTGTCTCTTCTGTATTTTCTGAAACTGTACCTGCCTCGGGGTCTCCGCCGGCCATAGCCTCCGACGCGACAGCTTCGGCAATCTCAGATGGTATTCCATCTTGATGCCCTTTGTCTTTCTCGTCGCAGGCAACTCCTACCAATTCTCTCAAAAGTGTGTTCACGACGTCTTCTAAATCTATTGGGTCTTTCTTGTCATTGATGTCCTCGAGGAATTGATCGTTCTCGCTGTCTACGTCCTCTTTATTTTCGTCGCAGTCGGAATTCTGTCCCACGACTGCTTCGCTGATGGAAAATTCGTCAATAAGCTGGAGTGTATTAATCAACTCCATAAGGATTTCGTTGATATAGTTCTCCACCGTGGCCATGTTCTGTGATTTGCAGTGGTTTTTTTCCGGTACAGTGGAATAATAAAATAATAATACTGTCGGAGCGAAATTGTAAATAAGTTATAAAAAAAAACAATTTCGGTCTAAGCAGTCACCAAAAAATACAAACATTGCCAGACGACAGTTTATTACTGGCCAGCGCGAGTCAAGACTAATAATATTATTATGTATAATAATTAATTTTCTTCTTTCTTATTTATATTTTAACGTATAATTGAGTTATTTTTGAAAAATCTAGTTTTTTTTCAGAAACGATTTAAATACATGATATACATTTTTTAATAATTACTAATATCGACATTACAATAAATTACCTACAAATAATTCGTGGTTGCGGCAGGAGATATAATAATATGGATAAGTCCGAGCTGTTCATTTAAACACGTCGACAGATATTGATATTTTGTGCCTATAAACGAGTTCATATAGTATAGGTATAATTCACCACGGCACGCCGTGTTATGCTTAGACCCTGTACTTTAAGCATTATGCTAAATTAATTGTTACGCTATTTACGGAATCCGTTTGGCGACGTGTCACTGTTACTTTCTATACGCACATAACATACGACTGTGTTCTTTCAAGTAGGTATATTCGACGAGGGTTTCCCCGAAGGGCTTCGTATATAACAATATAATAATGTGTGTGATTAATTTTTACGAGTGGATCACGTTTCCGATGAGTGAGCTATAGTTTGGTGGCCCTGATAAGGGGCTTTTTTAGTTTTTAATAGGATTTAGAGCGGATGAAGAAATTATGGTTTCTTCTCTGTCTTACAATATATCTTTATAAATTGTAGCCCTATGTGTTATTCTGATGTAAAGCTATATTATTGTAAAGTTTCATTAAAATCCGTTCGGTTGTTTTCATATGTGAAAAGTAACAAAATGTACTTGCAAAACTTTGGCGTTTACAATATTAGTAAGGATTTATAACTCGAACTTAGCGAGACACATTAAATCACAGTCAGTGAGTAATAATTACTATGATACACAAAAATGTGAAAAAGATTCGAATGCGAGTGTTAATTTAGTTTTGGTGGCCCTGAAAAGGGCCGTTTTAAATATATGATGTATTCGGCGGAAAAAATAGGAAGTCTCCGGGTGTTAAGCTTTCTTTTCGGTCTTCTTTGGCAAGAGTACTGCTTGGATGTTGGGCAACACACCGCCTTGAGCAATAGTCACTCCGGACAGCAATTTATTCAACTCCTCGTCATTTCTGATGGCTAATTGTAAATGTCTGGGTATGATACGAGATTTCTTGTTGTCACGGGCAGCGTTACCGGCCAACTCCAAAACTTCAGCTGCCAAATATTCCATGACCGCGGCCAGGTAAACCGGTGCTCCGGCTCCGACGCGCTCAGCGTAGTTTCCTTTCCTCAACAGACGATGGATTCGACCAACCGGGAACTGGAGTCCGGCACGGGACGATCTGGTCTTGGACTTGCCTCCTTTCGCTTTTCCTGCTTTGCCTCTTCCGCTCATGACTGATTGTGCTTAACTGTTTTCTATTAAATTCAACTGACGACTGATAAAGCTGAGATATTGCTCCGCAACTTATATAGGCAAAAATAGAAAAACATTTCTGCTATTGGATAGAACGAAGCAGTTAGACGAAACAACTTGACACCGTTTGCCAAACGATTGATACTTAACGATGTGATTTTCAATCGGCATTTTTATATTTTTTTTTGTAAAGAAACCATTGTTTTCAATTATCAGGTAACCACTATAGAATCCTGTTTAGTCCGGCATACTTAGTATTTTTAACCAGTGAACAATTGACGTATAACTTTGGTTTGGTAAATATACTCATTTTTCTGCGAATGGTACATCATTCAGACCAACTCGTTCCAGTCGTCAACAAGTTTATTTACAACTATTCGAAATGGCTCCAGGAGGAAAATCGGCGGGTGGGTAAGGCGATGAAGAAGTCGTCCGGCAAGGCACAAAAGAACATCGCCAAGTCCGACAAGAAGCGCAAGCCCAAGAGGAAAGAATCGTACGCAATCTACATCTACAAAGTCTTGAAGCAAGTACATCCCGACACCGGTGTTTCCTCAAAAGCCATGAGCATCATGAACAGCTTCGTCAACGATCTGTTCGAACGCATCGCCGCCGAATCCAGTCGACTGGCTCACTACAACAAAACGGTCGACCATTACCAGTCGGGAAATTCAAACTGCCGTTCGTCTTTTGTTGCCAGGTGAATTGGCCAAACACGCAGTAAGTGAAGGTACCAAAGCCGTGACCAAGTATACTAGCTCCAAATAAGTCCGTTTCGAAATACTACAACCATATTATAACTCCATTAAAAACGGCCCTTTTCAGGGCCACCAATTTCTATCCTCTATCAATGAATCATTATTATTCGAACTGACAATTTGTTTAAAGGTATACTTTGTTTGGTAGCTAAAAGGCTATTTTAAATCTCAGGCATTTGACTTTTACTCAAGTCCAAGTTTTTACGATGCGTTTATGTGGCAGTCGAAAACGGCGTAACCTGATATGTGGGACGGGTAATCTACCGAGTTCTCTAAATGGATAAAAGTTAATTGGGTATTTCGGTGGAGAAATACTTTAGTAGCTCTCTCTCTTCACTTCGTTTCGAATAGAAGCAATGGGTGGGACACAGGATTCCATTGTTTATAGTAAAAAAGTGGACACCAGTGATGATACGAATTGTGCCTCGATGTTTTTCCAACTTGATTCGCTTATGAGCGGGCCCCCCAAGCTGTAGCACCGTATAAAAAAAATTAGTCTGATGTACATTTTATATATTGAGAGTCTGGTCGTTATTGGTATTCGAGATTTACTGTTAAGGATCGGGTAGAAAGCAGCTCTGGCTTGTTTGGCTTTGTGAATGCAGAACTTAACATGATGGTGTAACCGAAGTACGTAGCCCTATTTTTCCAAACAATTGGCGTATCTTGGAATTTTATTTGACGACTTGGTGAATTGCGGCTATTCCCGAAGAGTACTGAAATTGTTTTTGGGTGTTTAGTTTTAAGCGCCATTTTAAGATCCAGTCGGTTGTTGTTGTTATTTGTCTCTGTAGACAGATTATTGTAATTTTCTTTGATACAGTTGCTTGAGTAAAACATCGTGTCATCAGCGAATTGAGATGTGGACACAAATGGGATGGCTGGGAGATTGTTAATATAATGGGTAAAGAAGGGGGGAGAGACACGAGCCTTGCGGGACACCTGCTTTTATCGTCTTAGTGTAGATGTGACGTCGGAGATTTGATTTTAAAAGTTCGGTTTGATAGGAAGGACTGTATAATACTGCTTGAAGGTAAAACCTTTTTATGACATTTATAGTGAAACATTGACGTTGAATGCGTGATATTTATACCATCGGCGGTTTGACATCAGTGTTGAAACTAATCCAAGATGAAAAAAATTCACTAATCTAAATCATAGATGCATTTATCTGTATAAAATATAAACATTGTTACCGGCAATATATAATAATCACCTTGCTAGCACCTTTTACCCGTCTATTATGTAAACTTGGGTATTTCGGAATTTTTAACTATGTTACGCAATTGAAGCAATATAGGTACCGAGAATCCTGGATTAAATATATTTTTTTTATCAATTATCAGTAATACAAACATATTGTAACAATGTCTATGTTTACGGGGGAAATGGCGTCGTATTATCAAACTTCCCCCAAAAAGCGATATAAAAGAATCCAAAAACTAAACGGGCGATAATCGTATACTATAATATTATGCTTTATACGTTGAATTATTCAATTTAATTTATGCCCTTAAAAAATGCATTTTACCGCAAAAATGACTTTAGAAATAACCTTAAAAATACCATATTAATTTTTTGGAGGGGCATTGTTTAACAAATATTTATCCCTATTATATTTACGAATACGAAATAAAAACATACGAGATACGACCGTGATGTTACGAGAACTCACTAATTATTTGCTATTTATCTGGTACGGGTGACATATTGAAAAAAAATGCATTAAAACCAACAAAATTACCCAGTAGTTCTAAAAAAAAAAAAAAACGTCGAAATATGCAAAAAAAAAATGCCAATTAAAATTTTTAGCTTTGAAGCAATCTCGTTACACGAAACGAATTATGTACTTGGAAAGCATTGTTTAAGATCAACCAGAAAAAAATGCGTTTTGCATTGAAATCCGCGCTCTAGTTATAACTATTATAATTGATCACTATTCCTTATACTTACCTACAGTTTACAAATAATATGATTCCATATTAAAATTTAAAACAACATTCAATATACAAGTGAGTTACAAAATATAAACCTTTAGGCTTTTACAAACACCATATTATCACTCTACAATAATAATAATAATAATAGTAATTTAAAGTAATTTACGTTTTAAAAATATTTAATACAAACATCGATTACTCTACAATAATAATAATAATTTAAAATAAGTAACGTTTTCTTAAACAAAACTTACAACAAGTATTCTGTAACCAAAAAGACTCTACATATTAAATAATCAAGAATAACGATTTCAGTTATTTTGTTGTAATTTATAATATTAATTCAACTTACCGGCTACTGTATTAATAATAAGTGATAACAATACAAAATATATAATATAAAAATAAACCACACTGACAAACCGTCGCCGCTCAGAATCGTTTTTCATGTACAATAATATTATATCATTGAATTTAAATTTAATGTCATCCATTATACAGTGACCCACTGCACACGGCAGAGCGACATCCACATTTTTTTTCTTAAATATTTTTAAACTTTTATATTGACCATTATTTTGAATAATGAGTACCTATAATAATACTGGATAGTGATTAAATATATAATATAATATATTCATAACAATCAGGCGATAGTCGTGTACTAAATACAAATTACACTTTAACCTAATCTTTCATACACAAATTCTGGTTTCCATTAAAAATGCCTATGAACTTATCGCAAATCATAAAAAACTTGTAAAAAGGGAGGGGGGGGTTTTTTCATTACAATAATAAATGGTGGTCCTGAAAAGGACCGTTTTATAGGAGAAGAGGGAAAGTTTTAAGGCTATTTTACTTCTTTTTAGGGGCAGCGGTTTTTTTTGATCGGAGTCTTTTTCGGTTTGGATTTGACGGCGGCCGGCTTCTTCGCTTTGACCGGGGCGACTTTTTTCGGCGCAGATGCTTGGGCTTGGAAGCAGTAGCATTTTCGCTTTTTTGCTGCTGGTTCGCCGGCCGCGGGTTTCTTGGCCACTGCGAGTTTCTTTTTCTTCGGTGTTCCGGGGGCTTTGACTTTTTTAACTATCGATCGATTTCTTCTTTTTCGCTACAACGGCCTTTTTCCTTGACTTCGGCGACTGGCAACTTGAAGTGTCCAGAAGCGCCGGTTCCCTTGGTCTGAACGACGGTACCGTTGGCGACGGCGGCCTTCAAAAATTTTCTGATGAAAGGTGCCAACTTGGCGGGATCGACTTTGTAGTTGGCCGCTAAGTATTTTTTAATGGCTGGCAGCGACGAACCCTTCTTCTCCTTGAGCTCTTTAATAGCCGAGGTGACCATCACGGCGGTGGTCGGATGCAACGCAACCGCAGTCTTCTTGACTTTAGAAGCCGACAGCTTCTTCTTAGCAGGAGACTTCTTGGGGGCCGGCGATGCGACGACTGGAGCCGGGGTTGTGGCAACGGTGTCTGTCATTGTCGATGGTGGAGTGCACAAAATATGTTCAAAACTAAGAATGTTACTACTCTTCGCTGCAGTGATGGCTAGGGAAAATAAAAATTTCTTATTATATACTATAAACCGTACCGACTAGTAAACCAATGTAATTCGCGTCGTCCTCCGGGCCACGGGTTGTACAATCGTTTTACACAATAACTCAATGGGAAATCGTTGTAAGACTCTGGTTTTTTGAACTATTTCGAAAGCTAACAAAATTTTAAACGATCGCCGACGGTTATTGTATCGCCACGCAGTACCAAGAAACACTACAGGTCGTTATTTCCACTCTTCCTACCGGGTTTTCGTAAAACCATACTCAAAGGTCTGTCGTATGACCGAAACCAGTCGAAAATTGACAAAAATATTTTGACGAATTCTCCACGAGTTTCCCGAGACCATAAATTTGCAGGTTTCCAATTGACCGATTTCCCGATGAACGGCAGCTGTTCGAAAATGACGGTTTTAGGACTCCGTTACTGCACGGCGTTTCGAGTGAAATCTTAACAAGGCAGACTTTATCAATAAATCTTGTATTTCAATCGTACTTGACCTAATCATTACGAATAAATAATTATAATATCACGTTGTTAAAGGATTTTGGTGGAAACTCGATATTGCAAATGTGCAACGATTTAATATGTTCATTTGTAAGTACTTTTTGTCAATCCTACCGATGGGCCGATTACGAGTTCAAATATTTAATATTTTACGCAATTTAAATTCGATTAAATAAATTATCTTTAAATAGTATTTAACAAATTAAAATGTGGCTAATCGAACTCAAGTAGGTGTTATATTAAAAAATTTCAAATCAGTTTACAAAAGTCTAAACACGTCAATATTTGGACTTAATTCGTGAACTAAATAATTAGGTAAAGGAAAAATTAAAAATTATATTTAACGTTGAAATTAAAAAAAGTATTATTTTACATTTGTCTTCCCTTCATCGTTACATTGAATAACATAATGTTTTCGCATTTTTCCAACGTAAATGCTCTTCAAATGTCAGATAACAGAGTTTGGAAACGAAAAGAACCTCTCGACGTCTTCTGATTTAGCGATGTGGTTGGTGCGGTATACTCCGTTTTTTTTTAAATATATTATATGATAGTAAGTTAATGCTCAATTTAATTACGTATATTTTATTTGTATGTAATAATTATTCGATTTTTTGATATAGGTTATGCCACTAAGTACATAATAATTACATATAATCATTGCATTTTTTTTTTTTATAAAATTTTAAATATTGTTATGTATATAATATAATATGCCGGACTTTTTTACCGCGATTCTCGCCTATTTAAAGTAGGTACAGAAAATCTTTGCTTGAATAATCTTCAGAGAAATCTCTCGTATGCGAATGTTCCTATTCTACTTCTGAAATTGAATATAATTTATCAAGAATTTGAAGACCTTTGGACATTTCAAAAACTTTTCGTTGTTTTAAAATTACAGGTTTTCCTCGAGTTCCTTTTGATTTACCACTTGAATTACAGCAAGTTAATCAGCTAACGGTAGGATTCTGATAGAAAAATGAAACTAATTGTACTTTTAATAGGTCAAAATCGAAAAGTCCCAGTAGTTTAAAAAAAGCGTGGGAAAACACAAAAAAATTGTTATTCTTACTCAAAACTTATCTTTTCTTTTTAAAACAACCAATTTTATTTTTTGGTGTAACGCAAAAAACTAGTAACCGTAAAACTTTAAATTTCCACCAAACATTAATATCATCACTTTCCACGAATGGTATCATTTTTGAAACATTTTGAGTTATTTATCTATATGAACGTAAGGTCGAACTCTCGTGTACTTAGATGGCTAGATACTTATTATAATTATTCTTCCTGAATTCAATAGACATATTTTATTTTGACAGCACGCGTTCGACTCTGCCGTAGCGCTACGGTTGTAGTCGGTTTAAACATGTTTGCTACATGCTGCTGCTCAAATTGTCTGTAACAAAAATAACTTTGATAACATATATTTACTGGGTACATATATATCTGAACCTAATTTTAAAAAATCATAATTTACAAAGTAGGTAATACCTATGAGTAGTGATGGAGAATTTACGAAAAAATAAATATCGGTATATTTACCAATGAAGTGATAAAAATGGTAAAAATAGTATCGAAGGTTGAATAAAAAAATTGGAAATATGATTAGTATAATAATTATTGTATTTGTAATTATTATCGGTTGATAAAAGTTGCAACTAGGAATAGGTTTGATTGCAATTGATTAGAGGGAGGGGCCACAGAACATTTTTTCGGGTAAAAAAAAAAAATTGGTAAAATGTATATAGCACTCACACCTCAACCAATAAGTAGTAATATGGAGCCATATATCAAAAATATTATCAAGATAAAATACAAATAAAATAAAACATAATATTAGAAATACCTACAATAAATAATGCATGTGTTGTTCAGCCTGTAAATTTAAGGGGCAATATTAGGCAATACGCAATTCGTTTTCGCGCCGCCAATGATGATTAGTGTGATTGTGTTAGCGGATACCGGGCTATCTACGCACGCAATGCTTGCACACACGTCATGTCATCGGCACCGCCGACTAAAAATTAAGTGGTGATTCTTTGTTCAAAACACTCTTTTCAGGAAAAACTTTCACGCAATGTAGAGAGTGGTCTGA